>JAUPFV010000003.1:77869175-78469175 GCA_036936605.1 Limnanthes douglasii subsp. nivea | reverse complement strand
TTTAAAAAAAATGTCTTGGCCATCCAAGGACTTTTAGTGTTGTGAAAGACTTATTCGGACTCTGACCGGGTACAATTACAAAAATTCCTTGGCCATCCAAGGACTTTAGTAGTTCACAAAATTAAGAAAACACAAAATATAGTTAAAAACCTGAGGGCTTATTCCCTTCGGATGTTCCTGAGCTCAGCGCTTGAACTCCCACCGGTTCCTTCCTCATCATCGGTGGTAGATTCGATTCCACTAGGGTAGTTTTTTTATCACCATCTGCCATGGTATGGAACGGGATGTCTTCGTACTCCACATATTTCCACAAGGGACCAAGCGTCCTCTTCGGAAACGTTTAATCGAAAAGCAGCACCATGTCAGACTTCACCTCAGCATACCTTGCGTCCAAGGAATCTATCACCTTATTGGTGTATTTATCAATGTTGGCCTGAATTTCCTGTTCATGCTCCTTCTCCAAGTCTTCTTTTCCTTTGGTTACCTTAGACACAACATATTCTAGGGAAGTCTTCTCATCGGAAAAGACATGGATGGCACCATCTTTGGTCTTCATGTCCTCCCTTAAGGTTGAAGGATCTTTCTCCAAGCCAGAGCACTTAGTTTGGAGCTTAGTATTAGCATTATCCGAAGTGGCCATGTTGGTCGACAGATCTTCCTTGTCCTTCCTCAATTCACCAAGCTCTTTCTTCAATTATTCTATGCTCTGATTAGCATTGAGGAGATTTGTTGACAGAGACTCCTTATCAGTATTAAGGGTATTGATAAGGGTAGACTGGTTTTTTACTTGTCTCTCCAAATCGAGCACTTGTTGGATATGACCTAAAAGAGAATGAGCTACCGTATCTTGATCTTCGGAAATAGAAAAAGACTTACCGTTGTAGGTCACCATGTTGGAAGAGCCTGAAGGACAGAAAGGACCGGCAAAGTCATCATTCTCTGAGTCGGTGAAGTAAAGACCGATGTCCTGAAGGGCTCTGATGTCAATCCCTCATCTGGTACCCTCTCCGACTTGCAGATCTGTTGGAATTTTCTCTACCAAGGTGGGGTCATCAGAAGCTGGTGGAGGAAGAAGCTCCAAAGGGCGAAGAGTTATTTCTCCCCATAAGGTGACCTTTTTCTTTTTGGCAGCCCTTTCGTCGTTGCTTGCTCCTCTTTTTTGGTTCTTCTTGGGAGGATTTGGTGAATTTTGTGGTTCACCTGTCTCCTTAACAGTCTCATCTTCAACCACCTTGAGCAAGGAGACATCGATCCCCCCTTGGTTTCCCAAACCGTTCCCTTCTGCAGCAGCCCGAACGGCCTCTGTTGCAATTTTTTTCCCTTCATCTTGCTAGGAGCCTTGGATCTCGAAGCCAAGACCATTTTACCATCTTTCTCTTCTGTCTGTTTAAGGATGACACCTGGAGGAGAGGGTGTAGTCAATTCTTCCCATGTAAGATCTCTCCGACCTGTGGTATTCCACAGAAGGGATCTCACTATATTGCCTGAGGTAAAGCAGTTGTGGAAGGCATTCCCCCAATGCTCTACAGCCCATGCATTCAGTTTGGCACATGTAGTTTACCCTTCCTCCAAGTATCCAGTGTACTCCTTCGGCAACTGAGTACTCTTCCACCTACTAGTTAGCATACTAGGGTTGATTTTGGCTTTGATCTTCCTCCCATTTTCCCATGACCCACTGATGTATAAGAACTGAGCTCTCCAATTCTTCTCTGACTCCAGTAAGTCGTCTACCACTTTAAAGTTATTTCCCATATTATGGTGGTAGAATGGCATGTGGTGATTCTTTCATAGACTCGCCACAGTAGAAAATTTCTCCGTAGGGAGAGGGATTTTGGAAAGCCTTGATACCATTATGCAAGCAAGGAGGGAGTATCAAGCATTTGGACTTAATTGGCTTGGGCAAAGCTTTATCAGGTGGAAGTACCTGACAATCTCTGGGACTAAGGGGAACATGAGCCCTCAGTTGAACAGTTCGGTGTAGACGACCACTTCATTAAGTTTGCATGGCCAACAAATATTTAACGTTGACTATAGACATAATTTATGTTCTGCATGGCCAACAAATATTTAACGTTGACTTTCTTAAAGCAAGACCCTACCTTGCCCTCCAAGCATTCTGGAAGATCCGGATGAGCCACACCAACCTTTACTTTACCTTTGCCTTTCCTATCAGATGCAACATCCCCAGTTTATCCCGAGGCTTCAGTTTCGAAGGGGGCCTCTTTGATGTTGTCCTCCATCACTTCTTCCATCACTGTGGAATCTCAGTAGTTGTAGATGGGAGAGGAATAGTTTCTGACACCAAAGGCTCTCCGGATTGATGAGCTCCAGTTGTTTCCAAAGGCCTAATGTCCGGTTGAGGCTGAGCTCCGGAGGACTTTGCTTGAGGGGCTACTTTGGATGCCTCTGATCCGGAGGGTTTATCTTGTAGGGCTCTTATAGTTACCTCTGATCTGGAGGGTTTATCCTTGGATGTTGTTTTCGAGGCCTCCGGTTTGGAGGGTTTTGACAGTGAGGTAGTTGCCTGGGCCTTCGCCAAAAGAGTTGTACGGCGTGAAGTTGATTTTTCTGGAGACTTTTCAATATCTTAGCCCATGGGTATGAAAGGGGAGGGTTTTCTAACACTCGATACTGTTTTTTCCTGAGCAGTGGAGGGTTATGACTCCTAAACAGAAGAATCTGATGGAATTGGTGAGAGGCTTGGTTTGAACAACTGTTTAGGCTTTGGGTTTTTGGTGGAGGACGACCCTTGGTCAGTTTCATGGGGTGGTTCACCAAACTTTTCGCTTGGGGAGACCAGGAGACCAGCAGCAATACGCTTCTCTTTCGACTTTCCTTGCTTTCTCTAACTCAGACAGGTTCAACCATCCGCCTTTTATAAGAGCGTTTCTAGTCGTGAACATAAATTTATCCAAGAACAAGTTTGAAATAAATAGAGGAAAGCTCTGTAGAAGGTTTTTGAGTGATGAAGGTAATGGAACAGTGAAAAATGACTTATATATTAGTAGAAAAAGGTAACTAATACCTAGGAGAAGTTAGAAAGGTTTTGCAATGATTAGAGACGGTGGAAACGTGGGGAACATTAAATGCATATGTTACTTTTTAGGTTTAGTGGGAGCGCCAATCTAGGTAAAAAGGCTGGTAGGTCCAATCAGATTGTGACACGTGTCCCATAATCCAAAGAAAGACTCTTAGAATTTTGAGAAAAGTCAGAGTGGACAAACTTCAAGCTAAATACATGAGTGAATCGGAGGAAATTGCCACTCAATAAGCAAATTTTTTAGTCATGCCAAAGATTTTTGACAAGGCCTAAAAAAGGGGCTACTGTGAAATCCAATATGTGGAATCCAATATTTAAAACTCAGTGAAAAATGCACTTTTGGAGTTCGCTCTGTGAAATTCTTGGGATACTTAGTCAGTGAATAAGGAATAAAAAAAATACCTCATACAACTATCTATGTTAGCGGCTATAGAGCCACCACAAACACTTAAAGTGATTCAAATGATCATATAAAGGTTAGTTGGTCTAAATCGATCTATTTGCATGATTTCACACAAATGCACTCCTTTCTTTGAATAGTTAAATGGGTGAAATTTCAATTAGACACCATAATATGATGGAACATCCAAAAAAGTGAAAGAGAATTTGGTCTTTCATGAAGTCTTGACACGTCTGAACCCAGGTGGATAATCCAAACTGATGGGCCCAAAAAAAATTGGTCATTAGATTTTTGAGATAAATGATATTCCATTTGTGGTACCTTATACATCAATCGTTCAAATTCGATTTCCTTCCCTTGAAAAATGATGATGAATGTGAAACAACAATCTTAAGTTTTTGGGTCATCTATACATGTGGGAAACGACAAGTAAAATTACTCGCTGACTCTCAATTAATATTCAACCATGCTTTCGAACATGTAGGAGAAGATAAAAGTACACGTATCCTTTATCTATAAGGACAAAAGGCCGAAACCTAAAAGTTCGAGAACGTACAATAAAAATAAGTACCCAAGACTAAAAATACAATCGTTGACGTTTTTCCTCCCAATAATTTTGAATCCGAACTATGTGTTTTCATATAAGAAAAAATGTCACTTTTCAGCTAGTGGTTGGGCCCTCTGAAATAAAATTGCATGCTATGTTTAGTGGTGAGCCACCAGATTGGTAACTCCAATCAGACATACTTTACAAAAAAGATGCTTCCAGATAACAAAACTGAGGCTAGAATTAATAAAATATAATATTTTCACTTGTACTTCTTTGTCGAACTATTTATCGCCAAGGGTGAGCCAGACCCCTTCTTCAGTGCCTAGAATCGGTTGAATCGGTTGATCTTTAACTGGAAACAAAAGTTGCATATGTTGGAGAACTTTAATAGCATATGATAGAAAAAGAACAAGAAACAATAATTCTAGCAGTTGTTTGCCAGTACCATTTAGTCATATTTTAGATCGGAGTGAAAAACAATCTTTACTTCGACTTATGGCTTTGAAAGCACAATCATTCCATAAATATCCATTCTCTTTACTAGATTTTTGAGTGGGACAATTTCTATCTTATATGTATAGCGTTTAAGATGAGATATCTCATGCACATTATCAAAAAAAATTGGATGATATGGCGGGAACATTATTTCCCATTTTTGGTTAATCGTTTGCCCCATAACTTTCACTCCACCATAGAAACTTCATGGACACAATTATCGGGACCACTCACACCTATCGACCATTAGTTATTAGGTATTAGCTCATAGATGAGGGTAGTTTCATATCCGACTAGGTCTAGTGCATGATTCATAAAATAAATTCATATATTCCTAGCCAAAGTCAATGAAGGTCGTTAGATATAACTCCTAAAATTCCTCTTTATCTACCTCATAGATCTTTTACGTCCTATAAAAACTCTATGAGATAAATATTTACGGATCACGCGAATATTTTTAATTCAACTGTAAAAATGAGAGTTGTCTTTTCAATAGAAGAAATTTTATCTTAAGAATGTGCATGTCACATGAAATTTCCAATAGTAGATGTTTAAAGGACCCCAATCTTCTCTAGTTCTACGATTCTTTTTCCTACTCGCGTAATCGGGATTAAGCATAATATTTTACTATTCTCTCAATTTTTAACATATGTTCCAAGCGAGATTGAGCATTTTTCAGAGCTTTATTTTGAAGGGAAACTCTCGCGTATGCTTTTGAACTGTTTTCCAACATTTCAACTATCATCAATATCATCCGCCAAAGATTGATCATTACTTTCAAACCCTAATGCTCGGACTCCGTATTTTATTATTATAGTGACACCATCTTTTGGATACTAATTCTTTCAATTTTTTCAAAGTTATCGATGTCGTAGTTATTTGATATGAACATTGACTCGCATTTTGAAACATGAGCGGGATGGTTTTCAATTACCAAAAATAGAGATACATTTTTCAATTATCAATTCTCATTGATATACGACGGATACAACAACATGATCCTCTTCCTCCTTTTCAAAATATATTACAAATGGTTAGTGGAAAAATCTCGACCTCTACAGACATGACAGATGATCCCGCAATAATTTTATGATGTTTAAGGGTATCCTTTCAGGATTAGCATCACACTCTAACGAATTTGAATCGCTACTGCATTCTTTTTCCTTATCAACTCCCTACCATATGTTATCTTCCTAATTTACTTCTCAATAATCCCTAAGCTTCGGGAATAATTAGCCTCAATAAGATGTTGGCACTACATAACAAATCCTATTTATCTTGCCTTATTTATTTTGTAATTTTTAGTACTGGTGAGTTCAATTATCAAGAGAGTTGTCTTAGGAAAAAGTAATACGCAAGTTTTAGAGAGAGAAATAGAGAGTTTTTAGAGAGAGAAAGTCGGAGCAGAATTGAGTTAGATCATAAAGTGTTCAACCCCTTTATTAGTTCAGCCTTAGCCTTTATATAGAGGCGCTATGACTCAGCTTTAAACAGAAAACGGTTCCATAAAGGGATAAATTACCCTTAGTCCTCAACAGAATTACATAATCATAATTGTTCTACTAAACATACATTATTTACATTTTAGTCCTTAAATTTCTACTTCCATATCAGTAGCCCTTCTAGTTCTCATGTCAGTAGATGAGTGAGAACTAAATGTCTTCGAATCATGCCAGAGACCATATCAGAAAACTCGAAGTAAAGAATTCAACAATATCTACTATTTTTCCTCGAATCTTTTCAGATGTAAATTTAGAATATAATCATCGAATTTTGCCAAACGCACCCACACATCATAACTTAACTCAAATTCAAAAATGGTTATCATCGAATTTTTCCAAACGTGCCCACAAATCATAATTCTCAAGGAAATTACTTCACTTCAAAATTGCTTCAAGGTAAACTCTTTATAAAATTTAACCGTTCAGATTCATCATGAATACCTAGTTACTAGACTTATAGCTAGCTAGCTAGTTTGACAAATGTCAAACTCATAATCCTATCATTGTTTTATATTCGGCTCAATCATCACAAAGTCTTTGCCACTTCTACATATCTTCTCATCTTCCTATAAATTCGTTAGTAACTTCATTCTCACAATCTAAATTTCTTGAGAGAGAAACAACACACCCTTGGCTACCTTCAACGTGTTCTTCACTTTTCCCAGCATCTTCATCGGAAAACTCATACTTTCCGATCAACACCCAAATGTTTTGGTCAATCTCCATCCAGTTTATGAGAAAAAATCCAAACGCTAGAAGATTCAAGGCTAACATACCCAAAAAACCCAAATATCCGAAGCCTGAAGATAATCTAGTCTTCAGATCATACGACTACTTTTGCATTACTGAAAGAGAAGAGAAGTACAAGGCCGCCGCATAAATCAACAACGTTCCCGTTGAAACAACCATAAAAATAACTTACTACGGTATATTTGATCCATCTAAAGTTCCTATTCTTTCACCTCCTCCTGCTACCGAAGTGTGTCATTCTTCTAGGGTTCAAACACCCAGAATGCCTCAAGCCTCTTCTTCTCAAGTCATAGCTTCACCTCTGATTAGTGAAAAATCAAGCAAATCCCCTTCGAGATAACTTTAAGTTACTCATTCTTCAACTTGTCCTCCACCAACCCATTAAGAAAAAATTTCATAGCCATAGGAGATGATTATAATATTACTCCAATTTCCCCCTCATCGAATCCATCTACTCAGTCTCATCCTTAGAAATAAATAATTGAAGAAGCTCCATTACTTTAATCAAATCCTTCCAAAGATCCTCCCCAAATAAGGGATGAAACATCAGAAGCCGAAGAGGATGATTCTGAGGCTACTAGGTCTGATAACGAGGCTGAATCCGATGATGGAGACTCAAAAACGGCCACATAAAAGAAAGTTCACAAGCCTAAAAAAAAGAAGGCAGTGGGCACTGTTTCCGATGAGGGAAGGGCAACTATTGGCGGAAACTTGAGAAATCTTGATGCTGACTATATTATCGAGCTAAAGAAGGTTCCATATATATACTATCAAAAGATTCAAGCATTGGAATTAAACAAACAATGGGGAATGGGAGACTATATCACTGTTCGACTACCTAAGAAAGAGGAAACTCCCTTAGACTGCAAAGACGAAGAACTGGTGGTCTACCCTGAAATCATCAACCAGGGTATTCGGTTTCCACTAGATTCTATGAACGTGGAGTATTTCGAACTTCTCAACCTATACCCAACTCAAGTGACACCAAATTAGTGGTTCACTCTCATATTAGTGATTATGGCATCTCGGTTGTCCAAGATTCCGATCAGCATCAAGGATTTCATATCATTGACAAAATTATCAAAAGGTCTGAAGCTCCCCTTCTACTACCTCACTTGAGTGGATGATTTAAAAATAATCGATGATCTCCGGGTAGTGGACAAAATTTGGAAACAAAAGTTTATCATCTCAGGGGCATAGGAGAATGGCAAAGAAATATCTGATGCCAACCCGTAAAAATTAAATCCCATCTGGAGAAGCAACCGTAAATACTTTGAATATCATACGTTTTAAGATATATCTCATCTATTGTCTTCCTCATTTATTATTCATTTATATGAATATTTCAGAAATTCTGAGGCGATATGTTATTCGTCGGTTAGAAGCCAAGGACATTTTCAAAAAGCTTGTCGTTTGGGCCAAAAAAGAGTGGAACAACGCTTTCCACACCGCCTTCCAACTGATCAACTTCCTAACAGTCATCTTTTTCCGATCACAACGGGAGCCTTGCCTCCTCAAAATTTAATGGATGAGCCCAATACTTATCACGCTAGAAAAATATTAGTTCAACTTAACTGTAAGGTATTCCTCCTCATCCCAAATAGGTCGGAAAGTCACCTACCTCAAAAGAAAAAGAAAGTGGAAAAAAAGAAAAGAAAAATAAAAAAACAGCTAGCACATCTGGTGCTAGCCCTTCAACACAGTCAAAGCCTAAACACCACAAAAGAAAGGCATGAGAATAGAATCTTTCACCCATCGAATAAGAAGAAGAGTAAGAACCTTCTTCGAAGAAAAAGAACACTTCCACTAGTCTTCCTAGGAAAAAAAATCAAACAATCAAAAGTCACCGAATATTTATTGGTCGATGATGACAAATTCATAACTATTGGCAGTCAGCAAAATCCTCCGCTTGAAAAGAAGACAACCAATAATGATGTTCCAATCATCATCGAGGATAATACAGACGATGGTAATCAAAACGCCGACCACTTCGACCCCGACAGCTTTATTAATTTCGACGAGTCACGGGAGCTAGTTAGAGAAGAAGATCCTGTTCTCCAAATATTCAAACTCGTATGTACCATTTTGGGATAAAATGACCATCGAAGCATCTTCATAAATCATTTGTCCCTCTTTTCCAACTACAAATTTGGACATGATTCCTCGTCCTAGTCAGATAATTTTTCCTTCTTCTCCACCCAACCCTAATGTCATTGTTGCACTCAAACCATTTATCGTTCTAAATGATGCAACAAAGGCACTTTTGTCATAATTCGTGGCTTCTCACAGTCATTTAGAACAATTAGCCAAGGACATGGTTCGCTATAAGAGAATTGCTGAAGTTGAAAAACAACTACGGGAACAATTTTAGGGTAAAGTGATCGAGCAATTCCACATGTTCGAGGCATCAAGATCTGAACTTATTCGAAGAGGGTTATTCATCAAAATTAATTTACAAACACAACACTATGCTGATAAAGAAAAGCTGATCGCCTCACATCAAGAAGAGATGAACAAGCTCAAAGCTAAACATGCTGATGACTTGACTGCTAAGAAGCTTAAATCCGAAGGTTTCCAAACTTCTCTTGCTTCCAGCGAATCAATAAAAATAAAGATTTGACCGTTGAGATAACCAAATTGAATAGTGATTTTGAGAAGGAAAATGAAGTTGTTGTTGTTGCAAAAGCTGAATGTTCTAAAGACATGCTGGCTACCATTAACAGTGGCAAATAAGAGACATCCATCACTCTTCTTCGAGAGCTTCACGCAACTTATACAAAAGTTAATCTCTCTAGTTTTTGGAATGATATTCCCATCGAATGGCGTCCTAGTGAAACCTTCGATCATGTCCTGCATCATCATCAGAAGAAGAGTCATCCGAGGAGGAATCATCCGAATAACTTTGTTGTTCTTTAATTTTGTGTTATCCTTTTTGTACTTGTCAAATTAGTATCCTGCTTATTGTACTTCATCGAATTAATCTAATTGACATATGTTTGTTTATTTCTTATTTTTATTATCAATCTCAATTATTCGAAGTTAACAATCCTAAAATAATTATAATAACAATACGTAACTCAAAATGACTTAATACAAATTTCAAATATACTATCTCGAATACCATAGTGCATTTATTGAATGTTGCACTTTGAAAAATCACAAAGCATTTGTTGAGCGTTGCACTTTGAAAAATCACAGTGCATTCGTTGACCGTTGCACTTAAAAAACTCACAGTGTATGTATTAAACGTTGCACTTCGTAAAATCACAATGCATTTATTGAACGTAGCACTTCGAATGGTTGTTTCTTCAAAAATTATAATAAACACTTCAGAACATTCTACTCTTAACCAAACTCAAAGATGATCAGGATTTAATAAGGTGTTAAGATAGTTTTCAATAGACACTTGTAAACAACAATTGACCAAAAATACGTTTTATTGATAATATTGAATATGTACATAGCGCCTCGTTAAAACCTTCCTAGGCTAACTAGGTAGGAAAGAGTGCATCATTCAATAGTAAAAAATCCAAAATAAAAAAACAAATTTATTCCCAATATAGCTTCAAATGTTGTATATTCCACGGGTGTTGAAACATCCTCCCTTGAATATCACAAAGGCGATAAGACCATGGTTTTATCCTTTCAACAACCATGTAAGGCCCTTCCCAATTCGGGGCCATTTTTCCAAGGATCTTTTCCTTTGTATGAAAGTATAATTTTTTCAACACTTTATCGTCTTCTTTAAACTCTCTTCTTTTCACCTTCGAATCATATATGTTCCTCATAAGAGTCTGATAATCGATTACATTTAAATAAGCTCGAACTATTTTCTCCTCAATCAAATCTAAATTCACCATTTTAACTTTATCATTGGATCTTTCAGAATATTGAGTTATTCTAAAAGATGTCATCTTAGATTCTATGAGGCTAACTGCATCCATTCTATATGCTAATGCAAAAGGAGTTTCTTTTATGGCCTCTATGGGGGTTGTCCGATAAGACCAAAGCACCTCTTGTAAATAATTTGGTCATTACCCTACTCCTCATGTCAAGTTTTTCATCAAACCATCTAAAATAGTTATGTTTGTCACCTCGACTTGTCCATTGGCTTAGGATGAAAAAGCATCGAAAACATTGCTAAATTCGTGTTGATGCACAAAAAGAAGTCATTTCTTTATTATTAAACTGAGGGCCATTATTTGTTGTAATT
The DNA here is from genome assembly GCA_036936605.1 of Limnanthes douglasii subsp. nivea. NCBI lineage: Eukaryota > Viridiplantae > Streptophyta > Magnoliopsida > Brassicales > Limnanthaceae > Limnanthes > Limnanthes douglasii. The sequence goes on along the minus strand of JAUPFV010000003.1, from coordinate 78,458,225 downwards.
CTCTGAGGAAATCTGAAGCGACAACAAATACTATTCACTATAAATTTGATCACATCCTTTGCCTTTGTTCCAAATAGTGGTTCTGCCTCAGCCCATTTCGTAAAATAATCCACTGCTATAACTATCATTTGACATCCCCCAGATGTCATCGGTAAAGGTCCCACCAGATAGCATTAGCAAATCTTTGACAAGTATCACAGCTTCGAACTAAATTTTTAGCATCGTTCATGATTGTAGGCCAATAGAATCCTGCAATTAAAACTCGTCGTGATAAAGCTTTAAACCCGCAATGAGCTGACCCTTCGCCATCATGCAACTCTGATAACACCTCTAGTAATTCTTGCTTGTCTAAACATCGTAATAATGGCCTGCTTAAGGCCATCTAATAAAAAATTCCATCTAAAACTATGTATCCAAAGGCTTTACCTCTCAACTTTTTGGCCAACCTCGAATCATCTGGCAAAGTTCCTTGAGTCAAAAAATTAAGAATATCCATTCGCCAATCTCCTCGGACTGCATCAGATGTGACAAAGATCTTCCTTATACATTCGCACTGATTTGATTGAGTAGAAATCGAGGGGTTTTCTTGTAGCAAAATCCAAGGATACTCCTCTTTGTAAGCAATATTTGCTAAAGAATCAACAACCATATTACTTCATCGACTAATATATTCAACAACAACATGATCGAATAGTAAAATTAAATTCCGAAGTTCCCGAAGATATAAAATTAAACGATCCTTTTTCACCTCAGAAAATCCAGATACCTGATTTGCTAACAATTGAGAATTTGTTTCCAAGCGCACTACAGTTGCTCTACATATTTTTGCCAATCTTAAACCTGCCAAAGCAACTTCGTATTCAGCTTCATTATTTGAAGCGTGAAAGCCAAATTTGATAGATTGAATCATTGTTTCTCCAGTTGGAGCTATTAACTGAACCCCAGCAGTGCATCCTGAAATATTAGACCCTCTATATGTTCGAACAATCCACCTCGAATTTATTGGTGCAGTATCTTTACTTTCTTCAATATCCGATCTGCTCGAATGGAATTCAACAAAAAAAATCTGCCAATGCTTGGGCTTTAATCGCAATTCGAGTTGTGAACAGAATATCATAATCTCCTCAAATCCACTGACCACTTGGTCATTCTCCCCAAAATATCAAGTCATTGTAAAACATTTTTCAAGGGGAATGAAGTTCGGACTTCGATAGTGTGAGCCTGAAAATAAGGGCGCATTTTCCTAGTAGCAATCACCAATGCTAATGCTAATTTTTCCAATTTCAAATACCTCTTCTCTGCTGCCACTAGACTTTTGCTGATATAGTACACTGGCTTCAGAATCCCTGAATCTTCACTTATCAACACTGCACTTAGTGCAAAATCCGATACCGCAATATACAAAAGAGCTTTTCTTTCTGATGATGATAAAAAAATATTATGCTTGTAAATGCTGCCTCACACTCCGATGACCATTCAAATCTGTTTGGTCCTCGTAAAACTTGAAATAAAGGGAAGCATTTGTCATAAATCTATAAATAAATTAGTTAAGTTTTGCTAACCTTCGTGTCAAAATTTGCACTTCTTTAATAGATCGAGGCGATTTATTGCTATCAGGGCTTTCAACTGTTCTGGATCAGCTTCTGTGTCTCTTTCACTAATAACATAACATAAAAACTTTCTTGATCGAACTCCGAAGGTACACTTTTCAGGATTTGGATTTAACCTCATTACCCTTAAATTCAAAAATGTTTCCTCTAAATCCTAAAGATGCACATTATCCTTCAGACTTTTTACCACCATATCGTCTATATACACTTCCATGTTTTTCCGATCTGAGTGGCAAAAACTTTTTTCATCAATCTTTGATAAGTGGCTCCAACATTTTTTAATCCAAAAGGCATAACCTTATATCAATGCACCCTTTATTAGTTATGAAGGTTGTACATTCGTGGTCCTTTAGATCCATCTGAATCTGATTGTATCCTGCAAAACCATCCATGAATGTTAGTATTTTATTTCCCAAGGTGGAATCAATCAACTGATCTATTTGAGGAACAAGAAATCGATCTTTAGGACAACCTCGATTCTGTAGAATCCACACACATTCTCCACTTCTCCTTCTTCTTTTTTACCACTACTGGATTTTCCATCCATAGAGGATATTGTGACTCCCTTATATGTTCGACCTTGGATAACCGATCCACCTCAGAAACTATTGCTTCAGCCTTTTTCGAAGAGAACGCCCTTCTTTTCTGAATCACTGGTTTCACCTTCGGATCAATAGCCAAACTGTGACAAATTACCTCAATTGGTACTCCTGTTACATCCTCCGTTTTCCAAGCAAAAATGTCCAAGTTGAAAGATAAAAATTCTAGCAGTTGTTGACGTAAAAGTGGGGTCAATAAGGTTCCGATTCAAAGCACTCTTCCTTCCGAAAAAGTATACTCCTCTATTTCTCCGCTTACTGTTAAAGACCCTGGGGTTTCCCTCGGATCGTCAACTCTTTCTTCAAATTCTGAGGTCAACCCCTCTGAATGCTATTCATTCATTAAATCTCCAGTGTTGGCTTCCCGAATCCGAAGCGCAATGGCATAACATTCTCTAGCTACTTTCTGGTCGCTTCGAACGACCCCAACTTGATCCTTTATCATATACTTGAAACATTGGTGAACTATTAACACAACCCCATAGATTCTAGAAATTCATGACCTTCCAAAAATAGCGTTGTAGCTTGTGGGGCAGTCCACCACCACAAAAAGCACATGGACCTTTTTTTTAACGGTACTTTTCCCAAACTCACTCCCCCCCCCCCCCCCCACGAATTGTGCAATCACACGAGTTATTACGCCCGTACATCCTATAATTGTACGTTCTGATTGAGAAATTTGATGTGGATATATCATTTTGTCATAAGTTGATTTATAGAGGACATTTACAGAACTTCCAGTGTCTATAATCACATGCCAAATTTCGATGCCAGCCACTTCTGTGCCAATAATCACCGTATCTTCATGCGGCGCCGATGTTCCCCGCAGATCATCCTCATCAAATAAAATGAAAGGAATAGCCTTTTTTCCATACAAGTGTGTGGACATTTTCCCTTCAATTTGAGTTTTCAAAATGACCATATGCCTCTTCATCGAATTATCAGTGTTTCCGGTCATCGAATCACCTCCAAAAATGGCTAATGATTCAAAAACTTGCATAAATCTCGCACATGCTCCTTCTCTATGGGCTCTTTGACTGCCATCAAGATTAACCTCTTTGGATCCTTATCTACATATTCCGAAGAGGTATCAAATTCTTCAGCCTTCGAATCTAAAATCATTAAATTATTTGCCGGCATAGATAAATTAGCCTTTGATGTTTTTTTTTCGAACCACTCCCTTGTGACTTCACATAAGTCAGGAGTTTCCCATTTTCAATCAATATTTGAACTTCCTTTTTCAACGCAATAGAATCATTAGTTCATGTACAATGTCATGATAATACAATACTTATTATTCCACTCCTCTCTTGGTCTACTTATCAGAGCTGGCTTCCCAAAATTTAAGAAGTTTTTGTTCTTGTCAAAGATTGCAGCCACATTCTCTTTCAAATCAACATAATATTCTGACCTAACCCATTGATTTGACCTTAGTCTGTTATAGTTATAGGTTGGAACGTGAATACCCACTAGTTCGAGATGGCAAGTTTTTATTCTTCTGACGTGACTGCTGATTACCATTCGAGGGTTGTCCTTGGTTATTGGCCCCCTGACTCAAATTATTTGGAGTATTAACTAGTCCTCCTCGAACCCTGGTTGACTCTTCAACCTTAATCTGATCCTCTAATTAAGCTATCAATGCTTCATAGTTAGAGCTCTTCTCTTCGTCGTTTTATTGTTCAGATCCCCTAGCAATACACCCTGGAGAAAATCTGTTATTGCCACATTTTCTTCACAATTGTCCAAACTTGCTTTAGTCAAAACAAACCTCTTTGAATAATCCTTTAATTTATCTCCAGTTGTCTACTTGCACTGGATAATTGTATCTCCATTAGGTCTAATTTCCATACTCCCACAAACTGCCTTCGAAAAGCAGTGTAAAAGTCCTTGAAATTTGAAATGGATCCCCTTGGAATCCGATTATACCACTTTAATGAAAGTCCGTGATGAATACAAGACAAACTAGCCGGTCCTCATCTTCAAAATTCATCATGTAGTTCTTGAATTGTTCGATGTGGTCATCTTAATGCTGTTATCGGGTCGGGTCGGTCCGGGTTTGGATGGGACCGAGACCAACTCGGTAAGTTATCGGGCGGGTCGAGCCGGACCGCTAAACGAAGGGAGCCAGATATTATGGACCGGGACCGGCTCGTTAAGAATCGAGTCGGTCCGGTCCGACTCTTAACGGGCGGGTTTGTTAGTTTATCATAATTTTTTTATGCTTTTAGTTAAAGAATATACATAGATTATGAATTTTTATTATGTATTTCCCTTATCGAGCTGGTTACCGGGCGGACCGGTCAAGACCGGTAAGAGAGTCGGTCCAAAAATTTGGCTCCCAACCCGCTCCCTAAGCTATTCGGACCGGTCTCGGACGGGTCTTACCGGTCCGGTCCCGGGCGGGTTAACGGGTTGGGAGCCCCCCTAACAGCTCTAGGTCATCTGGATCTTGCATCCCATCGAACTTCTCCGCCTTAGCAATATCAAAACGCTTCAGAAGCGTTATAGATCAAATTTCGCTTGTCAACGAAGAGTTTCTCCAATCAACACCTTCCACAAACCGCTCATCAGTCCCCATGACTACATATAAATTGCGATCAGTCTTAGCATATTGATTTGAGGTGTTCCCTTCACACCACGTAGACTCTCTCAGATAACGAGGAACGTTGTCCCTTTTAGATTTATGTTCCTTTTTATGCTTCCTTTGTTGTTCCTAGAACACTTATATCTCTTAAAGCCCGAAGCAGAGCTTTCAACCTCTTCATCACTAGAGGCTATATACTTTTGCTTATTTTTTCCCTTTGCGAGAAGAATAACGCTCTTTAGGAGCTTCGAAGCGCGCTTTCTTATGTTCACTTCTAGCGTTCCGATCAGTACAAGATCAATCGGACTGATCTTCCATCTCAGCTTTCTCGTTTTCTTGTCTCACCTCAGATTTGAGCTTCGCCAAGTAAATTTCTTGTTCTCTTTGTTCATATTTTTTGTTAAGCATATTTATTTTATCTGAAAGTTGATTCATACGTATCTCAATATCCTATTGAGTTTGGATCAGAGTTGATCCATCCATCTTGTTTTCATTTCTTTGTAAATCATATTTTAATGTTTTCATCACTGATCGAAGTGACAGATTGTTTTCGGGGTTTATTATAAGAATTCAAAAAAAAACAATAAGAAGATTGTATTGAAATTCGAACAGGTAAGTAACTGATTCTTAATGGTCCCCAACGCAGTCTCCAATTTGGTGAGCTCAATTATCAAGAGAGTTGTCTTAGGAAAAAGTAATACACAAGTTTTAGAGAGAGAGAGAGACTTTTTAGAGAGGAAAGTCAGAGCATAATTGAGTGACATCATAAAGTGTGCAACCCCTTTATTAGTTCAGCCTTGGATTTTATATAGAGATGTTAGGACTCGGCTTTAAACTGAAAACGATTACATAAAGGGATAAATTACCCTTAGTCCTCAACGGAATTACATAATCATAATTATTCCACTAAACTTACATTATTTACATTTTAGTCCTTAAATTTCTACTTCCATATCAAGTACGACATACATAGATTTATTCTTCCTTCTTAGACTATGACAGGATTTAGGGATATCCCATTTTTGTGATGCATAATTTCCTTTACAAAAACAATGGTCGCAAACACGTTGTGCACATATGAAACTTTTCGGCATTAATGGTTAGACTGACCTTGTTCATCATAATATTATTTTGAGGTTTTGGACTGAATATTGCTTCACTGTGATCAAACACTCGTATCTTTCACATCGATGAGGAACGTAAGATTAACAGTATAGGCCTCTGTCACGTTTACGGTAGACAAAGATATATGATAAGATTTATTTGTCCATGGCCACTCCTCACCCCTTTTTGGCTTAGCAATGAAAATATATAAAAACAATATTTTGGATTTACATGGTAAATTAGACCTAATTTTATACTTCTTTCTTACTTTGTTTGCAATAAATAATGGGACTATATATAAGGATTAAATATGTAACTTAATTTATAAAATCTATAAAGGATAAATTTAACTATAGTGCTTAGTAATTTATTAAGTGTTAGTGACAACTATATCTTAGTCAAATTAAGATATTATGAATATTTATTATATAATTTATATTATTCTCTCTTGATTTAATAATTAGTACTCCGACCTAGGAGTTGAATATCGCACATTCATTATTTTATTATATATTTTGCTTCTTCTTACTCCTCTCTTCTTTATGGAAAACTGAATCCATTTTGAAATATATTATTTTTCTTTATGTATCTCGGTCAAACAATCTTAATCCATTTGAGGTATAATATTCCTCTATATATATATATATATTAATATTAGAATGTGTTATCAATGTTTATTTTGAGTATTCATTGTGACTATATGATTGTATAAAAGTACTAAACTTTAAATTTAATTGGACCGACGAGTAATTACAAAAGTATCATGTATATTATAATATAAATACATTTGGATTAATGTGAATATAAAATTATGGTCTCTTAATGTGACGCTACAACTATTATGTCTTATTAGTCCAATAAGACTATGGTCTTTTCTAGTGAGTACGAGGATACCAAATTGTAGCAATAAAAATCTAGTTCGTATGGTTAGTATAAAAACGTTTTATTGGTTATAACTTAGAATATTCAACTAAGTGCATCTCTAACTTCATTAAGTACATTCATAAGTAATAGAGAAAAAGTGAGAATAATTCATTATCGTGTTTTTTCTTTCAATATTTTTCTACTTCATCTTTAAATCCTAAGTTCCAAAATGATTTTTTGCTTCATCCATTAAAAAAATTTAATCGTTACTATTTTAAACGGTTAACGGATACAACAACTCATGCTTCACCTAGAATAATTACAACTCTAGCATAAAATATTATTCAATATAAATGTATATTACATTCCCGCCCATGATGTCATCAACTATTTCAAAAAAAATCATGTGTTTTTAGATTTTTTAAATATTCTATTATTATTGTATTATGGCTTGTTAGGATTTCGAACTCATTCTACATTAAATAAAATGTTAGGTGTATGTTATAAGTAATTCGTAAAGAGAAGTATTATCGAAGACTACATGTGGCCAAAGATGGATCGTCGTAGACATGTATAGGATTTTCAACTCTCAAGTAAAATCTGGGGTCGAGACTTATATGCAAATATGTTTACTAGAACCTAAGGGAAAACTCTACGGTAGGAAAGAAAAATGACACTGCTGAATGCTGATGAAACAAATTGATTATCAGTAGAGTTTAATGGCATGTCATGGTTGCTGAAAGGCTTCTGAAGATACCTAGAAGCCTATAAAGGAAGTTAGAACACTAAGGGTCTAAATTGATGTTTAATCTCATTTTTTTATCTAAAAATCATTGGATTAAGGCGTTCTACAAGGGATAATATGTACTAGCCGGCGTTGCAAGCCTAGTTTTGTACAAATGTTAGCATTGGCTTTGTCTCATACGTTGGTTGGTCTGGCCAAATGAGGTAATTGACTATAATGCGCTATTGTGAGCTAAATATGAGTATTGTGCATTATTGATCCCCAATAAATAATGGCTGACTGAGTATTGAATTTATTACTAGATTACTAAGTGAAAGAAACACTTGTGAGATTTGTGAAAGAAAGTTAGAAGCTTTCGACTATAGTTGTGGTGGAAGATAAACACTTGAATAAGCATTTTGAGATTCGTAGTTGCTTTGTAAGATGTGAGTACTTTGTAACAGAGATGAGCGGTAGAGTTTTTAGTGTTTGGAATAGCCTTTTTGTAATTTTTATATAAATATATGTGTATGTTTCCCGTGGATGTAGGATTTCTTCATAATTTTTACAACGTTAAATTTGCTTTGTATGTGCGTTTAGATTTGACATATTTGTTTCTTTATTGCTTTGTTATTTTGGATGGACAACTAAGTTTTGAATACGAGTCGAAATTATGTGATTTATATGTCCTTGTTGCATATTTAATACGAACATCAAACACATTTCGACCGAAACGGCTTAGTTTTAGCTAGCGTTGTCCGCAACCTGGTTGATACTGATCTTAAGTGTTATTTTAAGTGTTGTTGATATTTTTAAAACAAAGTTAAAAGAAGTTTACTCAATATACAATTTGTTAAACAATTTTTGTGTAATATTTTTATTTATATAAAATATAATATGTTCAAGCTTATAAAACTATTATATATTTTTCTTATTTTTACATAAACATCATTTAAAATGGTTGTAAATAAATAACATGGAATAATTAATTTTTATAATGTCAAAGTTAATTTGTTATGCGCAATTATTATTTTTTAAACCATACAATAAATAAAATAAGTATCACGTAAATAATAAAATTAAAAAGTGATGATAATAAAACTTGGTTTTTAGACTAATACTTCGGTTCAAATTGAAGAGAGAAAAAACGGTATTCATTTTGAACCTTGCTAATTATTCTCATAGTTCTCGACAAATTTTGAAGACTATTCGGGTTTTGACGCATGGATTTATGTTTCTCCTTGTGAGTAACTTATCTGAATCTACTTGTCAACGAATTATAATGCTATCTTAATTTTAATCATTAGTGTTAATGTGGTTAGATGTTACTAGTGTGGTACCCGGGCATTTGTCTTCTAGTTAATAGGTCAAACTCCTCTTCTACTTTATTTTTACAACCCGAATCCCAAAAATACATGCGGCCGGCCTAGACATGGCTTTATAGTTGTAAGTTATTTTTTTCTGTGACTCGGCTCAAAAACATTTTATATGCACCCTTAGAGTTTTACCGGTGATTAGAATTGTAAAATGAATCTGACGGTCTTATTGAAATGAGAGTTTGTGTCATGCGTATGTCATCAATGAGTATTGTTTTTCTTTATTCTTATCTAGAAAATGTACGGTGTAGTAGGTAGGCATTTCAAAACTTAAATCTTTTAAAATCTACCACTATATAATGAAATAATCATTGATTAATGATTTAAATAATTATTTCTAATATATTTCCTCTATTTCTAATATATTTCCTCTTGTTTGATTTAAGTGAGGTTTAAAAGATTTTTTTTTTAATTATTTCTAATCGGTTATCGATTTTGTTTTTTAAAATGTGATGAATTTTCATTTTACCATTTAGTAAAGATTTAATGTTACTGAGAATAGTCTTGAGTTAAAAAGAAATTTTTCCATTACTGAGTATAGAACAATTATTTCTGTGTCTGTCTCTATGTCAACTTATGTAACTCTTTTAATTTTGCACAGTTGGAGACCGTCGTGTATCGCTCGTGCTTCAACTAGCAGTGGAGTGAGCTTCCCGTAATTATTCACATATCCCAGAACAAAGCTGCCCTGGTGATCCCTTATTATAACAACTCCACTTGCTTCACCAGTCACTGAGCAGCTAGCGTCAGAGTTCATTTTGTATCTACCCTTTTCAGGAGGGGTCCAAGCAAGGTAAGATATTTTTTTCTTAATACGCAGATGATTAGTGCAATCTAACATGATAGCAGCATCTTCACACTGCTTCCAGTGCTTAGATTTTAGCATATTTGAGTAGTCAAGGTTAGTAAGCATGTAGGTAATGTGTCGGATAGCTGCTTTAGGAGAGGTAGTCTCTGCATTCATCTTCATTTTGTTCTTACGCTGCCATATGACCCATCTAATTAGTGTAGGCATAATTGTTTTGATATGAATGTTGTTAGGAGCTACCCAAAACCAAGTCATAAACATATGTTTTATTGTCATAAAACTTTGAATTCCTACTCTTAGAACACCTACAAAATAGGACCAAACCTCCCAAGTAAAAGAACAGGAAACAAATATGTGGTTAGTTGTCTCACAGTGAGAACAAAACTGACATTTTGAAGCCAGAATTATATGTTTAGATTGAATGACATAATCAATAGGAATTTTGTTTAGAATAAGTTTCCAGAATAGGAAGGAACACTTCCTATGAGTAATCTGGTTCCATAAATTATCTGCTGCCAGGCTGCTTAATTCTCTCTCCACCCTTGAAACACTTTGAAACACCCTGAAATATCTTAAAACACCCTTAAACACCACCACATCACCGTGAAACACCCTTACGCCGCCTTAAAACTCCACTTAAAATTACCAGCCTACCCTCAGGCTACTTTTATCCACACCAATTACTGAGCAAAGAATCGACCGTATCCAACCTGAAACATTCCTCATCCTCTATTGGGGATTGCATAGCCTTGAAAACATTGAAAGTGACAGTCTGATCTGGCACTCTCATAGTGAGCTCCCCTTTTTTGGACATCAATCAAAGTTTTTCCCGTAGCCAAGAATGGCTTTCCCATGATTATGGGGATGTTTTTGTCCTCTTCGAAATCCAGAATAACGAAGTCAGCAGGAAAGATGAGCTTGTCTACCTTTACTAAGACATCTTCTACGATCCCACGAGGATATGTGATAGAACGATCAGCCAGCTGCAAAGAGATATTAGTCGGTTTTGGCTCAGGTAGCCCAAGTTTCTCAAAGACAGATAGGGGCATCAGATTGATGCTCGCTCCCAAATCACATAAACATTTTCTGAAAGTTAAATTGCCGATTGAACAAGGAATGGTGAAGCTTCCTGGTTTTTTGAGTTTGGGAGGCAATTTTTGTTGTAAGATCGCACTGCATTCCTCAGTGAGCGCCACTGTCTCAAAATCACCAAGCTTTAGCTTTTTCGAAAGAATTCCCTTCATGAACTTGGCATAACTAGGCATTTTCTCTAATGCTTCAGCAAAAGGTATGTTGATGTGTAGCTTCTTGAATACCTCCAAAAATCTCCTAAACTGAGCATCTAGCTTCTATTTCTGCAACCTTTGCGGAAAAGGTGGAGGAGGGTAGATAGTAGGCTCAACAACTGACTGAGATGGCTTGTTAGGTGGCTGATCTTGACCAGAATTAACCTCAGATGAGGGCTGATTTTGAGCAGAATTTTTCAGAATGGGCTGATTTTGAGAAGAATCCACCTCTTGTTCAATTGTGGGGTTCTCAGCAACCTTTCCTGATCGCGAGGTGATAGCTTGGCATTGCTCCTTGCCGTCTCGTTTACCTGGATTATGTTCTGTGTCGCTAGGAAGAACTCCCTGAGGTCTAACAATCATGTTACTGGCCATCTGCCCAATCTGATTTTCCAAGGTCTTGTGAGATACCATCAGACTTTTAATCATTAACTTCATCTCTTCGAATTCAGAGTCTCTCACAGAATGTTGAGAAGGGTCAGGATGTTGATTCTGAGGTTGTCTTGGGGCATACTATTGAGATTGATGTTGCTGCCCTTGTTGCTGAAATCCAGGAGGAGCGTATGGCTTAGCACCATAATGCTGATTACCTTGTTGATTAATGCTCCAACTGAAGTTCGGATGATTTCTGTTGCTTGGGTGATAGGTGTTTGAGATTGGTTGTTGATTCTGCCTCTGAAAGTTACTCAAAAATTGCACTGACTCAGTAGATATTGGGCATTGTTGAGTGTCATGCCCTCCAGTACAAATCTCGCACACACTAGCTACCTGTTGTACCCCTAGTTTAGTCAAAGAATCTACCTTCATGTTTAGAGCTTCAAGCTGAGCTGCTAAAGCAGTGGCAGTGTCTACGTTAAGAATACCAGCTACTTTATGTTGTGACTGTCTCTGAGAAGGGTTCTGGAATTCATTAGCAGCCATCATCTCACGGAGCTCATGAGCCTCCTCATAGCTTTTTGTTAATAAGGCTCCCCCGGATGCAGCATCGACCATGGGCCTTGTTTGCGCACCCAACCCATTGTAGAAGCAATTTATTACTAACCAATCAGGCATCCCATGATGAGGATATTTTCTGAGCATCTCTTTGTAACGCTCCCAAGCTTCACTTAAAGATTCACCATATGACTGAGAAAACTGAGTAATAGCATTCCTCAAGGCGGCTGTTCTTGCCATAGGAAAGAATTTTGAGAGAAATTTTTGTGCTAGTATATCCCAAGTAGTGATCGAGCCTGCTGGTAAAGAGTGTAACCAGCTCTTAGCTTTGTCCCTCAGAGAAAATAGGAAGAGTCTCAGTCTTATGGCATCATCTGAAACACCGTTGAACTTGAAAGTATCACAGATTTCAAGGAAGGTCATAATGTGCATATTAGGATCCTCAGATGAAGCTCCCCCAAACTGACAAGAATTCTGCATCATCTGAATAGTGCTGGGTTTAATCTCAAAATTATTCGCAGCGATATTGGGTCTGACAATGCTAGACTGAATATACATGATCTTTGGTTGAGAGTACTCCATGAGTGCTTTTGGAGCTGGATCTCCCATTGTATACACGCTCAAGTACCTGAAGCACAAGAAACACTCGAAAAGCAAGTAACCGAATCAAGTCAGTAGTTTTATAACGACCCCTGCTGATAAGCAATAAAACTGTCAAATAACATTGAGTCCCCGGCAACGGCGCCAAAAACTTGTTAGTCCTTTTCTCACGCAAGTATACGCGGTCAAATCGTAGCAAGTAATAAGTAAGAAAGATCGTTCCCACGAAGACTAGGTGTATAAGACAAAAATTTACTTATGCAACAATGTATGATTATTAGACTACTGCTGGAACAAATAATAAAGTATGAGTGAATGAATATAACTAAGAAAATTAAGTAACGAGAATATCTAATGAGTTTTACTTATACGAGAGAAAACATGGAACCCTAACTTCATTGTTTATTTTACTTAGAGTATTAATATACTTAATCAATATGTAAGATAGCTACGATTACTAATCAGATAACACAAAATCAGAATACGCTACCTTTCAATACACGTAAACCAAACCACTTAATCAACCACAAAAGAGATAGCAGTTAAGCAGACACCGCATGCATGACAATCCTATATGTCTATATGAATTGAGGTACAATTGGTTTTAAGCACAAGTTATCTATTTCGATTACATAGGGTAATATGATATGGTTAATGACATATTACGAATCATGAACAATCACAATATGAATCATTCAAGAACCTATGCTAGCATGGCAAGTTCTAACCCTTAATTATACTTTCGCATTCATTAATGATAAACAATCAAGATGTTCGCGATGCATCTAACAAAAAAAACACAACCATACTAGGTAACCGATAAACAAATCTAAAAAAATCAATTAAGCAATAAACCCTAAATATTATTCAAACGAATCCGCTAAGGTTCCATGACAACGATTAGTTCATAATCGAACAAATCATCATCGTGGTCTTAAAAATTAACATAGCTTGATGAATATAAATAAAAATAAACGAAGAAGAGTTTAGGAAATATTAAACCATAAAAAAACTTAAAGTCAAATCGTCGTCGCTTGCCGTCAATTGCTTTTGCTTGCCGTCAATTGCTTTTGCCGCAAAAAAAGGAAGTGGCCGAAATCCGATCAGTAACCTACTGCAACCAAAGTCGCCGTGAATTTCCTATCAATAGCCAATGGTGTTTGTTTCTTTGTCGCAAATTGTCTTCTTTTTTCCGTCTTCCCCTTCCAAAGAAACCAGCAGTGGTCTTTTTATATTCAATTGCAAGTTACTTATGGAAAACCTAAAAGTCCATTGTCTTTCTTTTCTACTGGGCTTTATAATTAGTAACCCACACTAGTATAATTATATAATATAATTATATGAAATAACGTAACTGATCTATCCGTTTAATTCCTTTCATTGGACCCACCTTACTTTGTTGGAAATCTTTATTTTACTGATTCAACCTGTACTGCAGGTTTTACTTTGTTGGAAAATGGAGATCTTGAGAGTCTGGTAATGGCCTACTAAGCTCCTTGCTAAGTTCCTGATTTCTCTTATAAAAAGATGAATTAACATAAACTTCAGCAAAGTCCAGATCGAGTTGTGCCTCGACAAATGGAGTTGTAGCGTCAATGTGTCGACAGTATTTCTAATAGTGCACATACCAATGGCAGCATCGCGTGCATCAAGACCAGAAGTCGGTTCATCCATGAAGATAATTGATGGGCTAGCACTAACTAATCAGCTATCGTAAGTCTCTTTCTTTGTTCAGTGTATAGACCATTTACCCCCGGAAGCCCAGCTAGAGCATCTCTTAGTTGTTTCGTCTCGAATAATTCCATAACTTCTTCGACAAACATCTTCCGTGCTCCTATGCTTATATCTGACGAAAGACGGAGTCAGGCTGAAAACATAAGAGATTCGTAAACAGTAACACGTGGAGAGTGAATATCGTTTTCTTCACAGTAGCCGCTACCACGAGCAAATGTGGCTTGGTTCTTTGGATAACCGGAAATGCTAATACTTCCTTCGCTATATCCTTCTGTCTTTCTTCATGCTAAAACATCCATTAAAGTTGTCTTACCAGCACCACTAACACCGACTAGTGCTGTTAATATCTCAGACCCGAAAGCACCACTCACATCCATTAAAATTGTTAAACTTTATATCATATAGCAGCAAATCTTTAACTACGGAACACGTCGAATCGGCGGAGCTGACACGTTCAAGAACTATTCCGAAGGTTTAAACACTCCCGGCGACTCATTCAAGATATACAGTAAAGACTCGCATGGATACAACGAAGGATTCACCAACTACGCGAAAGACGGTAGTGCCGCAACCGCTAACTTCACTAGTTTCGGCTAGGGGACCAACATTGATTCTGGCGAGTTCAAAGCTTTTCGAAATTCATGTTAGCTTCAATGGTTATTGCGTCAACGTTTTCTCCTTTAAGGCTGTAATACTTGCAATAATCTTCGGCACCAGCGAGGGAAAGAGCACCTGTTGGTTCAAGGATGCTCCGTGTCTCTTCAAACATGTCCTGCTCGACTGCTACACCATCTGAGGAGTAACTCTTTTTACATAGGCAGTAATACCAGCAATGAGTCCACCACCACCAACAGGCACAAAAATTGCATATAACGAGCCAGCATGCATTTGTCGTATGATATCATAAGTTTCTTGTAATTAACTACCAAATGAAATAAAGCACTGTTATATAATATTAAATATCATAATTAATTATATAATACCATAATTAGTAGTTCAATCATACCATACTATCAAATTATTCTATAAATTTAATTCAAATAAAGTATTTTGTTCTTAAGACAAATGAAACCGGATGTACTACTGCAAATCAAATGGGTACACCCCAACATAAAAGGGTGTTTCTGACCCTTAAATCCAACATAAAGTCACCGAGAAGCGGTGAAATGCCATCGACGAGCAATTTACGAGAATGAATGAAAAATACGTTGAAACACAACGAAAACTTGTTAATCGGCGACAATTTTTTAGGAATAATGGAAGCGTAATAAGTGACATGAAATTCATTTATCATTATGATTTTGAACTCATTCTACATTAAATAAAATGTTAGGTGTATGTTATAAGTAATTCGTAAAGAGAAGTATTATCGAAGACTACATGTGGCCAAAGATGGATCGTCGTAGACATGTATAGGATTTTCAACTCTCAAGTAAAAGCTGGGGTCGAGACTTATATGCAAATATGTTTACTAGAACCTAAGGGAAAAGTCTACGGTAGGAAAGAAAAATGACACTGCTGAATGTTGATGAAACAAATTGATTATCTGCAGAGTTTAATGGCATGTCATGGTTGCTGAAAGGCTTCTGAAGATACCTAGAAGCCTATAAATGAAGTTAGAACACTAAGGGTCTAAATTGATGTTTAATCTCATTTTTTTATCTAAAAATCATTGGATTAAGGCGTTCTACAAGGGATAATATGTACTAGCTGGCGTTGCAAGCCTAGTTTTGTACAAATGTTAGCATTGGCTTTGTCTCATACGTTGGTTGGTCTGGCCAAATGAGGTCATTGACTATAATGCGCTATTGTGAGCAAAATATAAGTATTGTGCATTATTGATCCTCAATAAATAATGGGTGACTGAGTATTGAATTTATTACTGGATTACTAAGTGAAAGAAACACTTGTGAGATTTGTGAAAGAAAGTTAGAAGCTTTCGACTATAGTTGTGATGGAAGATAAACACTTGAATAAGCATTTTGAGATTCGTAGTTTCTTTGTAAGATGTGAGTACTTTGTAACAGAGATGAGCGGTAGAGTTTTTAGTGTTTGGAATAGTCTTTGTGTAATTTTTATATAAATATATGTGTATGTTTCCCGTGGATGTAGGATTTCTTCATAATTTTTACGACGTTAAATTTGCTTTGTATGTGCGCTTAGGTTTGACATATTTGTTTCTTTATTGCTTTGTTATTTTGGATGGACAACTAAATTTTGAATATGAGTCGAAATTATGTGATTTATATGTCCTTGTTGCATATTTAATACGAACATCAAACACATTTCGACCGAAACGGCTTAGTTTTAGCTAGCGTTGTCCGCAATCTGGTTGATACTGATCTTAAGTGTTATCTTAAGTGTTGTTGATATTTTTTAAACAAAGTTAAAAGAACTTTACTCAATATACAATTTATTTTCTGTTAAACAATTTTTATGTAATATTTTTATTTATATAAAATATAATATGTTCAAGCTTATAAAACTATTATATATTTTTCTTATTTTTACATAAACATCATTTAAAATGGTTATAAATAAATAACATGAAATAATTAATTTTTATATCGTCAAAGTTAATTTGTTATGCGCAACTATTATTTTTCAAACCATAAAATAAATAAAATTAGTATCACGTAAATAATAAAATTAAAAAGTGAAGATAAAAAAACTTGGTTTTTAGACTAATACTTCGGTTCAAATTGAAGAGAGAAAAAACGGTATTCATTTTGAACCTTGCTAATTATTCTCATAGTTCTCGACAAATTTTGAAGACTATTCGGGTTTTGACGCATGGATTTATGTTTCTCCTTGTGAGTAACTTATCTGAATCTACTTGTCAACGAATTATAATGCTATCTTAATTTTAATCATTAGTGTTAATGTGATTAGATGTTGTGTGGTACCCGGGCATTTGTCTTCTAGTTAATAGGTCAAACTCCTCTTCTACTTTATTTTTACAACCCCGAATCCCAAAAATACATGCGGGGCCTAGACATGGCTTTATAGTTATAAGTTATTTTTTTCTGTGACTCGGCTCAAAAACATTTTATATGCACCCTTAGAGTTTTACCGGTGATTAGAATTGTAAAATGAATCTGACGGTCTTATTGAAATGAGAGTTTGTGTCATGCGTATGTCATCAATGAGTATTGTTTTTCTTTATTCTTATATAGAAAATGTAGGGTGTAGGTAGGCATTTCAAAACTTAAATCTTTTAAAATCTACCATTATATAATGAAATAATCATTGATTAATGATTTAAATAATTATTTCTAATATATTTCCTCTATTTCTAATATATTTCTTCTTGTTTGATTTAAGTGAGGTTTAAAAAAAAAAAATTTTAATTATTTCCAATCGGTTATCGATTTTGTTTTTTAAAGATGTGATGAATTTTCATTTTACCATTTAGTAAAGATTTAATGTTATTGAGAATAGTCTTGAGTTAAAAAGAAATTTTTCCATTACTGAGTATAGAACAATTATTTCTGTGTCTGTCTCTATGTCAACTTATGTAACTCTTTTAATTTTGCACAGTTGGAGACCGTCGTGTATCGCTCGTGCTTCAACTAGCAGTGGAGTGAGCTTCCCGTAATTATTCACATATCCCAGAACAAAGCTGCCCTGGTGATCCCTTATTATAACAACTCCACTTGCTTCACCAGTCACTGAGCAGCTAGCGTCAGAGTTCATTTTGTATCTACCCTTTTCAGGAGGGGTCCAAGCAAGGTAAGATATTTTTTTCTTAATACGCAGATGATTAGTGCAATCTAACATGATAGCAGCATCTTCACACTGCTTCCAGTGCTTAGATTTTAGCATATTTGAGTAGTCAAGGTTAGTAAGCATGTAGGTAATGTGTCGGATAGCTGCTTTAGGAGAGGTAGTCTCTGCATTCATCTTCATTTTGTTCTTACGCTGCCATATGACCCATCTAATTAGTGTAGGCATAATTGTTTTGATATGAATGTTGTTAGAAGCTACCCAAAACCAAGTCATAAACATATGTTTTATTGTCACAAAACTTTGAATTCCCACTCTTAGAACACCTACAAAATAGGACCAAACCTCCCAAGTAAAAGAACAGGAAACAAATATGTGGTTAGTTGTCTCACAGTGAGAACAAAACTGACATTTTGAAGCCAAAATTATATGTTTAGATTGAATGACATAATCAATAGGAATTTTGTTTAGAATAAGTTTCCAGAATAGGAAGGAACACTTCCTATGAGTAATCTGGTTCCATAAATTACTAAAAAGAGAAGAACTACTGTAGGAATTATTCAGGACTTTAATAGTGTCTTTAATATTGAAACAGCCATCCTTTGATACATTCCATAAGATATAATCTTTAGTAGAATTATTGATCTTGAGTTTAGTGACTAAACTGATGTTATAGTCACTAAATAGACACTTAAGATCAATCATATTCCACTGATTACCATCCCACAGAGAGCTTACCTTCGTACCTTTAAACCAATTGTTATTATGATCAGGATTAAGCTTGATTAGGGGAGGCCTGTCAAAAAAATTATCTAGCCATACATCCATGCTGCCATTACTAATACTTTACTCAATATGTTCTTCAGCAAATTCTCTTATCTTTACCAACCTCTACAATGTTTGATTGACATACTTAGAAGCAACTTGCATTGGATTCTTATCAAAGTTGTAGATATTGTGAAGTAGATTAGCCCAGAGGGATGTATTCTCTCTAAACCCGAGCCATAGCTTACACGAGAATGCCTTTTGTATATTCATTAAGCTGTTGATATTAAATCCTCCATTATCAAATGGCTTACAAATAGACTGCCAATTAGACCAGTGTATCTTGTTGGCCTCATTGCTTGAACCCCACAAGAACCTATTTATTAGTCTTTCAATCTTTGTTATGATAGTAGAGGGAAGCCAACAACTTTGATTCCAGTAGAGAGGGATAGACATTAGGACAACTTTAATCAAAATGAGAAGTCCACCTAGGATAGCATATTGACTTCCCATTTAGAGATTATGTCCTTAATCTTCTCAATTAGAGGAGTGAAGTTTGTAGACTTATTATGGGGACTGAGTATTATCCCCAAATAAGTAGTTTGTAGTAGAGAAGTGTTGAAACTAGTCTAAACTATGAGGCTACTTCTTTTGGCCATAGGCATGCTTGAAATAGTTATAATATATGTTTTCCTTTTATTTATAGATTGACCGGAGATACATTGATAAACCTGCAATAACTTATAAACTTTCTCTATGGTATCATGAGAACCATTAGTAAATACTAATACATCATCAGCAAAATCCAATATAGGAATATTCATGTTCGCTCTATTAGAATATTTCTGTTTTTTGTTAGAGTTAAACAATTGATTCATTCCCTTAATTAGTACCTCTTCTGCAAGTATAAAGAGGCTAGGAGACAAAGGATCACCGTGTCTCACATCTCTGTTAGCTTTAAAGAATCCCATAGACTTACCATTAATAAGTAATGTTATTAATCAGTTTAGTAACCTTGTAGTTGAAACCAAACCTCCTCATAACTTTTATAATGAAACTGTGACTAGGTTGTCAAAAGCTTTGGACATGTCCAGCTTTAGGACCATGGATCAACTCCTTAGCAATGAGGATGTTATCTTGTATAGATCTTCCTTGTACATAAGCCCTCTGCACTTGAGATATAAGTTTAGGTAGAATTATTGAAAGTCACAATTTATCAATTTAGACATTATTATGTTGGTAAGTGTACACAAACTTATGGGTTTATACTGGTTCCGATTAGAAGGGTTCTCTGTCTTAGGTATAAGACAGATTCCCGTAGCCAATATCCCTTTAGGAATAAAGTGGCCAAGTATAAAAAAATTGAGAGCATTACAAAGGCCAGACTTTATAATGTGCCAACAAGTAGTGTAGATGCACTTGGTTAAAGCCATCAATCCTAGTTGCTCCAGTAGGATTCAGAATTTGAATGATAGACCAAATTTCAGATCTAATAGGCTCACTATTAACTTACTGTTATCAGACTCATCCACTAGTTTAGGAATTACATTAAACATACTATTATTTAGATTTTTCGTTTCAATATGCTTATTAGGATAAGAAGGAGATGAGAGAATATCTGAAAAATAGGCCTCACCAGAGTTGTTGATAGCTTCTTCATTTCCAATCCATCGGTTATTGATTTTAGTTCCTTTAATTCCTCTTTGCCTTCTTTTTTTTCATAACATAACTGTGATATAGTTTAGTATTTATGTCCCCCTTTATTAACCAGCTTGCATTTTCTTTTTGTCTCCAATATTCCTCCTCCATAGTCAATGAAAGAAGGTGCTTAGCAGTAACTTTGGAGAGGCTGATTTTATCTTGACTGTCGCCAGATACTCTATAGTTATCCTCACAAACTTTTAAGTTGTCCTCAAGCTGCTTTATCTTGTCAAATAAGTTACCAAATTGACTCGTATTCCATTCATTTAGGCAGTTTTCAATCTTTTTAATTTATTCCAATAGACATGAAGAGGGTAACCCATTATAAGAATGGACCAATTGTTTTCAACAAACCCCAAGAACTCTATTTCAATGGTCCATATATTCTGAAATTTGAAAGAGCCAATGTTTCTTTTATCATCTTTAATTATAGAGACACAAAGGGGTGTGTGGTCTGAACAAGTACGAACTAAATGAGTAACTTTAGTGGTTGCAAAGCACTCAGAATAGTCCTGGTTGAATAAGACCCTATCAATTCTTCTTCATCTTGTATTATTGGTCCAAGTAAACCTTAAACCAATATACCCAACATCCTCCAAATGGCAGTCTTCAATCATTTTATAGAAATCATTAGCACTTTGATGACAAAAATTTGAACAACCAGATTGTTGAGAGAGAGATAAAATAGAGTTAAAATCTTCCAATATAAGCCACTCCTTTACAGTAGGAGCCAAAGACCTTAGGCCATTCCATAACTTCATTCTGCTGCTTCTTTGACATTTAACATAGATACATGTGATGTTGACCTTTCTATTTAGTAAAGAATGTTTGGCTTCCATGTGATAACACTGGATGTTGTCCACCAAAATATTTATGTCCAGGTCATCATGCTAAAATAGCAAAATTTATTAAAAATATTAGCAAAAGAGTTAGAAAACTTAAGCTTAGAATAGAGTTCAATAATTTGATCATTACTTAACATAGGTTCTTGTAAAATCAGTAACTTTATACATTCTTTTTTTATAATTGCTTTGAGGCTTCTGATATAAGATTTATTGCCCATCCCACGAATGTTCCAGCTTAATAGCTTGATTATTTAGGGATTTTAAGAGAAGATATTTTAGTCTTCTCAAATTGAAGAGATTTAATTACCAAAGACTTATTCCTCTTGCTTATTCTTGTTTGCTTAAGCTTTTGATCTAGAATTGTTTGAAAACTGGATTCTACTTTCTTGTGTTTGAGAACAGAAGAGGGTGGAAGACTTCTGGTTTTATCCTTCAAAGGAGTTAACTTAATAACAGGAGGAGTATGTGTGTCAGAGTGTTGAGGGGAGTCCATAATGTTATCAAGAGATTTGATAGCATCAATCATCTCTTCATCCTACAGGGGATCAGGTATCTCCAATCTATTCTCAGAAAACATTCCCTCTATTGATTCTTTATTCTTTTGTTCTGAATTTCTGATTATCTTCTTATTGTTCACTTCAGTTGTTTGAATAACTACTGCTACAGAGTCAGGTATCTCATTCTTTTCTTCTGTTGAATCTTTGTTCAATTGTTTTGAATTTCTAACATCATTGTTCACTTCAATTGTAACAGGATCAAGTATCACATTCTTAACACTTAAGATTGCTTCATCACTGACAGCTTCAACCGTGTTAGCAACAGGTGCTTCTTTAATAGTCTCACGTTGCTTTTTATTGATGTCCTCATTGCTAATTGAAGTTTTCCTGCAGCTTGAAGATTCATGTCCCACATGGAAATACTTTTCAAAGTATCTTGGGACATCTATATAGATTAATGTCAATTTAGATCCTTTGTTGCTACCAAAGCCCAGCCAAACATGTTTTTGAAGCTTTTATGACACATCAATTTCCACCCATGCATAGCACGCATTGTACATTGATTTATTACTAGGAGGGATCCATGTCTTAAGAGGAGTACCAATAGATGAAGCAATCAAGTTGACTATGCCTTCACTATAAAGATGCTCAAGTAATTTTTCAATTTTAGTCCATATAGGAACCAGAGGGAATTCTTTCTTTACATTGAAAGAAGGAAGCCACTTCAAAATTCTTATAGAATATTCACCTATAGACCAAACTCCCCAAAACCATATTTTACTTAAATCTTATTTTAAAGAGAATTCAAGAAACAAATTCCTCGAATCCAGTTAGTATAGGTGAAATCACCATTGAATTTTCTTTCTTCAAAAAGCTTGTCAAGAACAGTTTTCTTTAGCAAGCCTTTCTTGAATTTACTTATTAAGGTGAAGGAAGTATGTTGCAGTAGATCATCGTATATTTGATCTTCAAATTGAATAGATATGTGATCTGCTTTGTGTTGGATGAGAGAGGGTTTGAACTCATGGGTTATCTTCTGATTTAGTTCCTGAACAACTTATGAGTATGATATTTGTTGATAGGGAATTTCACCTTGATAAACTCTGTTTTGCAAGCCTGAAGAGCTAAGAACATGGAATTCTTCCATTCTTCTGATGACACTTCCAACCACCACCACCTCCAGGAGATGCAATAGCCTACAACAACCACGATGAAGAAGAACAATCTTCAAGGAGAAGATCACCACCAAACAATCTTCAAGTAGAAGATCGAGTCACCACCCAAGACTCTGTTTCTTGGAGCATCCTCTGTTATTCTTTCCTAAAAAATATACCCCTATTTTCCCTCTAATTAAAATCCTAATTTTCATTTTTCCTCAGATATCTTTAAAAAATATAGAAAATTAAGCTGAGTTAGGGTTTAGTATCCGGTTTAAAATATTATTTATGATTTAAAATTCAAAAATTTCAAAATATTTTGAATCCAAAATATCATTATAATATAATTGTCAAACACATCTATATTTTTTTATTTTATTAATTTAATTTTTAGAAGCTTGTATTTTTATAAATGTAACTCAAAAAATAATCTAAAAGTATTATCAGTTTTGCTTTTATATGTGACCCGATGCAGAACAAATATAGAGAGAAAATTTTGATTTTAGGGCCTCGTGCTTGTGCTTTTTCAGTTGGTCTCATCGTTTGGTACTGATTAGTCTCTTATAATTCATCACCGAGTTTCGTGTTTAGGATCTTCTTATTCGAGAGGTTCATGTTGTGATTTGGAAACAAATAGAAGTCATCGATCTTACTATTGTTCTTAAAGAAACTTACCACATTCAACATACACGGTCGTTCCCTGTTGTGCGCTTCTTCGTTCTCATCTCCTTCAATGCTGGAGTAGGAAACCTGACAGCCTGGACGAATATGGAAAACTTCTTTCAATACACCCCCACGGTCAATTTAAGCAACTTTATTCTCCACTTCCTCCTATTATTGAGTCATTCTCTAAGCTCTTCGTCCACTAGAATATAACAAAAGGTAAACTCGTTCATCCTCTCTTTAAAGTTTTGATTCTTGGCTCAATCAAAAATTTCAGCCATAATTAAAAGTTAATTTATATCTTGTGGATTCACAAGTATTCTCGAGTGATAAAAACTTATTGGATTCCGAATATTCATGGGATATTTTGTTGGGTCTTTGTTGAATTGTCTCTTATTTAGTAATAAACAATAAATATAATAGTTTTTGTCCCATGTTGCAGCATTGTTCCCTTTTTTCAATTTGTTTGGTATATGTAGTCCTTCATATTACCCCATATGTAAAAATGACGTATTAAAAGCAGATCCATCTTCTTTCTCGTTTGGGGTTCTTCATTTTCTCTTCTTATAATGGTTTAGTTTTGTATTTATTTTATTATTATTATTATTATTATTATTATTATTATTATATATTTGGGTTTAATTTTGGATATGCCAAAATTAATCTCATTTTTTTTTATTACTTATATATTTTATAAGAAGGTTGCTTAGGAATGTATATAGCAACATTGAGTTATTTCTTCTGGAATTTTAATTGGTGAGTTCTCACATAGTAAAAATGTAGTTATTGTCCACTGTTGAACCTTTCTCACTCTCTCTGTAAGTCTTTAATATTTATTGCTTTTTGGAATATATGTGCGTTGAACGACCATGGACGAAAAAATATGTCACTAATTTTATCATTAAGAATAACATCACGATCATGATTCTTGTGGTACTAAGGTCCATTTAGCTAATGTTAACTTTATTATTATAAATATTTTTCCTTTTTGAAAATGCCCTACTATTCATTTCTCTAATAGATTGGGTATGTTATGGGATATTTGGGACCCTAATATCTTATTTATCTCCATTCTTTATTCCTCCTCTCAATTCATTCACTATAAATCTTGTAGTCTTAATTCAAATTCTCCGTTCTTCCCCGTGACTATTCACACTTTCAATGATGGGCTCGAGCATCATCCTCAATGGGCTGACCTCGAGGCTATTTTGGTATTTTGTTGCAATTACCCATGAGTTGATCTCGAGGACTTCAATGATATTTGTACTCCTGTATAACATACTAGCTCGTTTCCGCAAGGTGAAATTGACGAGTTTAACAATTTTTTTCTATTAATGTGAATTGAGTGACCTTCGTTCGCTTAGTTTCCATTTTACCTAGATGAATAAAAATCATTTAAACCTTATTGCCTCAAGAATCGACCATGTTCTTGCTGAAAAGGTTTGAGATGATTCATTCCCCATGTTCATTGCCCATTTTAGGTCTACCGGCTCTTCAGACCACTATACAGTAAAACTTATTTGGGTTCCCACAGGCCATGTATTAAAAAACCTTTTAATTTTTTTAATATATGGTAGATCCATCCTTCTTAAAAAGAGCTTGTGTCCTTTTCGTAGAAATTTGCAACCTTTACTCATGGTATCTGACTGATTACCCAAAATCTCACTAGGCTTTAATTAGCCTTGAGTGACCTCAATTAGAGGGAATATAACAATATTAGCTCTAGGATTTCAAATACCCCAAACCAACTTTTCTTGGTCCAATCTCTTTTAGCTAATGACTCTCTGAATCTATCTCTAGTTTTTGCCAAAATTAATTCTTCTTTCGTCTATATATCCCTTAAATAAGCCGAAGAAGTTTTTTACAAACAGAAGTCTAGAGAGACTTGACTAAAGCTTGGAGACCATAACACTAAATTCTTTTATAATAGTATAGAAAATTGTATCTTAAGAAACAAAACTATCTATATATTTAATAGTAAAATGACCTTTCCATTTTTCCAAATGAGGTTGCGAACATCTTAGTCAACTATTTTTCACACCTTCTAGGAACTAGGTCTCTCTTAGGTTACTCTGGGCTCGCTCGTATCTTCACGTTTATTCATGCTAAAGTGAATTCCCATGAGAAATCTTCGATAGTTCATCACGTTACTTCTGCATAAATTAAAAGTATAATTTTTACTATTAATAACGTTAAATTCTTGGGGCCAAATGATTTCAATGAAGCTATTTGCAAGCATTCCTAGAATATCACCAACAAACGCATATGTGATCAGATCTTAATGTTCTTTATTCCAGATCATCTTGAGCCTTCTTGGAATGTCACCATAACTTCTGTCATCCCTAAGAAGAATTTTACTTTATTTGACTTCGCACTGATTGTATGGTGCAATGTGGTTTACAATATTTTTCCAAGGTCTTGGTCGATATGATAAAATACTATTTTTATTAGTTGATTGATAATTTTCAATTGGGTTTTATGGTTGGCCGTAATATTACAGACAATATCCATATCTCCCAAGAGCTCTTTAACGGATACCATACTAATTTTAAGGGCCTAATAGTTGCTCTTAAAATCAATCCGATGAAATATTTTGACAATATTTGTTGGCATTTTATCCTTGACATATTTGTGGCCATGAATTTCCAGAAACAAATAACCATAGGAATTATTTAATGTATCACCACCCCTTCCTATAATGTTAATGTTAACGGTGACCCTCACAGGAAT
Organism: Limnanthes douglasii subsp. nivea; assembly: GCA_036936605.1. NCBI lineage: Eukaryota > Viridiplantae > Streptophyta > Magnoliopsida > Brassicales > Limnanthaceae > Limnanthes > Limnanthes douglasii. Next base: position 78,431,919 of record JAUPFV010000003.1, on the reverse strand, counting down.
TTGAAAGACAAAAGTGGTCTTAGACAAGTTGATTATTTATCCCTCTTCTTATTAATCTTGGTCATGCAAGTTTTATCGAGTATTTCAACGAGAAAGTAATGATGCAGACTTTAATTTCCATTGAAAGTATCGCAGGCTTATGATCGTTAACCTCTATTTTCCAAGTGACCTGATGATTTTTTTCTCATTGTGACATTAATTCCCTCAATCTTATCAAGTATAATCTTCAATATTTTCTCATTCTCCCGAGCTTTAAAATTAGCCCTAAAAACGACATTTTTCTCCAGAGGGTTAACCCTACTCTTCGAACGGATTTGATCAATATCTTTAGTTTCAAAGTAGGGTCACTTCTGGTTCAATACCTTGGTGTCCATTTTATCCCACATCGATTGTCCCATAACGATCGTCGACTCCTTATGGAAAAAATTATGACCTGCATTTCCTTATTGATGTCCAAATATCTCTCGTATGTAGGAATGTTACAGCTCATTAAATCTGTTCTTTTTGTAGGAAAATTTTATTAGTCTTCAATCTTAATTTTACCAACTAGAGTTTTTAAAGAACTCTCTTAGTTTGTCTCTTGTTTTCTCTAGTATGGACATAAAATGAAGTTTATGGGTGCTAAAGTGACTTAATTTTTTGTGATCTTGCCTTTGTTTAATGGAGGCCTTGAGATTCTAAACCTAGAAACCTGGAATTAGGCGGCTGTCTTAAACATTTATGACCCACTATAAGTAAAAATAACAACTCTATCTGGTGTAAATGGATTAACTTTGAGAAAATTAAGGACAAGAGCTTTGATCTTTAAAGATTAAATATTATCCTTACTATACTTGAAGGAAAATTTTAAATCTTAGAGCACTTGCAAGTAAATTGTACAAGGTCGCAATTGATAGCGGAGAGAATAACTTCTTCTGGTTTGAACATTGGTTGCTCTCAACCTATTTCATCAACCATTATGGGTTTAATAATATTCAAAATTCTCATTTGGGGAGCAATATCAAGGTTTCTGATATCATTCCAGGTATTAGTTGGAATTGGCCGTTGCAATTAAGGTATACCAATACTAGAAATTATCGTAACTTATAAGAGATCAACCATCACATTCTCTTTCTCCCTCTTACTTGCATCAACTATGTTGATGAGCATTGTTAATCTGCTAAAATAAAGAGTGTTAAATTCATTATTAAAGACAATTACGATGCAATCCTAACCCCTTTGTTGGGTGGGCGGGGTTGATATGACGTAAATATAATATCATCTTTCATTCTTTTAGCCTTTGACTTTCTATCCTACATCAGTAATCTACTTGAGAGAAGCTCATTACTTAGGGGAAATTATCCTCTTAATTGTGTGATGTGCAATTCCAAAGCATTTATCAACCATATCCTCTATGAGTGTACTTTTATTGAAGATATATGCGATATTGTGAGCTTTATGAGTGACCTTCTTGGTACTGGATGGATGCAAATCCACCTCCCTAAAAAAATCATAATATTTGGCGTGCCTGCTTTGGTGCAGTCATTTATCATGTGTGACGGCAGATGAACTCCAAATTGTTTGTGTCTTCTCCTGTCTTCTCCAATGTGGTGTCACACCGTTTAGTAACTGACCTTAAGTTTATATTCCCTGGTTCCAATATAGTCTGGCTGATGTAATCTTATTGTCCTGTTTCTCACATAAGGTATTTTGGTTGCAAGACCCTTTCTGTGTAAGGGTTTCCTAGATTTTTTTTTGTGCATGCTCTCCTCACATATGCCTCTGCTAGTGCTCTCGGCTTTTGCTTGCCTCCGCCTTCGTCGCGTTGCTCGATATCATCTTCTCTTCATTTGGGGAAAGACTTGATAGGTATTTAGTCTGATGCTTTTCTTTGTCTTTAGAAATTATTGAGATTCATCTATTTATCAATTTGTTTCTCCTCAGCCCACATTTTTGTGTGTCATCGTTTTTTTATCCTTGTCCTCGAGGTATGACTTCAATTTTAACTTTGGGATATTTTTCCTTGGCTTAATGTTGTTCTTCCGGGACACCTATCCTTAGTTGGTTCTTGGTTTGCTGTTTTTGTCCACTTTTTTAGGTTATGATGGTCTACTTATCTGATACGGTTTTCACACTTTCGTTTTCTTTTTTCGTATAACGTTGGCCTCGTTAAGGTCAACTTTTTATCTAATTGTTTTTCTTTCACTATTGTTCATGACACTTCTCAGGGGATTCTCCATGTATTTATAAGAATAATTTATATTTATTTAATGTATTTTGAAATTAAAAAACTAGATTCATAAATGATATTCTTTTTGCAAGCCTAGTTAACCCTGGTCTCGCATCTAGCTTTTTGGTCTTGCATTTATCATCTAAAAATTACATTTTACACTATCCTTCAACTCTCTTCTCTCGTCCCACAACTCTCGTATCTCGTATCTTGTCTCTTATCTTTGTGTCTCTCGTTTCTCGTCCGCAAATATTACCTCTCCTCCTGCAAGTCTCGTCTCTCGTTCCGCAACTCTCATATTTACGTCTTTTGCATCTTGTCAAAAACATTAAAAAAATATTATTCATTGAACTAGTTTTGTTCATCTTAAAAAAACTAAGCATAGTTTAATATTTTTTTGAGTTAGAGGTTAAACGATACGGACCTTTTAAGAATTAAAATTACAAAAAAATAGGTCTCTGATGATTTTGTATAAAATGATATTTTATATATTATAAAAATAGTTGTATTATTTTCAAATGATACGTGTGAAGAAACCCGCAAATTGTCTTCAATCTTTGAAACTTATTCATACGTCTTCTTGACACCGCTCACAACCAGTCCACAAGACTCATCGTAATATAATTAAGAAACCTAAGAGGAACAGAAACACTACAAGCAAAGGACTTGACCCAAATTTTGTGGGAAACTAGAGGTACGCAAGGAAGCACAACAATGACGCACTAAAGAACTCTTCTGGTGATGAGTATAAATTTGATATTCTTCCCATCTTCTTCATAAATCTTCTTCATAAATCTTCTTCATGTATATTCTTCAAGTATTATTATTCTTCTTATTTCTTCTATCTCATCATATTCTTGGACCAAATATTCAATTCAAATATTAAATATCAAATCTCCGATCTTAAATTTCAAACGTCAAACCCTAAATCTCAAATTGTCAAATTTCAATCGTCAAACAAAATCCAAAATCTAAATGAAATCTAAACGCCAAATACCCAAACGAAATACAAACGACTAATTTCGATCTAAGAAAACGTCAAACAAAGTCCAAACGTCAAGCGAAACCCAAATATCAAACAAAATCTAAACGTCAAACACCCAAACGAAATCTAAACGACAAATGTTGATCTAAGCAAACATCAGATATAATCCAAACAAAAAAACATCGATCTAAGAAAACATCAAAGAAATTCTAAAAGTCAAACAGAATCTAAACACCAAATGAAATTCAAACGAAAAACACTAATCTAAGAAAACGTCGAATAAAATCTAAACACCAAAACAAAATCCAAATGAAATCAAATGCCAAATGAAAATCGTAAAATAAATCTGATACTAAATCCAAATATAAATCTAAGTTCCAATCAAAACCAAAACCAAAACCAAAACCAAAACCAAAATCAAAATCAAAATTGAATCCACGATTTTACCAACAAACAATATACACTTCTCCAGTAGTTCTTTCTTCTAAACCTTAGAGCCAAATCACAATCTAACCGGTATGACTGAAGGATTAGATGTCTTGAATACGTTCTCCAAAATTCAGAAAAAACCGATACCATTTTCCTCTCGGTCATGTATGCTGATTGTGGCTGCACCGAACAAATCCGAAAACTGAAAAGAAAAACAATTATGGGGGACAACTAAAACAACTGTCTGTCGGCATGGCGGAAGACACAAAAACTTAAACTCAAGATCTAAACCTACGCTCTGATACCATGTATTAAAAAAATAAAACAAATACAGACGATTATGGGAAAAAGAAAAGAAAAATAAAAAAGAACGAGACTATCAGATTTGGGAATTTGAGGAAGGGATTTATTCTCTCCAAGAAATAAAATCTTGAATGCTAATCTTGAAGCTTTTCCATGGGTGCTGAGCCACAACATCACCTTGATGTGGATCCTTATAATCAATCCTAGTAACACCAATATGTCTCTCATGAGAAAACCTTTCTTGCTAATCAACTGGCCAAGCAGTCTGAGTCATATGTTCATCTCCATCCTCACAATATGCCATCTCCTGAACCTCTTGCGTGCACCTTTTCTTCTCTCAAATAAGTTTATCTATCGCTCCATACCAGCAACCTAACATCCAACCATCCTTTCGATCTCAGAAATAATCATGTCTATTAACACCAAACTACCAACCAAATCAAGCAACCTAATAATCCTCAAATAAAAAACTACTCTGAAATTATCAAACCTATTATCAAAAATCTGACCCATGAACATGATGATATCTAGATACAAGAAGATTAGACATCAATAAACTTTCAAAAGAAATAAAAGTCTTAACTTGAATCTCTAGCGTAAATTACATTAATAGGAAACTTTTCATTCGACAGAACCCAGATGAATGAGAGTCATAAGTTTTTTTATTCTCTAAAATTGAAAGGTCTAGTTAGCCTAACTTAATGAGATCCACGATACCTTATGATTGATTTAGATTTGCAAGAAGACATTAAATGCATTTAAAGAAGATCGGTATGGACTGTTGGTAAACACATAATGCGAATCCTAAAGTGGACTCCTAATTCTTACTTTAGAAGAGAATCATCAATTGCGTCGGTCTGGATTACTCTAAACAATCTTCCTTCATATCTATATAATCATGAAAAAATCTAACAACTATGAAAAACCATAGGTAACCCTATTAACACTTGGGTTCCTCTAAAAAACTAGGCCATGCACAATTGTTGTAAGACATTGGTGGAACTGGATCTCTTTAAACCTCTACAAAAACAAATATGGGTAACTTTTGGCAGTGAAGATGGTTTCTGGATTAAAATCAGTTACGGTGACAAACCTAAATATTGCTTTGAGTGCTATCGTATGGGCCACAATAACAAAACCTACAGAGAGCTAACTCAAGAAATCATCAAACCTACTGAAGTAACCGAACCTACCTCCACTAATATCAATTAAATTAACTGAAATCAGGATCCCTAAGCTTAAATTTGTGACTTCTAATGATCCCCGTTCTATTCTAAACAATCAAGATTCCAGAGACCATATCTTCAAATCTCCTCAAGATCAATCTGATCAACCTTATCAACCCAATCTCACTACCATCAATCTATCTATCTCAACTCCCAGATCTTACATAAGTCCCTCTTTAGAACCTAACCATAAAGAAATCCATAGCCTATCGTCATCTCATCATCCCATACATGATATTCATGAAGAAAAAATCCAGGAAGCTCTGCACTATCTGGAAATTGGAGTCAGGTTATCTTCATCAACTCATCCAGATCCTGCTAAAGTTTCCAGCCACTCTCCAAGACCTCATCTTATTGGACATATTCCTTCTTCTCCTAAAGATTCTACCACATAAGACAAATGTTTCAACACCACATTGAAGTAAGATAGAAACCAAATCAGAAATGTATTGAAGAATTCCAGCAAATTTCAAACGTCAAATAACTCATTAGTCACATCCACAACCAAAGCAATGCAAATTAGAAGGTCTGCTAGACCTCAAAATGGCTCTTAGAAATGACTCTAATAATTATCTGCTGGAATGCAAGATGAATTGATAATAAAGCAACAAGAAGAACAATCAAATCTATCACAAGATCAGAAAATATTAAATTATTAGCTATCCAATAACTAGTGATAGTTAAAGATTATTTTAGAAAAAATGCTCAGTACTTGGGATTTCAGAATGTAATTCATAATAGCTCCAACAAGATCTGTATTTTCTGGAACAACAAATTCACAATTCATACTTTACTTGATCATGATCAGATACTAAATCTAAAAGTGAATCATTCATCAATTTAGAAAGACTTTCTGGTCTCTATCATTTATGCAAAGTGCACTCAAGATATTAACACCATTCTTTAAGAAGAAGTTACAACTGGGTATCATATTCAAATATTCTAGAAAAAAAATAAAAAAAATCAAACCTAATCTCGAAGTCTAGAATAAAGAAACCTTTGGTAATATCTTTAACTCTATAGCTCAATCATAGGAAAATATAAAATTTCAGGAAATCTGCTACAAAGACTCACCCACCCAAGAGAGCAAGACAAACATTGTTATAGCAAATGCAAAACATTTACAGTTGCGTTCTGGAGAAGAAATATACTTACAACAAAAAAATAACACTCATTGGACAAGGAATGGAGACATAAATACAGCTGCATTTCATATATATGTTAAGAAAAAATGGAAGAATTTTTTTTTCTAGAATTCAAGTCAACAATATCTGGATTTAAGACCCCAATGAATTAGAATATTCAGCAATAACCCACTTTAAAGCTCTACTAACATAAAATAATTTCTCTACAGATCTACCTAGGATTCAATCTATTATTCATAACCTTCTTACTCATGAAAACAACTACTTATTATTGAATTTACCTATGGATCAAGAAATATTATATTCTACCAACACCTTAAATCCTAACAACATTGCTGGTGTTAATGGATTCAACATCAAATTCTACCAGAAATGCTGGCACATTATATATATTGACCTATGCGCAGCCATAAGATCCTTCTCCAATGGTGCTCATGTTTCAAGTGGGTTGCATGCTACTGTTATTTGTTTAATTTCTAAAAGAGATGACCTTAAAACTTGGAACGATTATAGACCTATAAGTCTATGTAATGTTTTAATATGATTATATCCAGAATCATCAATGATAAAATTTATATTCGCTGACCTAAGCTCATCTCTAGTGAACATAGTGGATTTTTTAAGGGTACATGCATCCAGAAAAACATTCGCCTCACTAAAAAGCTTGCCTTTAATATAAATAAGAAAAGTCAAAAAGGAAATTTAATCCTTGAACTAGACTTATCTAAGTCATTTTAAAGGGTATCTTTCTCCTTTATTAAGCAAATTCTAACTGCATTTGGTTTTAATTGCAGTAGAGGATCACCATTTTATAGGGAATCTATCAACAATGTCAGATTTTCAATTGCACTTAATGGTGAATCTAAGAGGTATTTCAAATCAACTAATGGCATTGGACAATGTGATCCTCTTTCCCCTCATCTATTTATCTTAGCCCAAGAATTCATGATAAGAGGCCTCAAAAATTTATTTCAAGATCATCATAGCTTAAGATATAAAATTCTCAACAATGACATTATCGCTTGCTTATCGTTTGCTGATGACACTATTACTTTTACTAATGGTTTAAAATCTAGTGTTTGCATTATTAACAGATTTCTAATCAATTTCCAGGAACAAAATGCCCAACTGATTAACAAAGATAAATCTATCTACATCATTTCTTCTTCATCTCCAGACAATAGATCAAATGACATTCATCAAATTACTGGCTACAAACAATGAAGCTTTCCTATGACCTACTCGACAACAATCATCCAAACAGAACTATGGGACTGTACATTATTATCATTTGGTGGAAGCCGGCTTTCTCTAATCCAATCTATTCTGCTAGCCATTCCCAATTACCATATGCAGCACAATATTCTCCCTAGATCTAATACCAAAAGAATCGAAACCATCTGAAACAGATATATGTGAGGCACATCTGATAACCATAAAGCCACCGTTTGGGCCAACTGGAACAAGCTTTGTCTACCATACAAAGAATGAGGATTAAACATCAGAAAAATTGAGGATATTCAGTTCATTTACTCCTGTAAACTTTGGAAGAAATTCAAAGAAAATTCAAGTTTATCATCTATTGACATGCACAACGTCTACTTCTCTACTGCTCATCATATGCAAGTACAACTATCTTATAAGAGATCTCAAATATGGAAGAAGATTCATGATATAAGAAACATTATTGAAAGATTCACTACTAGTCTCTTGGTCAATAAAACTTTGAGTTCTAGCTTGATTGTTGGTACCACATCAAAACCCATGATTGATCTAACTAATATAAATGACACTTTTTGGTACATACAAAACAAAGTTAATAGTTTATGGACCAACAATGGATGAAATTTTGACATACTACTATCTTATGTTACCTCAACTGATATCAATGAAATCTCTCAACAATCTGATACAGAGTAGAATGCAAAAGAAACCCTAAAACCAAAATAAGAAAATTACTAAAATATCCTAAAGTATTAAAAACTCGAAATAAGCTGATAGATATATCACAAGCAAAGCTGGTGACTTGCACTCATGGCGTCGTTTCCTTTGAAACAAGATGTTGTGGGTCAAAATCAGACACCGGAGCTCCAAACTATCAATTCACCGCATTCTGCGGGTGATCGCCAGTCTTCATAAACTCCAGCGCTAAACTGTCTGCATCATTCCCGCAGGGGTAGAGAAGATTCGCCCTCGAATCAGATCCAGTCTCCTCGTCAGAAGAGTCACATGTATAAGAAATCATATGCTTAACATTAAAGACATCATACGTACAGACATGGCTAGGAAAACGCAGTCGATAAGCATTCGGTTTGATCCGCTCCACAATCTCCACCGGGCCAATCTTTCGAACGGCCAGTTTTTTGTACTCACTAGCAGGGTACCGATTTTTGGTTAAAACTTCCCACACATAGTCACCAACTTCGAACTGAACAGGACGACGATGAGAATCTTCCTGAGACTTATACTTGGCGGTGTTGAAGACAAGCTGATCGTAAGTCGTCTGATGGGTTTGGTGAATCTATGATACAAGCTCATCAATAGTTGTGTGAACACGAATTTTACTGGGCAGGACGAGCAAGTCGACAGGACCCCGGGGCACAACACCATACATCACCTGGAAAGGACAAAGACCCGTCGAGCGTTTAAGGGCATGGTTGTGGGCAAACTCTGAATGCGGTAGGCGCTGATCCCATGCCTTCGGGTGATCTCCCACCAGGTTGCACAACAAGTTACCGAGGGAACGATTAACCACTTCTGTCAGACCATCAGTCTGAGGGTGGTAGGTACTACTGAAACTGAGCTGCATATTCACCATGCGCCATAAGCTGCGCCAGAAATGACTCACAAACCTGGTGTCACGGTCAGAAACAGGAAACATATCTGTAAACACATCAGTCCCAACAGGGCTAGCAATAAGAAACACATCTGCAAACACATCAGTCACAACATGGCTAGCAACGGGAAACACATCTGCAAACACATATGTCCCAACAGGGTTAGCAACAGGAAACACATCTGTAAATACATCAGTCCCAACAGGGCTAGCAACGGGAAACACATCTGCAAACACATTAGTCCCACCAGGGCTAGCAACGGGAAACACGTCTGCAAACACATCAGTCCCAACATGGCTAGCAACAGGAAACACATCTGCAAACATATCAGTCCCAACAGAGCTAGCAATAGGAAACACATCAGTCACAACAGGGCTAACAACGGGAAACACATCTGCAAACACATCAGTCCCAACAGGGCTAGCAACGGGAAACACATCTACAAACACATCAGTCACAACAGGGCTAGCAACGGGAAACACATTTGCAAATACATCAGTCACAACAGGGCTAGCAACGGGAAACACATCTGCAAACACATCAGTCCCAACATGGCTAGCAACTGAAAACACATCTTAAAACACATCAGTCCCAACAGGGCTAGTAACAGGAAACATATCAGCAAACACATCAGTCACAACAGGGCTAGCAACGAGAAACACATCATTCCGCAGCCAGTCACTCTGATCAGGATCACGAGGGGAAAGAAAAGTGCGCCGTACTATCAGAACTGCACCAACATCACCTGTCACAACCTCCGCCGTAACCTCCGCCATATCATCATCATATGTATCAAACTTTGGGAGACCATCAGGAACAATGGGGGCCGGTTCAAATGTCTCGTGAGAGAAAAGACCCCTAGCACCCGCAGCAGTCGGACATTCTACCTGACGATGCCCTAATTCTCCACAGCCAAAGCAACGTAACTTACCTGCAGAACGGTTGGTCGCACCAATGGGAACAATGGGAACGGTTGGACGTGGAACTGGTGCTGGCGCTGAGGTCCCTGTAGGAGCACCAGTTCGTATGCCAATCTGGGTCCAGCGAGGCAACTGTTTTTCTGCCAGGAGGGCACGCCGATGGCTTTGGAAACAGACAACGGGTCGAACATGTTCAACACATCTTGAAGTTGAAGGCGCAACCCACCAATATAGTGGGATACCCGCTGATGCGGTGACTCCTTCACATCCGTACGAGCCAACAACTGATAGAATTCTTCTGTATACTCGTCCACAGATTGTGGTCCTTGACGAAGATTCTGGAATCGCTCGAATAGTTCCCGCTCAAAGTTGTAAGGTAGGAAAGCCTTGCGGATTTTTTTTCAAGAATTTCTCCCAACTGCGGACTTTCTCCTTGCCTTCACGCTCACGGGTCTTCTTCACTTGCTGCCACCAAGCCCGTGCTCTGCCGCGCAGGTGGATGGTGATCAAAGCGACCCTTCTCTCCTCAGGAACTTCCTTGAAGTCCAGCACTTCCTCAACCTGGGATAACCAATCAACAAACACCTCTGCCTTAAGGCTACCATCAAAGTCAGGAATGTCTACCTTAAATCCAAGCTCCCAGCAGCGGCCGTGATAAGTATTCTGTTCTAATCCCTCCCCAAAAGGGTTATCGATACTTTCAACATCCATACCTTGTTGCCTGGCGTTAAGATCAGCCATCTGACGGGTAAGATCAGCCACCTGATGGCGCAAGTCAGCATCTTTGGGATCTCCGAAATCACCTGCATCTCTAGCCACCGTAGCGCCACCACGACATCTGGGTCTTTCTCGCACCATCTCGCAGGACTGTCTGTGTCTGATACCAATATGATATAGAGTAGAACGCAAAAGAAGCTAGATAGAGGGATAAAACCTAATTTTATTAATCAAAACAACTCCCCAAACAATGTAAAGAAGATATGTTTATATAAGGTTTCAGTTGAAACCCTAAAACTAAAATAAGAAAATTACTAAAATATCATAAAGTATTAAAAACTCGAAATAAGCTAATAGATGAGCCCAAATGCCCAAAAAGCCCATATATCACGAGCAAAGCTGGTGACTTGCACTCGTGGCGTCGTTTCCTTCGAAACAAGGTGTTGTGGGTCAAAATCAGACACCGGAGCTCCAAACTGTCAATTCACCGCATTCTTTGGGTGATCGCTAGTCTTCATAAATTCCAGCGCTAAACTGTCTGCATCACAATCTATCAAGCCTCATGTTATAGACAAGATTCAATGGACTTCTAGTGCTTCATGGGAATTTTATTTTAAGGAGACTTGGAATAATCTAAGAATAAAAGGAATTACGTCATTGTTATACTTAATCATCTGGAATAGAGTCACCCCTAAAAGTTCTCTTTCTTCTTATGGAGACTTCTCCATAATTGAATATCTGTTGGTTTTGTCCTCTAAACCAAAAATATCACCTTAGTATCCAAATTCCACCACTGTGGAAACATAGAAGCTATTCAACACATCTTTGTTCAATGCAACTTAACATGGACTGTATGGCTTCATTTCATCAATATATTTAAAGTAATCATTAGAAAACATATGCCTCTCACTCACATTGTTAGGTTATGGTTATGGTCTTCTCCTAACAAAATTCACATCTCTGTTATCTGCTCAACTCTTTGGTATCATAGTTACAACCAAAAAATCAACCTATAAAAGACTTCTTCAAAAGATGTTATCATTCATATCAAACATGTTATTCTCAAGTTGGACATGGCTAACCTTCTCAAAAGGAAATTCTCGATAAATAATTCAAGCATGACCTATACAGATATTTATTGTTCGCAATATGGTGAAGCTTCAGGCAACGCTATTATCAAGGACTACAAGGGTGATATCAAGATAGGTATAGGAATAATCTATGGAAAGCAAAGACATATCGTAGTTAAGACTCTTGCACTATTTGATGAACTTATCATATGCAACAAAATAAAAATTACTGATATAGAGATAAAGACAAATTCTGAATTAATCTTTACTATGATTTCTACTAATAAATCCCCATGGTTTTTTACTCTTATTCTACAATGTTGAAGGAATCTATTCACATAAAAAATGTCCATCTCCCACATCAACAGAGAACAAAAATCTACTGCAGACTGGCTTGCAAAATGGACCAAAAAATACAAATATAAGATAGATCTAACTGCAGATCATATCCCTAACCAGTTCAAAGCTATTGATATGCTTAATAGCCTAAAGACTAGCTTCATAAGAGGCTTATGAACCCTAGTTCAACCAACTCTCACTTTTCTCATCTTCCAATTCCTTTATTCTTCTAACATCTCTGTTAACTACTTAAATTACCTGAAACATTAACATTTATGCAGGTCATCTTTATCCAAGATTTGTTCATCATGTGCTGGTTCTATCAAACAACTTATCATCATAGAGTTATCTCTCGGAGTTCTCCAAAAATACTAAAACAAGAATTAATCTTCTCAACCTTGTATGCATAGCTCTGATCTATTACCAATCATCAAAATTCTTCACTCAATCTTCTCCTTATATTAAGAGATACATAAATAAAAAAATACTCCAACACATAATATTTATATAATTAATTAAGCTATTTATGTAATCATTCGATTAAATTACTATTATTTAATTATTTCCCTAATAATAAAAAGATAGATGTAAGTATGAGAAACAATAAAAAGAATATCATATTTTCCTATTAAAACTGGAATAGAGAACTCTTTCTATTCCAGTTTTAATAGGAAAAGTTCTAAACTATAAAATGATTTGAATGGAAAGTTTTATTATTATTAATCCAATATCACAAAAATCTACTACCGAAAATCAATCTAAAATTTACCATCTCAAAAATTGTAATTTATATATTTAATTCAATTTTTATCACTCCTTTCATCCTTTTCAGGTTAAAAATTGATTCGGATGTTATTGTATTAATGATGGATTAACATGTCTTTTCCTGAATAAAGAAAATATCAGTAAATATTTTATGTAAAATTTTATTTTGTGATATTTTATCTAAAAAAAAGATTAATTAAAAATCTAAAAACACAATTAGTACCCTTTGACAATGGATCTAAATAATCTATTGTTGTATTCATTTGTGTTGCCAATTAATCAAAATAAGGTTGTATTTGTGTTGCCAATTAATCAACATAAGGTTGTATTAACGGATTCTTTTTCGTTACTCTTTAAATAAACTTTTGCTTATGAATAAATTTATTGATAATTAAGTTTTGCGAGTATATTTTATAAATTTCCCAGTAAGTTTGTTTACTGTTAATTCATTTCCAAATATTTGATAATTAAATTTCCCGAGTATATTTTATAAATTTCCCAGTAACTTTGTTTACTTTTAATTCATTCCCAAATATTTGAGATCTTATGTGCATTAGATTTGGGCCGTAGTCGGGGCTATGCGTGTTAAGTTTATATCAAATGTTCATTTTTATATTATATTTTAAATGAAGTATAAAATTTAAGATATTCGGGATAAAATTTGAGTATTGAAAATAAAAATAATTAGGATATTTAAAAGTAAATTTAGTACTTTTATAATTATTAGAAAATATATTAAACATAAACCTTTAATCATTTCAAAATGGGTTGTTCTTAGGTATATTTATATAGATTTGACATGGTTAGTTGATTTTCATTCAAGACCAAAATTTAGAAATGATAAATAAAATCATTCTAGCTACTCTAATACATCATCTTTAATTTTAAGATTTTTATTTTTTATTCATACAATTAGAATGTGGAGTAATAACTCTCATAACATTCGATACATCGATAATCAAATTTTATGAAATACTCCTATTTTTTTCTGAAAAGTAAAAATAAATGACAACCCATATCGGTCACTCAGCTTCTTTCTTCAAATCTGACTCGCTCAAGCTCACCTAGTTTCTTTCTTCAAATCTGACTCGCTCAAGTTGTCGTACGACTGCACTGCCTGTAGTTCGTTGAGGTAGCTATGTAGCTCAACGAACCAGGAATCCGCATGCCTGTAGCTCATTAAGGTAGCTATGTACCTTAACGAACCAGGAATCCGCATAGCTCGGCCAGATGCCATTAATAGAGCCGGAGACGGCAGGATGTCGCCTCTCCAGCCTTCTCACTATAATCAGACAGACAACAAGACTTAATTAATACATGCACGCACAAAAAAACATTATTAATTATAGAACAAGAATATACTTTTTTTTTCTTTTTTATGCCAACTCACTCAAACCCAGAAATTTGGAAAAACACATCAGAATTACTGCATCTAGTAAAGTAAAGTTTCTAAAATTGAAACATAAGATGATTATTTATGAATAAAATTTTGAATAGTAATAATACCTCTGCAACTCAGAGTAGATTCGTCCAGAATTTGCCACTTCTTTTGAGGATCGGAAGTAGAATCATCCCTACAATTCGAACCTAAATATACATCCAAATTCATTGGTCTGTATTCAACAACTCCCTTTTCAATAGAAGAGTTGTTATTGTTCTTCTTTTGGATTTATTGGGTTTTGCTTTGTTAATTTTCTAAATGTATGCTATGAATGTGGAGGATTAGGAAAGAAGAAGAAACCATAAAGATTATGAGATGAAAGGAAAGAGAGAACAGATAGTTTATAAAGGCAATGGGCGATATAAACGAAGTGAAGATGACACGTGAACGGTAGGAAGTGTTTGTATAATAGAGGAGTCTCCACAAAGAATCAAAACGTAACTAGGGTTCACACAGGTTTCGGTGATACCGTAAGAGGTGTCGAGCTGCTGCTTTAATGGTGTCGGTGTTACCCTAACACGTGTCTAGGGTTCAGACCTGTTTCGGTGATATCGTAACAGGTGTCTAGGATTCATATAGGTTTCGGTGATACCGTAACATGTGTCTAGGATTCATATAGGTTTCGGTGATACCGTAACAGGTGTCGAGCTGGCTATAATGGTGTCGGTGTTATGTGGACCTGCTTTAATGGTGTCGGTGTTACCCTAACACATGTTGGCCTGCTTTAATGGTGTCGTGTTAACGGAGTTGTGTATACTTAGCGATCTATTTATGCTTAGTTATGTATGGTAACTCAGTAAATTGGACTTTACCTAAAAAAGATTCTATTGTCTATGTTCTTTAGGTGATGCAGTATTATGAAATTAAATAATAATTTATTTTTCATATAATTAAATTCTTAGTACTGAAATTTGTATATTTAAGTTTTTTTAGTTATTAATCTGTTAAAGTTAAAATAATTGTAGAAAAAAATAATGATATATGTAATTACATTGCAAATATATTAAATTTAAAAATATAAATTATTATTGTTCAATTATAGGTTTACTTATCGGTCCGGGTTAAATTCGACCGTTAAATTTTTGAGTTAGCTTTTGGAACTGAATTGGTGGTTCAATTTTTTATTCGGTTCTAATTTTTAGAATCGGATTGGATTGTTAAATTTTTATTTTATTTTGATTTATTTCGATCAGATTCAGTCTAGTTTGGTTTTTTATCTAATTTCGGTTTCGGTTAGGTTCGTTATCGGTCTAGGTTGGTCTATTATTAGAAAAAAAATCAAATTATATTTTGATTTTGATTTTTTTACTTAAATAAATATATAAAAACTAAATTTTAAAAGTTAATTTCTAATTTTTTTATTAATCTTTACTTTAGAATTTTGACAATATAATGTATAATTTTTTTTTTATAAAAAAAATCAATCAAAACTAACTTGAAAAATAGATTCAATGCAATTTATAAAATATTCGCTGAATTTTTTTGTGTAGAATTCTAAATTTAATTTAAATAGGGATTTTAAAGTTCGAATCCAATATTAAATATATTAAATTAAATTTAGAAATTAAAAATTTAATTTAAATAGGGATTTTAAAGTTCGAATCCAATATTAAATATATTAAAATAAATTTAGAAATTAAAAAAAAAAAACCGTTCATCTATTTTTTCTTTGTTTATCATTGATTAAGAGTATTTATTAAACTCTTATACTTGACCGATTAGTTCATATTTCCGTTTATTTGGGCTTTCAAGTCATGACTAGAAAAAAAAAGCCATCTCCTTAGTAAAGAAAGAACCTTTCATTACCGATACGGAAACAACTTAATCAATTTGTAACAGTATCGGTTCTACAAATTTATCGATTGCATAAGTTCGGTTCTATACTACAACTTAATCAATTTGTAACAGTATCGGTTCTACAAATTTATCGATTGTATCAGTTCGGTTCTATACTATCGGTTCATCAATTTTAGTTAGGTTTCATATTATCGGTTTATCAATTTTATCGGTTCAGTTTCAAATTGGATCTATCGATTTATTAATTTTTCTACAAATTTATCGATTGTATCAGTTCGGTTCTATACTATCGGTTCATCAATTTTAGTTAGGTTTCATATTATCGGTTTATCAATTTTATCGGTTCAGTTTCAAATTGGATCTATCGATTTATTAATTTTATCAGTTTAGTTTGGAACAACTTTTTATCTTTTTCATTTTTTATCGATTTTAGAATTTAGAATGGAACCGCGAACCAAATTATTAAAGTTTGACCTGATTTTCGGTCGGGTTTACGAGTTCGGTTCTAATTCGGATTCTCAGAATCCATTAAAATCCCAAAATATGACCATGAAAATACTAAACTTATTAATAATTATTATTAAAAAGAATTTTTTAAAAGATTGATCAATAAAATTTTAGAGTAAATATTAAATATATTTTCTACTTAGATTTATATTGATTAATAATATTCCTATATTAGGTTTACATTTTGTTTTTCTTTTATATTTTTCCTAAGATTGTATTGTTTGGTTTAAGTAGGTGTTAGGATGTTCACATTCTTTGAACGCTTTGGTAATTTTTCGTAGGAAGTTTAGGCTTTGATAACTTTTATTATGTTTGATGCAAAGATTAGAATATATTTCTATAATTTTTTTTTTGTCTTCGTACTTTAGTATAATTTAAGATAATCTATATCGTCGCAGTGGAAGCACCCCGCACACTGCTTGAAGTATAATTTCTTATGACTTGTTGGAATTTCCACAATTATCAAACATGCTTTGTTCAATACTCGGGTATTTAAAGTAAAGAAATTGGTATCCAAACCTTGTTCTATAAAAAACTGGTATTCAAACGGATTGACGTCGAACCCAACAATTGTTAAAAGGTGAATGAGGCAACTGGTCATAAAACTCGGACCCTAAATTCCACTTTAAGGGGGTATACTCTTACTTTTATGTTTCTGTAATATTAAGTTTAGATTAAGAAATTATTTTAAATAAAAAATCAATTTCGTCTAACAGAGTTTTTATAGTTTTGGTAATATATCGTAAAATTTGATATTCTAAATATTTTAGAATACTATAATATGTTATAATTTAGAGTAGTTATTTTATTTTTTTAGATAGTAGGATAAAAAAAAGACCACTATCACCGCCGATCACCACAACCGCCACCAACACCACCATTGTAAGGGTCTAAAATTTAGTTTCCAACTGTGTATCGTAGTAGACGCCAACGATTTGATGGACCACCATCGCCGGTGTAAGGGTCTAAAATATAGCTAGTTATTGGTTTTACGCTTATTCCGATTGTATTGAATTTCTATACCATAGGTGTGATACTCCACCACAAGTGTAGAATTTATATACCATCAATGTGGCATATCCACAATACCTGTTTATACTGTTCATACCAGAGGTATGAAGTCTCAACCAATTTTCCCCTATTTTTACGATTTAATCTTTAATAGTTTGCCATTATGATACGTTAATACTTCCAGTTTAGTAGGAGAGGATTTCGATGTTACAGATATCGATGGAGTACTTAAGGCTTGCGTTATTGATTATAGTAATTTGTTTATAACGAAAGCCAACCAACAATTCACTGATTGAGTTACGGTTACCATAAATGACAAAGAGTTCGTAGTTGTATCAAGATGTCACAACGATGCAAAAAACAGGAAAATCTTAGACTATTATTTTAATGCGAGAGATCTGAAACGTACACACGAAGTTAGTAGAAACAAAGTATCTTAAGATGAAGAATACTATAACCAAGAAGTGCGGATTCCACTTCAAGCTTCAAAGAAATATGGTAAATCTTCACTTATGGTCATTAGAGATCGCGTGCAGGGTTCACAATAATGACACTACAAAATTGAACGAAGGTCATTCATACTTTGTACGCTTATCTAAATAATAAGTTAAATGTGTTAGTTCTACCAAAATTGGATCTCGTCATCATGAAATTTTAAGCGAAGAGAAAAAGTTAAACCTTAAGAATTCATTGTCCATTCATATTGTATACAATGCTCAACTAAAAAAACAGAATATTAAGAAAGGCGGTTGCTCACAGTTCTAATACTTGTTAGGAAAACTAAAAAGGTTAAATTACTACGAATGGCATAGACCATGCAAAGACGGAAACAATATCATAAATTTTTAGATTTATTAAAAATGTTTTTAAATATGTTAATAATGGATAACACCTAAAAGGTAATAAGGTATGGGATGCCGTTGTATGAGGTTGTTGGAGCAACTTGTACCGGGTATACATTCTACATTCAATTTGTGTTTATGCTCGGGAAGAAAATTGGCAGCTACAAATGGGTATTAGAATATTCATAATTGTTGATGGTAATTCACTCCATCGAACCACCATCAATTGTTTTGAAGAATAAAGACTTAGTGTTGGTGAATAAGGTAAAAAAAGTGTTCTCTAATACAACCCACATGTTATCTCTAATAAGGAAGTGAAACGTTGATGACGACAATATAAATAATAAAACTTCGTATGACAAGTTGTAAATCAGGAGAGATAGTGTACCTCGATGCTTGTTTGAGTCTAACTGGTGTGAAGGAAACACATCGAATCAGTATGATGGGGCTGATCGGAATCTATACGCAGTAATGGGAACAAAAGATCAATATATTCAGGGTGTTGATTGGAGGAATTCTCCATTGACAAGTGAAATAAGGTCCATTACGCTTCTGAAGCGTTTTGATATCTCAAAAGTTGAATTTTTTTGATGGGATGCAGGATCCGGATGATCATATTGAATTTCGAGGACGACAACAGGTTGGTATGTCAGGATTTCTCACAGACTTATAAGGGAACCGCTTTGAAATGGTACAACTGAATTCCAAGGGGATCCATTTCAAATTTCAGAGATTTTTATACTTCTTTTCGAAGACAATTCGTTGGAAGTAAAGATATGAGAACAAATGGGGACACAATTATCCAATGCAAGCAAACAGTTTGAGAAAAGTTGAAGGATTACACGAAGCGCTTTGTTTTGACAATAAAGTTTGGATAATTGTGAAGAGTCGGTGGCGATGGCTGTTTTCCGAAAGGGACTGTTGCCAGGTGATTTGGCTAATGAGACAACCAAAAGAAGGGTTTTAACTTTTGGAGCTTTGATGGCTCATTTTGAAGATTAGATTAAATTTGAAGAGTCAACTAAGGCCACATAGTCACCAAAACCAAGGGCAAACTTCAAATGCTCAGCAGGCACGTATAAGAAACAACAACCTACCACCTCGAAGAGGGGGGTATTCGAATTAAGATCCGTCTTCTCAATTTAATAGGTCGAGGCCGAATCAGTGGATACGCCCTGAATATTATGCAGATTTGACTGAAAGTGTTGCTGCTATTATTGATAAAACTAAGGGATACCTGAATTTCAGAAAGCTAGCTCCGATCAACATGTCTAGAAAAGAGCAAAATAACAAATTTTGCAGGTACCATAATGAAATTGGTCATGACACGACTGATTGCATTTCTTTGGAAAAAAAGTCCAAACTTTGATTGAAAATAGAAAACTATTGACTTATGTGAAGGCACAAGGCAATGCATCGAAAAATCCAGGAGTGTCAACCTCCCAACCAGCTAATCCAAATGCGCAAGCTTAAAATTTGATGATTCTGGATTCAAAGGTTGATGAATTTGATGCTGCCTCAGAATATTTGGATAAGGATCCAGATAGGTTAATTCTAATGGTAAAAAAGGGCATTTTCGAGGTTAGTATAAGTATTTTGAGTCGTTGGCCATTTTTGGGGGTGATTCGATGACTGGTAATACTAATAGCTCAAGGAAAATACATATTGTAAGTTTGGCAACTCAGATAGAGGAAAAGTATTTACTCATTTGTATAACAAGAGTGACATTCCCTTTATCCTTTTCGATGAGAGTAATTTACGGGGCACTGCAGGGCCACATGAGGATGTAGTGGCCATTGGGGCTGAAGCTGCTGTCGTTGAGATTCGACGCGTATTAATAGATACTGGAAGTTCTAAGAACGTCATTTTTAAAGCAACATATGATAGGATATGCAATCCTCCTCAGATTTCTTAGTCGGAGCGGACCATCGTTAGTTTTTACTAGAGTAACTGCACGGGTAATATGAGAATTAGAGGGGGAGGTTGATTTGGGAAAGGGACCTTTTAAGAAGAAGGTTCAAGTGCTTTTTATGGTGGTAGACTGTCCTACAATTACAATTCCATATTTGGGAGATCCTGGTTATCAAGGATGTATGTTTTTGTATCAACAGTCCATCAGTGTTTCAAATATGTCGTCGCAGACCGTGTATGGTTTGAAGCGACCAAAAAGTTGCAAGGAAATGCTACACCACTGCACTTCTGATTCGAGGATCCATAGGTGGTGATATGATGAATGAATAGCAGTCATGGGGGTTGACCTCGGATTTGGATGAAAGGGTTGACAATCCGAAGGAAACCCTAAGGTCATTAACAACAAGTGAAGAGATAGAGGAGTATACTTTTTTTAAGGAAGAATACTTCGAATAGGAACCTTGCTTACCCCAGTTCTACGTCAATAACTGTTATAATTTTTGTCTCATAATATGGATGTTTTCGCATGGAAAACAGAGGATGTGGTAGGAGTACCGATTGAAGTAATTTGTCATAACATAACTGTTAATCTGAGGGTGAAACCTGTAATTCAAATGAGGTGAGCATTTTTTTCAGAAAAGGAAGAAGCTATTGTTTTCGAGGTGGATCGTTTATCTAGGGTCGAACATAAAAAGGAATCCTAGTATCCTCTATGGACGGAATCTCCGATAGTGTTCAAGAAGAAAAACGATAAATGGAGAATGTGTATTGATTTTACGGACTTAAATAGAGCCTGTTCTAAAGACCCATTTCCTGTTCCTCGAATAAACTAGGTGATTGATTCCACTTCAGGAAACAAATTATTAACATTTATGGATGCTTTTGCAGGATATAATCAAATCCAAGTGATCCAAAGGATCAAGGGTGTACTACTTTCATCACTGAGAGGGGTTTACATTGTTATAAGGTTATTCCTTTTCGATTGTAAAATGACGGGCCTACCAAAGTTTAATGAATAAAGCATTTGCTACTTAGATCGGAAGAAACATGGAGGTATACATTAATGACATGGTGGTAAAAATCTTAGTGGATGAAGAACACTTGTAAGATCTAGATGAGACATTTCTGAATTTAAGAACAATAAGGTTAAAATTGAATCCAGAAATATATACTTTTGGAGTTTGATCAGGGAGATTCTTGGGTAATGTTATCAGTAAAAGGGGAATAGAAGCTGACCCAAAACAGTTAAAAACTGTGGTATCCATGAAATCTCCTTGAACTATTAAGGAAGTACAAATTTTAACAGGAAGGTTAGCAGCACTTATCAAATTTATTTTTAGATTCTCTGAGAAATGTTTTCCTTTCTTTCAAGTATTGTGAGGGGAAAAGAAGTTTAAATGGACATTGGATTCCGAAGCAGCATTTACAAGTATTAAGGATTTATTATCATCACCAGAAATATCATCCAAGCCTCGAAGTGGAGAATAACATTTTTTGGTATCAGTTTTTGCACTAAGTGCAGTTTTGATAAGAAAAGATTCAGGAATTCTGAAGCCGGTGTACTGTGTCAGCAAAAGTTTCGTGGAAACGGAAAAGAGATATCTGAAACTTGAGAAATTGGTATTGGAATTAGTGGCGGCTACTAGAAAGATGCGTCCTTATTTTCAAGCTCATACCATCAAAGTTCAGACCTCATTTCCATTGAAAAATATTTTGCAATGTCAGATATCTCGGGGATAATGAATAAGTGGTTAGTGAATTTGGAGATTTTGGTATTACGTTTACACCTCGAACTGCAATTAAAGTGCAAGCTTTGGCAGATTTTCTTGTGGAAGTTTACTCAAGCAGATCAGATAAAGAGGAGAGCAATGATGTTTTACCGATAAATTTGATGTGGATTATTGGAACTGATGTCGGTTCTAATATTTTGGGATGCAGTGCTAGAGTTCAATTAGTTGTTCCATCTGGAGAAGCAATGTTTCAGTCTATCAAATTTGATTTTCATGCTTCGAATAACGAAGCTAAATACAAAGATGCTTTAGCTGGTTTGAGACTTACAAAAATATGTGGAGCAACCGTAGTACGATTATAGACAAATTCTCACTTATTAGCAAATCAGGTGTCTGGAAGATCCGAAGAAAAAAAGGATCGCTTAATTTTGTATCTTCGAGAACTTCGAAATTTGATGCTCTTATTCGATAACGTTGCTTTGGAACATATAAATCGAGGAAGTAATACAGTGGCTGACTCATTAGCAAATGTTTCTTATAAAGAAGAGTATTAGTGGATTCTGTTGCAAGAAAGCCCTTCGATTTTAGTTCAATCAGACCAATGTGAATATCTTGAGGAACTGTTTGTTAACCCAGATATAGTCAGAAACGATTGGAGAACTGATATTGTGAATGTTTTTTATTAATGGGGAGTTACCTGAATATGGAAAATTGGCCGGAAAATTGCGAGGCAAAGCTTTTGGCTACATAGTTTTGGATGGAATTTTTTTCATAAGAAACACTGAGTAGGCCTTTCTATGATGTTTGGATGGACATGAATCACATGAAGTTTTATCAAAGCTTCATGATAGAGAAGTATCAACACATTGTGGCTTTAAGGCATTAACTCGTCGAGTTTTGCTTTCAAGGTTTTATTGTCCTTCAATCATGAACGATGCCAAGAATTCGGTTTGAAGCTGTAATACTTGTCAAGTTTTTGGTAATTCTATTCATCAGCCAGTAGTTCCACTTATATCCATTACCGAAGCCATTCCGTTTGATAGATGGGGAATAGATTTAGTGGGACCTTTACCAATGGCTTCTGGAGGACGAAAAATGATTATTGTTGCTGTGGACTATTTTACAAAGTCTGCCGAAGCAGAGCCATTATTTGGAACAAAGGAAAATGATGTAATTAAATTCATCGTAAATACTATGATGTCGTTTTAGAGTGGCTCGAAAAATTACCATAGACAATGGACCTAAATTTAATAATAAGGAGATGGCATCGTTTTGTGCTTCAAAAGGAATTAAACAATACTTTTCAACACCATTTCATCTCCAAGAAAATTGAAAAATTCAGGTGACAAATAGATCTATTTTGGAAGGACTGAAGAAGAATTTAACAGGAACGACAGGAAAATGACCTAATTATTTGCAAGAAGTACTTTAGGCTTATCGAACAACTCCTAGAGAATTTACTAAAGAAACTTCTTTTTCTTTGGCATATGAAATGGATGCTATTACCACCTGTGAAATATACTATGCCATCTTTTAGGATAAATTAATATTCTGAAATGTTGAATGATGAAGCCAAAAGACAAGGTTTGGATTTGATTGATGAGAAAAAATTTCAAGCTCATTTAAATATAATTAAATATCAAATTCTTATGAGGAGTATGCATGATCCGAGGCTGAAAAAAGAGAGTTTAAGATAGGTTATAAAGTGTTGAGAAAGGTATTTTTACACACCAAAGAGAAGAGACTCGAAAAGATGGCTCCGAATTGGGAAGAACCTCATATGGTTGTTGAAAGGATAAAGCCAGACTCTTATCACCTTTATGATAATCATGGGAGGATGCTTCAAGACCCGTGGAATATACATCATCTGAAGTTGTACTGGGAATAACTGTATTTGTACTTTGAAATTTTTTTCATTGATTGATTAGCAAAATCTTTCCTACCCTGTTGGCCCATGAAGGTTTTAACGAGGCATTATGTACATATTCAAAATTATCAATAAAATGAATTTTTGACCAATGGTTGTTTACAATTGTTTATTTAAACTATTTTGGTGACTAATCAAAGACTGATCATCTTTGAGGTTGACCAAGAGTAGAATATTCCGAAGTGTAGCAAACACTTTTCGAAGAAACAACCATGTTCGAAAAGTTACCTTCATTAAACACACTATGATGTTCGAAGTGCTACATTCATTAAACGCACTGTGATATTTGAAGTGTGACATTCATTAAAAACTATATGATGTTCGAAGTGATACGTTCATTAAACGCATTGTGATGTTCGAAATGTTACATTCATTAAACACTATATGATGTTCAAAGTGCTACGTTCGTTAAAAGCGCTATAAATTTCGAGATGTTGTCATATTTTTTTTTATCTCAAATAATTAATATAAATAACAATCAAATGTGAGAATAAAAGATAGTAAAATTTGGAGGTGTTGTCATTCATATTAATCCGAAGAGCGCAAAAGTTATAATAATGATATGACAAGTAAAAAAAGTTAAAAGATAGTAAAATTACACATCCTCAGAGCTCTCTTCAAATTCTTCCTCTTCAGACGATGAACTGGGAATATGATCAAATGCTTCGCTAGGGCGCCTTTCGACGAGAATTTCTCTCCAAAAGTTTGAAAGATCCATCTTAGGATATGTGGCATGAATTTCTCGAAAAAGTGTGATGACTTTTTGTTATTTGCCATTGTTGATAGATGAAAACATGTCTTTTGTGCATCCATCTTCGGAAGCGGTGATAAGAAGTTGTTTTTCTTTTTAAAAATCAGTCTTTAGTGTGGCCATCTCATCAGTTAAGTTTTTCTTTTCTGCTTTTGCTATTGGTAAGATAAGTCTCAAGCTCATCGAATTTCTTCTTCTCAGTAGCTAAGTCTTCAAGGTGTTTAGCTTTGAGTTGATCATTCTCTTCCTGATGCGAGGTATTTAGACCTTCTTTCTCGATTTTCTGTTGTTCTCGAATATGCTTTTTGATAAACAGAAGCCCTCTGAGAAATTCAGATCTTGACATTGAGAATACATGAAATTGATCTATTTATGATCACCGATTTTTTCCTTCAGCTTTTTCTCAGCTTCAGCAGCTCCTTTATAGTGAACCATATCTTAAGCCATTCATTTCAGATGATTTTGAGAGGCCTCGATTTCTTGATTAAGCATTTTTGTTGTAGTATTAAGGTCGGAAAAAGGTCGACGGATAAAATCTAAGGAGATTGTGGGAACAATAACCTTATGAGATGCAACTTCGGATGGAGTAGGTGCAGGTCTCCTACCCAGATTAAGAAAATGAGTTTGAATCTCTTGAATGATGTGATCTTCTTCTCTAGCAAGCTCTTGTGA
The DNA here is from genome assembly GCA_036936605.1 of Limnanthes douglasii subsp. nivea. Classification (NCBI taxonomy): domain Eukaryota; kingdom Viridiplantae; phylum Streptophyta; class Magnoliopsida; order Brassicales; family Limnanthaceae; genus Limnanthes; species Limnanthes douglasii. Next base: position 78,406,385 of record JAUPFV010000003.1, on the reverse strand, counting down.
TTCATTGAAGTTAATGAAAATGTCAGGATCAGAGTGATCATCACCTTGATTATCCTCTGCAGTAACAATTTCTTTTTGCTGATTGGTAATGTCTTCAGCATTGCCTTCAATTTTCTTTTGATGACCTTGCTGATTTTTTACAGCTACAACTTCGTTGTCATCGAATAATATTTCTTCGATGGTCTCTACTATTTTTTTCTTATAGGGGCTGATTCCAGTGGATTTTTTTTCTTTTTCGAAGGAGCAACAGTTTTTTTTGGAGAAGACCCTTCATCTATTCCTTCTTTGATTGTGGAAAGTGTATATGTCTTTTGATTTTCGCTTTGAACCCTTTGGCATCGGATTAGTTTAAGGGCTAGCACCAGATGCACGAGCTTCCTTTTTATTCTTTTTTTCCTTCTTCTTCTGAGGAAGGTGGTTGTGTGATCTATTGCGAATGGGTAAGCACACTTTGTCGAGATGAACCAATATTTTGACAGCTTGTCGAGGTTTGGTGGCTCCATCAAATTTTCGGGAGGAAAGCCTCCAAGTGTGATCGGGAACAGGTGAATGTTGAGAAAGTTGATGGGTTCGAAGGCTGTGTGGAAAGTCTTATTCTATTTTTTCCAAACCAAACAACAATCTTGATGAACATTTCTTTGGCTCTTGCTCGACGAATGGCATAATGCCTCAAAATTTATGTTTAAAATATATAAGTTGATAAGGAATAAGGATAACAACAATTTGAAATTTAATTTAGAAACAAATTTAAAAGTTCGAAGTAATCAACTATCATGGGGTCCAATGGAAACGAAGACCCCAGTTGATGATTTCTGGATACACTACCAGTTCATCTTTTTTACAGTCTAAGGGTGTTTCTCCTTTTTTAGGAAGACAAAGTGTAATGCTGTCTCCCATTCCCAACTGCTTTTTCAAATTATTTTCTTGGCTCTCTTTGTAGTATATGTATGAAATATTTTTTTAGAGCTAAGACATAATTTGCATCAAAAGACCTCAAATTCACACCAATTGATGCCTTTTCCTCCTTAGATATGGTAATAAAAGCCTTTTTTACTCTTGTTTTACGTATTTTTTCTTGAGTAGTATTCTTTGATTTTTTTTAAGCTTCTTCCTCTGTTTCAACCTCATTATTCGACTGAGTGGCATCAGAATTGACTTCTTGTGATATTTTATCTCTTAGTTGAGGATGATTATTCGAGAGACTTTGTTGAGATGATGTAGCCGTCTCAAAATTTTCCCTCGGGGAAGGAGAACTGGTAGATGGATTCGACGTAACATCGGCATCGTCTCCCATAGCTATGAAAGTTTTTTTTACTGGGAGCTTGTGTGGGACAAGTTTTTGAAAGGCTGGTTGAGGAATGGGTTACTTCAGATTGTTTCGAAGAGGATTTTCCAATTTCACAACTAATTTGAGGAGATGATTTAGTAAGAGAAGGTGAGATTCGAGGAGCGTTTGGTGTTCGAGTTTTCGAGGATTGGTTTTCTTCTGTAAGGGGAGAAGCTGAAAAAGCGGGCAGATCAAAGTTATCGTAATAAATGATTTATAATGATGTTACAAGGGAAGGTTGGCTTATTAATCCAATTGCTCTATATTTTTCTGCCCTTTCACTGATGCAGAAGTAATCGTAGGCTCTGAAGACGTCGTTGTCTGACTTTTAGGATTTAGATTCTTTGGGAATTCTGGCTTTAGATTTCTTAGATTTTGGATGTTTTCTCATAAACTGGTTCAAGATTGATCAGAAAAGATGAGTTTTCCGGCGAAGGTAACCAGTAGTTTGAAGAAGTGAATGAAGGTAGCAAAGGAGTTTAGAGTTTTTACGTTTTCTCTCTCAAGAAATTTTGTTTGTGAATCAAACAATTGGTTACAATAAGATTTATAGGGAGAGAAATATTGTATTGAGAAGTGGGAAAGGTGGACCTTGATTTGATATAAGTTGAAGCGGTTGCGTAGATGAGAGTACAACTCATGTCACACTATGGGTCTAGTTATAGGTCTAGCCCTTGTAGTGTCATTATTTACTGAGAAGTAGGTTTGATACCTAAGATTATTAGCTGCCACTTCGAAATGCAATATAAAGGGGTGATTCTATGTTGGAATACTTCGATATACTTGATACACCTAATGGTATAATAGAATGATCAACATAGTTCAAATTTTAGAAGAGGAAAATAGCTCCGCTTCTGTTTACGTTCGAAGTTGATTAATTCGCATTCATTTACTGATATGAGAACTAAGGGGCTACTGATAAGGAAGTGGAACTTTGAGGACCAAAATGTACATAATAAAACGTGTATGACTAGTTGTAGACTTAGATGAGGTGTTTAGGACTATGTATTTAAGTCAGGGACTAACGTGTAATAAGACTTTTTATGTAAACATTTTCAGTTGTATTCTAAGTCCCCGCGCCTTTATATAAGGGCCATGACTGATCTAATAAAAGGGTTGATTTTTGAGTTAGAACATTTGAGTACTCTGATTTTCTCTCACTAAAATCAATTTCTCTCTCTAAAAAATTTACTCTTCTCATTTACTAAAATGATTTAGCGATTCACATGATCCTATGGCACATTAACAGGAACGGCTCGGGGAAAACGAAGACAAATCATCAATGATAAAAGAAGTATCTGATGCATTTTTAAAGGTGTTGAGTAAAATGATGTTGTTGTATATAAAACTCTCGTTCAATAAATATTAGTCTGAAATGCTCTGTTAATTCAAAGTATATCAGAAAGCAATTGAATACACCAATACTCGGGTAGAGCTTATCACGGGGAAAACTAACAAGTCATTTCATTTCGATAACCAAATCACTAACCGAGTCGAGCATTCTCATTCCATCCAAAGTGTTTCCTTGGTTTGAGAACATGTAGCTTTGAGTCCTTTTGGTTGAATTACAACGCAAATAAATTAAAGCATCATTTAAAAAGAGTCGAGTGTTAGTTATACATAAATTCTAAGACAATGTGTACGTCAAACTCATAAACAACGTCTCTTACTATGCTTTAGAACTTTTTTCATTGGAAATAGAATAAGCCAAAACAATGATAGTTGTGTATGGTATGCCCTATAGTTGTGTTATCTGAACTACGTACGATATACCTTGTTCACGCGTAAAATTAGAATTTGTAAGTAAAGGCTTAAAGGTACGTTTACATTCTTTCCATGATTATTAGAATATTTTAGATTTAGTTATTTGTATTAATTTGACGATGATCAAGCAATTGAAAGAAAAACTAGATAAACTCGTACTTGTTGTCATGGAAAACAAGGATAAAGAACACATAAGACATGTGTACAACTTCCTTTTTAGAACCTTTGGATAAACTAACACCGCGTGGTTGTCCAACTTCTTAACATAATTATCTATTCTTGCATCTGTATTATCCACTAAATAAGACAAATCACATTACAAGCGCGTGTTAGATTATGAGAAAATGAGTGCACCATTTCTAGTTAAATTTAAAAAAACTCAATTGGTCATACACAAGGGAGAGAAGTTCATACACAAGAAAGAGGAGTTCATACTCAATCAAGTGGAATGATGCATTCTAATAGAATGGTCGATTATAAATCAACGGCTAAATATCAGCTAAAGTAACGTTTGTTGATTTGAACCCTTACTTAAACCAATTTCCCATCTTTTATAAAACTTTTATAACGTTGATGAACGACGTTAAATATAGTGGCCTCTGTGGGTACCGTTCAAATTTATTTGGCTTGAACGGATAATAAGATGTATAGAGGTTGATTAGGGATTCCCTCTACAACAAGCTTATGGATTGTGCGTACGTTTACGTGAAGATAGTTACTAGTATGATGAATTTATTAAATATCAAAGAACGTGTAAAATGCTCTAGCAAAGCTGCTATTATGGAGAATTGGATAACCAATCCTAAGATGGGAATCGCGATCGCATCAACAATTAACTACATACTTCATTTTGTAAGGACGTCGAGGACCATTGATGTTAGTTTCACTTTTCTACTGTTAAAATGTGCACCCCTTCTAATGTCAAACCGACTAGAAATCTGGTTGGGTTGGGTCAATACCAACCACTTCATCAACGTAAGTATTTCATTTCATTAAACATTCGATTAAACTGATAACATCAGTGCAATGATACATATTTTATTCCTAAAATTTTATTTGACTGATGTCAAAGGTTGGAGATTATCGATTAAATTTTGTTTCAAGAGATACAAAAAAAAATTAAAATTTGTAGTTTGAAGTAGCCAATTTAGCCACTTTCGTTTAATCTAGGTGCACTGTTTTCAAAACTATTTGTTATTATCAACTATGTACTATTATAATTGCATAAAAATTTGTATATTATGTATGAAAATGCAAGAAAATAGATAAATAGTTTAAGTTGTCGACGCGCTTAGGGTTACGGATAATTCCATTGATGTTTGAAGTGTTTTTTGAACGTATATTCTTCTTTGCTAGTTCCATTAGATTTTGTGTAAACGACTTTGAAAAAATTGGCTTCCGGATCCACTTTATCTTTTAGTTCTTGCAAAATATGAATCTAACATATCTTCCTCTTAAAGTATTTAAATATGATATTAAAAATCTTACTCACTTCGCGTTCAATTTTATAAGGGTGTGTCGAGATTGGTATACTAAGAAACGTTTTCAAATAATCTAACGTGGCATTTATTTCTTCAAGTCCGTGTGTTAGGGGCATCATGCATACATCTTTTAAAAGACTTAGTAAATATTTTCAAAACTTGGTCATTCCACTGGGACTACTGAATATTTACGCTATCGATAGGAGATTACACCGTTTGTATCAACTTTCCCAAACAATAGTGTGTAAATTACACCGATGGTGTACAACTGTAACAAGGACATGAACTGTTGGTGTCTGAATGAATAAACATATGATCATAATCCCTAAAATGACACGGAGCCATGGACTGGTGATTTCCAAGACTTGTTTTGTGAATTTGATAGCCTCTTTCGTGCTGTTGTCAAAAGGACGAATACAGTTTATCGTATGAATTGTCTCTACCCATGTACGACCGTAAAATAGATACGGATTAATATGAAACCACCCATACTTTGCGCCATATGATTTTTGCTTGGGCGTCGTCTTCTTGCAGTTTTCCATTATGGGTCTTGTGAAGTTGCTAACGACAAACAAATATGTTCGCCAATCATACCAACTCCTGCGGTTAACATGATAGCGGGTGTGTTCTCATTTCTCAATAAACATTTCTAGATGTAATAGGTTCTAGTTGTTTCTTCTCGATCCAACCGAAATGTCGCATAAATCGATCTGGTATATACCCCTTAGCCGTACTCATAATTTTAATACGATTGCATGATAACCCAACCTTTTAGACGAGAAACCTCTCCCTCATATATTTATACGACTAGAATATCATATACAAACAAACACATAAAAAACTAATATACAATTAGGTTTTGATAAAAGTAACAATACACACATAACAATAGTTACATCCTTCTCATGAAGTCCGGTATTGACATCACGGTAGTAGGTTTTGGGACGAACATTTGTCTACGTGAGTCTTTTTGGCAACCAGCTAACAAGCTTGGGACTTGATATGTTATATATGTTGTTAAACTAAGGGAAAAAACAAGGGAAATAGTCGTAGATCCAGCAATCTAACAACCTAAATAAGCCATTAAGACTTTTGAGTGACGACTTCAACACTCATGTTACCCGTGTATAGCCATTACGAGTCAGATTTAAATCTAAATATGTTACCACCGTTAAGGAGTCCCAAGACATTTAAGACCAAATCTGAACCCATCTTGTTTTTCCAACTCAGGTTACACCTCATCATTCTCAACCTCCAACAATCAGAGCATAATGAGCATACACTTAACTGTAAGTGGTGCTCCCGTATTCTCCCCACCATCGGAGGCCAGTAATGACAAACACATTGTCTAATACTTATCTCACCAAAGGAAAATTAGAAAATATTGGTCTCTTAATATGAGCGTTGGAGGAAAGCCTCATTCAAATGCGGGTTTGTGTTGAACTAACTCAAGTGCCTAATGATAGGTCAAAATGGAATGACTTCAACGATATTCTTCACAACCTCCTACCAGCTAAGGTCACATTGGCATAAGAGTCCGTATTTGACTTGGACAGTAGTACTTAGCCAAGACTCCACAATGAAAATAAAATCAAATAATTTTCGCATATTGTTATAATATTATTATCAATATAAATAAATAATAATAATAATATTTGATCTAACTTACAATTGCATTGTAGGCGATTTAGGTCTCATGAAGTTGGTAATCCGAAAATAGTATGATACGTTTTTGTTTCAAGAATAAATTTTTTAGACCATCAGGATGCCTGTTACGTCATTCAGTAGGAATGTGAGGCTCGCTTGGCTCAAGACTTATATCATCAACTAGTGATTTATAACTATAAGTAGGTTCGTCGCCACCACTAGTAGTACATCATTATTAAGCGGTTTCAAACTTGCTATGTCGGAAGGATATTTTCGTATGCTTAAAATGTTCAGTATGGCTTGCTTTGGCTGCATGAGAACCGATAACGATTTGTCAGCCACACGCCCATTTTGAATTGTACTTTCCGTCTCTTTTCGGACTTCCTCCTTCAAATGTTTTGAGGTTTTATCAGGCATACTAATATGTTTCTTGGAATAAAGAAAAATAAGTTTGGCATATATATATATAAAAACAAGAAATAGTAGTATAAAATAATGTTAACGCCATCAACGTGAAACTATTAGCGCTAGCGACGACAAATATGAACAAACATAAAAGTATTAGTCGTCAACAGTGTCAAAGATTTACCGCTAGCTGCGAGGAAAAACTATGCACCAGCAAAGAAGAATAGTTCCGGAACCAAATAAATTGTTATTCGAAAAAACTCTGCAAATCTTACTAGAAACACCATTCTAACAAAGAACAAACATAACCAAACAAATAATTTATTTCAAAATTGAATCTAACCCTAAATTCAGCTAATTTTAAAGCTCAAATGAGTACCGCTAACTAATTCATGATGAAAGAAACAGATAGTTTGTTTTTTTAAAGGTAAAATGGAAGAGATTTAAGAATTTTTAGTTTTGCGTCTTTAAATAGTTTTGAACGATATAATGTCATGGTAAAAAAGAAGCGAGGTTTTAAAATTGGAATGGTTAATAATAATTTATGTATGATTATATTTTGAATTAAAACAAATTTGTATAATATAATTTATGAAAAAAATGTTAAAATTGACACAATTTTTATTTATTTATTTATTTATTTATGACAAACTAGGTTGAACAAGTTTCAGATTCACAACAAATATAAAATTTAATATTAACATTAAAGTAAAAAACAATTTTGTGTGTTCTTTTGTGTGAGTTGTCGGTTTATTATTTTAAAAAAATGGTACGACGGATAACTCGAAGTTTCGAGATACATAATAATTGGAGAAAAAAACAAACCACATACCTAACAAAAACTTATCCATATTCAACAAATATTCAATTTATTAAATTGATATCTTCCGTTGAGGAATCACAATTACTAAGGAGATCTGTTGACATTTATGTTAATGGCAATCATAAAAAAGAAAAGAATAATTCCTTATCACGTGACTGTATCTTCCAGCTAATTAGTTTCAGATCAAGCTTTCCTATTAAGCTTGAAATATCTTTTTAGCCCGCTACGGCTCCAAAATAACTGGACTTTTTTAGATAATAAATATTTGGCCAAAAAATATTTTTAAATAGAAATCTATTTATAAACCACGTCCTCTATATATATATATATATATATATATATATATAAATAAGTTAGATTTAACAACATTTGATTTTCATATATTATTATGTGTGTTTGTTATATTTTTATTTTATGTTTAACATATTTTTAAATACATTTTTCATATGTTTAGTTTTTTTTATCCATAAAGAATTTTATTGTTTAGTATTTATGTACAGTAGTTTATAAATCCGAAAAAACACATATTTTCATAAATTATAAGTACTCGAGACTCATTAGTATAAGTACTGCTGCCGGTTGTATATATCAATTTTTTTTATTTTTAAATTGAATGGAATTATTTTCATTTTGCAGAGTGTATAATTTTTTGTAAGTTTCCGTTCATATCAATTGTATATACAATCGTCCCGCTCTACATTTATCCAATTAGTTATCCTTTTCACCCATAGTATGAGTATAGAAAACTGATATTTCTATGTATATATAAAAGCACATAAAGCTAAGATTTTGAAATTTTTGTTACATGGATCAAGTTATAATACATACTCTCATGAATAACATACTTTTATTAATGAAAGATTTATTAATTTTTCAGTACTTATATTGACATCGTAAGCACCAAACTTGTCATATCCTCCAAACAACATCATTCATCCTCCAAACAACGCAACATCATTCACGCAGATTGAAACCTTTTTTATACCAAAAGAGACCATTACAAATGTTATTGGGAAAAACAGAGTATACATGAACAAAGTACTATTATTCATTCATTTTACTCTCTGGATTGTCATTTGTACATAATAAGTTAGCTAATATATAGGCGCACATCTTAGGCTAGAAATTACACTAACTAGTTTAACAATTAATTAGTTAGTTGAATAATCTTAAAAGTGATTTTGAATTCACGGGTTCAGCTAATGAACAGATGTATGTGATACGTAAAACATCTTCAATGCATGTCTAGTTGTTGAATGCATTGCGTGTAGGTCTTATCATTCTACACCCCTTTCAAGATAAAGCTTTAAAGAAGCCATAAAGGTTCATATTGGACACAAGAGAACGAAATAAGCACGAAGATGGAGCGTTGATGAATACATCAGCAAATTGTAACTTGGCAGGTGTTAAAGAGAAATATAACAAGTATTTGTCAAAGTAGTAACTTTTTATTGATTCGAGAAGATACCATTTTTTACATTTTTTGGTCCCTTACTTATACTCTTACATAATAGTTATAATTTATCTATTTATTACATGGATTTATTAATCTCACACGTAGACCATTATCAATATTGATGGCCCTAAAATCACGACAATTACGTGGGTTGACCAATAAATATCTTTGGCTTCATTGATTACTTTTTTCGTGGTTATTTATCATGCGGTGTCGACCCAATTGCTTTGCTCTAGCTCGGAATGCTCTATGTTTGGTAACTACATCTGCTCAGTTTATTTCACGCTCAGATCCTCCCATATCTACTCGGTCCTGCTCGGCTTGGTCTTGTTATTCATCAGCTCGAGCTCCGGTTTGTGCGTGGCCTTATGCCCCGCTTGTTTCAGTTTGAGCCCGAGCATCGATCGAGCTCTTCTAGTTACTTTATTTGACGCAAGTTTGGTTTGTTCTTCAAGAGGAAATCTTGAGTGGTTTTATTTGAACTTTTGCAAGATTGATATAACCATTTTATTGAATAAATGACATATTGCCTTTGGGAAGATTCAGTGTCCTTTGGTTTTTTTCGATCTCTTATTCACATTTTCCAATGATAAGGATATGCATGTCATTTCCCTCACCAGGGCTCTCCCATAGTCCATTGAGCACCTGGGCAGTAGCTGCTGAATGAAATAATGACCGTTGAGCTAAAAGATGTGAATACATATATACGTGGTGATGACGTGGCGAATCTTGCGATATGATAACGGGTGTCGTGACACATGTCCATTTAAATCTGGTATTCTGACACCAAGATTTAAAAATTGATCATGGTGTTTAGTGTTCCAAGAGGCGTGTTGTCTATTAACTAACCAAATAATGAGGGTTGAATTTCCAGCACATGAAGTGTAAAAGTAGTACAAGTGGAGGAAGTTATTATATCACAATTAATTTGCACAATTGTGAAGCAAGTAAGAAAGAAAAATCGTCATTCATGTGCTATTCTGAGAAAGTTTCTCATTCTTCAATTTTTATGGTTCTGATTTTTATTAGTAATGTCTGCAGCATGGAGGTAACATCCTATGGGTAGCTTTGGGGTGTGATTTTTGAATTTTTGTTGGTTTTATTCTTTGGGATTTTATTGTAGGAGAGCCATCCTACTAGTAAATCTCTATGAACCACCGTAAAATAGGATAATACATGATTCTCATGATTCTGTTGGAACATTAAAGTTAGTATAACCATGACGCCAAATAAAAATATGAAGAAGAAGGCTGTAGAAAATGAAAATTCCGAATTTGAAAGCGCCTTGTTTCTGGATGATGCTTTACCAAACTACCGCCTAAATATGGGTATCTGACTAAGGGGTCATTGGAAGAATTTAGGATTAGGTATGGGGTTTCGGATGACGTGACGATTAGGGCTTTGACTACTGAGGATCAATCTTATATGACTGAGGAAGGCGAGATATACCTTTATACCATGATATTCGACTGGGGTCTACGCCTTCCCTTCCGTACATTAATCCGTGATTGTTTCAATTTTATAAATATTTTCCCTACACAGTTAACGACCAACGGGTGGAGGACCTTACTGAGCATAGTGTTAAGTTCCAAAGTATTGAACATACTCATATGCTTAGTCGACTTTTTAGCTACCGTAAACGTTTCTAAATTGGTTCGATCTCCCTTGTTTTATCTTCAATTAACTGGGGCTAGGCATATAGTAGTTATTCTCATGAACTTGCAATTAGAAAGACGATAGAAATTGAAGTGTAAGATAATTATTGTTTTGCGTCGATAATTTATTGGTAAATACTTGCGATGATTTTTAACCATATTATTTCTATGTAGGTGAAGGAAAGTACCAAGAATGGTGCAAAGAGGATCGACAAAAAGGTGCAATGAATTCACTCATTAAATTAGTTGCGGTTGCCAATAATACCTCAGGATTGAGACTGTCGTAAGTTTTTTGCCCCCTGAATTTCCTAAAATCCGGTCTGTGGCGAGTGCCTGAGTTAGATGTTTCACGAGACAGGAAAATAGTAATGGATGGGAGCGGAGAAACAACAATTATGGGGAGGTTACGAGCCTTGATCGAAAAGAGATTTGAAGAGCAAAATAATACCGGTATCAGGCTTTTAGTACCGTGGGGTTGAAGGGCACAAAAAGTGACGAATCATCCGTTTCACATGAAAAATGTGGGAATATTGAAGGGGTGCTGGCTTGTGGAGCGACGGAGGTGACAAGCCGGTCTGTAGAAGAAGATATTCAGAAGGAAGGGGTTGTACGTCCCTGAAGAAGATAAAAACACTGAAGATAAATATTCTTTGATAAAGAGAAATAGGGTTTTCGTGAATGTTGTGCCGTGGTCGCAACATAGGATGAAGCTGGTGTATTAAGAGGATCTTGATGGAGGCATGGAGGATGGTGAAGATGTAAGGCCATCGGTATCATAGCTAGTGAGGCTTACGATTGAAATGCCTAAAGTCATGGTGATCGACGCGGTCAGAAGATAGAGTAACTGAATAGACCTAGCATCATAGAAGATGTAAAATGAAAGAAAAATATGATCTTTGACGCACTGGCAGAGTGCACGAAATATTTTATGAATGGTTCTCGGTCAGGTTCATCAGTTGTAAATATTCTGTTACCTGGTAGCATGACCCAGAAGGGACAAGGCAGTGGTGGATCAACTTCATCATTCTGACTTAGCCTTCTCTGAAACAATACCAATGAATGAGATTCCATAATGAAAATTAAAATTGGTAATTGAGGTAAGTATATGCATGCCTATGTGACTAGTGACTATGTAGTTTTTGCTAAATAAGTCTATTTTGTGTTTAAATAGGTGCATCATAATTCCCCTGTTTTGGCCTATCGCCCGATGTCACCAGTCGATTGTGCTATAATGCAGAAGTAAAAGTCATACCAGTTGTTATTTAGTTTAGTTTGTGGCTTGAAGACAAAGCTGGCTCGATTTAAGACAACTTACGGGTCTGTGAAATAGTGTTTGGAAGATGTCGTGAAAATATAAAGATGACTTACATATGCAACTTATTGGGACTTGCGATGAAAGGGATTCCATTCACACTTTTAGTTTGAAGGCCATGAGTAGTATCGCTTCGATATCTTCCTAAAATAATGATCTTCTGAAGAACAATGATACTCTGATAGTCCAAAATTTCCAATTACTGGATCAGAATGTAAGCCAAATTGATAGGGTGAAGAAACAAGCATAAAAAATAGTTGGGTTGACCCTGGAAGTGGCCAAACTGAAGGTATTTCTAGAGAACGTTTAACGCAAATAAGGATAGATAACATACCGAGCTATTGAAGAAAGCAGAGGTGGATTCGGAGGACCGGAAGCGTCAGGTCATGGAAGTTTCCATGAGTATGATCCAAAAGGATCATAAAACATTTTTAGCCGAGCTGGTGGCTCTGAGCCCCAATATGCAATTAGGATCGTATCAAAGGCTACTGTCTGCACATAAAAAATTAAGGTTATGGATGCAAATAAGTTGCAAGGTAATGTTGATATGGCAGCGGTGAAGGCCACAAATGGGCCTATGAATGCAACCCTTGTTAAAAAATATGGAGGGTTACAATCCATCTCTACCCATGTTGATGCGTAGATTTATTTTAAGTTGTTGTATATCAAAGACTTTGTTATGGATGATTTCGTGATGAGTCGGTAGGATGTAATATTTTGGGGTGAGTTATCTATGAAGTTGAACTTTATCTGGAGATGAAATGAATGTATATGCTATAGTTATGTTTGTTTGTTAACATTCCCTTGCAAGATCGAGCTCAATATGACCATTGCATAGCCGACGAGAGATATTTCTACCTCGGCTAAATTCGTGGGAGCAACTGGTTTGTGAAAGCGATAAATTTTCATTAATGGAGAAAATAATTAGATGCCTTATTAAAAAAAACCTCTGCGCCATCAGAAGGGAAAAAGAGAGCATCAATTTATTACATGGCTTGATGATATAACTTATTATGACTAATATTCCAAGAATGCTGGAGGGTGCAGCCTTCTCGATCGACTAGGTGATAGGCTCCATGGTGGCCTTTAGAAATAACGGTATATGGTCCTTCTTAAGTGGATCCCAACTTGCCAACTACCTTATCCCCAACCTCTTGAAACATGTTTTTCATGACGAGGTCTCTCATTTAGAGGGCACGAGTTTAGAATTAAAATCCCCCCTCATCAGGCTTTTGTAATTCTTGGCTCGTATACGTGCTTGATCCTACCGTTCTTCTATGAGATCGATATTGATTATTTAACCACTGTCATTTGAATCTCTATAATAATTAGCAATCCTATGGCTCGGGATGATTATTTCTGTCGGAACTACAACTTCTAATCCGTAGAGAAAGGAGAATGAAGTCTCACCAGTGGCTGTGCGTGGGGTGTTGCGGTAAGCACACACACACACACCTCTGAAAGCTTGTATGACCATTTACCTTTTGTAACTTCTAGTTTCTTCTTGATACCATCGATAATAGTATGATTGGTGACCTCACCCGTTCGCTTGAGGATAGTATGGTGTGGGGAAGTGTTGATTAATATCGTAGCGTTTATAAAATATGGAGACTACTGAATTCTGGAATTGGGGTCCGTTGTCGGCCATCAACTTGGGATTCCAAATTTGGGAAGTATCTGGTGATGCATAAAGTCTCAAATTTCCTGAGCTCTGGTTCTTGATAGCGCCTTTGCTGAAATAATTTATTGCGACCACCAGAAACGGCCTTTTGCATGTAGCCGTTGGTAGAGGCTATACTAGATCAATGCCGTATTTACAAATTGGATTGGTGACCATCGACTGGCCAATGTGATGGCTGCTATTGACAAATTGTTGGCAGGCGTGGGATTTCTGAATGGTTTTCTTGGCATCTCCAATCAGTTGAGTCCAATAGTACCCTGCCAAGTAAAAACCAACGGATGAGGCTTCACTGGCAAAAGTGGGCTCGTGAATCTCCATAGTGCAAGTCGTGAAGAACTATGGTAGCTTCTTTATGGCCTACAAACGCAGAAGAGGTCGGGTCGCACTTTTTTTTTGTTGAGAATGCTATCCAAAACACAATACTTAGCAGCTCGCAGCCGGAGGGCCCAAGCGAGCGCTTTGTCCGAAGGTAATGTACCATGGTTGAGGTAGAGTAAATAGGGGTCCCTCTAATCGGTATGATTGTTGACCGAGCAGATGGTGGTTGGTTGGAGAGATATCATAGTGTTAGGTTGTTCTTGTAAAATGACTAAATGGTGTTCTACTGAGGCTACTGCCTTAGCCAAAGCGTATTCAATGGAGTTATCGACGCGAGGTATATGCTCGTATTGAACCTCTTGAAACTCATCATCGCATTCTTGTAATACCGTCATATAATTACGAATGCCCTCCTGCTTGGCATCCTATGCACATGTTTCTTGGTTAATAACTAGTTGTAAATCAGATTGTACCTGAATTGATTTGACTCCACAAATACAAGCTAGTCGTATACCTCCAAAGACTGCTTCATACTCGACCATGTTGTTCGTTACTGAGAAACCAAAGATGATAGCTTGCCTGATTTCTTCTCATGTTGGAAACTTGATGACAACTCCAGCTCCTCCCCTAGAGAACTCGAGGCCCCATCAGCCTCTAATATCCACTTCATCATGTGCACTAAATGTGAGGTGTTGATGTATCCCTCGTTCGGGCGAGGTGCGGAGAATTTTGTTAAGAAATCCGTGACAACTTGCCCTTTAATTGCAGTACGAGACTCAAATTTGATTCATATTCCCAAAGTTATATAGACCATTTGGTAAGGTATCATGAGATGTTTGGATTTTGTAATATGTTGTGCAGGGGGAAAGAAGTTCGAACAACGATTGTGTGGCCCTGAAAATATAAGCGCATCTTACGAGCGACGACCATTAATCCTAGTGCAAATTTCTCCAGGTTCAGATAACGGGTCTCGATATTCATCAATGTTTTACTTATGTAATAAACTGGGTGTTGTGTGCCCTTGGTCTCTCCGACAAGGACAACACTGACAACAAAAGAAGCTACTAATAAGTAAAGGTGCATGAGTTCACCTACCACTGTTGCTAATAATATTTTAGGTGACGTGAGGTAGTTTTTAGAAGCGATGAAAGTTAGGTCTCAGTCTTTATTCCGTTCAACCTTTTTCTCTCCTTGCAATACCTAAAAAATGGATGGATTTTATCCGAGGCCCTGAAAATAAAGTGGGAGAGGGTAGCGAGGCGCCTGATGAGACACTGAATTTGATTTATGTTTTGAGGGGGCTCCATCTGCATTAAATCTTATAACTGCAAGGGGTCTACTTTGATCCCCCTCTTACTAACGATGTACTCCAATAATTTTCCTTTTTGTACTCCAAAAGAACACTTTAATGGATTTAGGTTTAAATTATACTTACGCCAGACTGCGAAGACGTTGTTCACGACTTCTAGTTGCTGCTCTATGGTGTTGGTTTTGACGATCATGTCGTTAATGTAGGATTCCATGTTGTAACCTAATCTGTCCTTGAATATCTGGTTGATCAACCGTTGATAAGTAAACCTTGCATGTTTAAAACCGAAAGGCATGACAATATA
Source organism: Limnanthes douglasii subsp. nivea (assembly GCA_036936605.1). Classification (NCBI taxonomy): domain Eukaryota; kingdom Viridiplantae; phylum Streptophyta; class Magnoliopsida; order Brassicales; family Limnanthaceae; genus Limnanthes; species Limnanthes douglasii. The sequence goes on along the minus strand of JAUPFV010000003.1, from coordinate 78,390,903 downwards.
GCTAAACAACCCTCGTTTTGCTAGAAAAGTGGTTTGCTCCTCATCGTTCTGATGCATGTAAATCTGGTTGTAACCTGAATATGCATCCATGAAGGACATATATTCACACCCAGAGGCGGAATAAACTAATTGATCAATGTGAGGCAATGGGAAAGAATCCTTAGGGCATGCTTGGTTCAGGTCGGTGAAATCGACGAACATGAACCATTGCCTCCCTAGTTTTTAACTAATACGGGGTTCACAATCCATACCCGATACTGAGCTCGACGGATATTCCCGAGACATGAAAGCTTAGCCACCTCGCTATTTATTGCTTCATGCTTTTCGACAGAAGCTTTTTCCTAACATGCTTGGCGTATATATCAATCGCGAACTTATGGAATATCACTGGTGGATCAACTCCCATCATTTTATTAGCGGTCCATGCAAAATATCTAAATTTTGTTGTTTTAAAAGAACTAAAAAAGCTTTAAAAACTTAACCTAAACTCATACAAATATGCAGAGTGCGTCCTTCTGCTACCAACTCATCTGAGGCACCCTCTTGGGTATCATCGTGATGTGCACCTTCTCTCGGATCATCTATCAAATCGAGCAAGGGAGAAATATTATATTTGTTGCTCACTTCTCCCTCGCATGTTAATTTCTATCGCATTGGTTTGTTGGGGTCGACCATGACGGTGTAGCGCGTTCGGTCAGTTTGTTAGCTTCCTCGTATAATTCCCACAACATTACCCACTGGGTATTTGATGCATTGTCTGAAGGTGCAAGGGGTTTCTTTCATCCGGTGTAACCACAGTCGCCCAATGATGGCATAATAAGAGCTCGGTGCATCTGAGATCATAAAAATGGTCTTCACCTCCTTCTCTGTAGTACAATGCCCTACTTTAACCATGAGTTCTACTTTACCCAGACACTGCGATGTTTTTTCTTCATACCCCATCAAAGTACGTTATGTGGGTTTATAGGGTGGAACTTCCAGCATTTGATTGTAACTTGTTTTGAAAATAATATTGGCCGAGCGGCCTCCATCAACCAATACTTTGGTCACCATGACGCCTTCTATATCTAGGTTGATCGTTAACACATCTTCGTAGGGGGTGACAATTCCCCTTAGGTCCTCATCATTGAAAGTGAGATCTCTTACGAGTTATCTGTAGGCATTGTAAGAGGGACCTTCAAATGAATGTATTTGCTGCTCTGTCTTCAATCGCTTGCTGATCTACTTCAGTTAAAGTGTCTCATCTGAAGATCATAAATAGCCACCGTTGCTTTTTTGCATCGACTCTTTTGTCCTCCCACTAAGGCTCCTGATCGTTCTAGCGGGATTCATCTCTTTTGTCTCTCCAGTGGTGACACTTTTGGTGTCCGATGAATTGGATGAGATTGTCATTATCTACTAACCTTTGGATTTACTCTTTCAGCTGCCAACAGTCATCAGTCGTGTGTTCATGGTTGTTGTTGTAGGAACTGAAATTCATGGTCGATCGCTTGTAGCATGGGACATACATAATCCATGGAGACTGGTAGCGCACCTGATTTTAAGTCCCGTCGTAGATGACGCAGATGGTTATGTCAGTGAAGTGAATTGCCTGGCAAAATTCTCCTAGACTGCAAGAGTCTAATTGTTAGTGCCCATTGGTATCTCTTGGCACGGCCCATCGTTTGGCTTTCTTTTATCATACGGTGCCCTTCTGGATTATGTAAGATTTTTTCAGGGAGCTTCTTTTTGTCGCATCGTCCACTTTGATAAATTTGTAAGCTCGAGCGAGGAAATGTCCTATCTTATCGCATGGAAACCTAACCAGGGCGGCGTACACCTTACTTTTCATGTTGAGCCCTCTTTTTTAATGATACCACCGCCATATTTTCTGCCAAATCAAGTAGTTTGTTAATAGTGTGAAGCAGTTAATGTAGCTCTTTAAGGATTCTCCTCTTCTTTAGAGGTCCATGATATAGTCCGCGTCAACCGTAATTCCTTGTTGCCAACGAACCTATTTTGTAAACATGCTCAGTAACCTTGTAAAATCGTGGATAGAAACCTTAGATAAGCCACTGAACCATTCCATGACATTACCCTTAAGAGTCATGGATAGAGTTCGACTGAACATGGCGTCGTCCGGGTTAAATTCCATTTTTATATTTCTGTATTGCTCTAGATACCTCTTTGGGTCACCTGTACCATTGTATGCTTCTAAGCGATAAGGGTCGAATTTGTTTGAGAGTTTTGCAGCGATGAATTTTACCAAAAATGGTGATTTTTTGAGTACATAGGCCGCCATTGTGGGGTGTATCTGATCATATTGTCCAACTACACCTTCCTTGGTTCTTTTAGGGGACGCTTGTTTTTCCTCTTGGTGGTGCCCTTTCCTTTTCTAGTGTTTTGACCACTGCTCTGCCTCATTCCTTCACCGTACTTGTCACGCTTGGAAGATCCTTCTCGTCTGGCTACTCGGCTAGCCTCAATCCCTATCTTGGTCGTGTTTGGCCCCAATCACAGAGTTTTGTTGTTAGTGCATTGATAGTATCGTTTATTTCTTCCCATGTTGCTTTGGCGGCCTGATCCTTAGTTTTTTTATCGCGATATGCATTTTGCTGAGCCTGCTGTATGGACTGAATCTGCTGTTCTAAACATCTGACCTTTGTTGCCTCGTAAACATTACTAATTCGTATGGGCGGGTCGGTTAAATTTGATACGACTCCCCCATGATAGGGGCAATTTATGGATCGACCATCGTGGGAAAGATGCCCGTCGGAGTCCCCACCGCTCTAAATACATAATCTTCCTAAGCATCTGCAACCAGTGGTGGATTACCGCTTGTTCCGACGGTTTGCTCCGTTTCTTGAGTCTGGTTTGCCATTGTAGTGTATCTTTCAGTAGGTTCTATGTCAATCCCGAATCTATTTACTACCATTGGTGCTTTGACACAGATGAGTTCTTTAATGATTTCCTACAGATGGTGCCAAAAATATCAAAGGGAGATCTAACAAGTATTCTCCAATATAGTAACTTTTTATTGATTCGACAAGATGATCCTTTTTACATATTCGAGTCCCTTATTTATACTCTTATGTAACAATTACAATTTAGCCATGTATTACATGACTTTATTATTCTCGCACATAGACCATTATCAATGTTGATGGCCCTCAAATCACAGCCATTACCATGGGAGTAATGCATTATGAGGGTTTACCAATAAATATTTTTAACTTCATTGATGAAATTTTCCTTGGTTATTTATCATGCACGATCGACCCAATTGCTTTGCTCTAGCTCGGAATTCCCTCTGCTCGGTAACTACTTTTACTTGGTTTACTTCATGCTCGGATCCTCCTATATTTGTTTGGTCATGCTCAACTTGGTTTTGATATTCATCAACTCGAGCTACAGGTTGCTCGTGGCCATATACCCGTCTTGTTTCAGTTTGGGTCTGAGCCCCGTTGAGGCTCTTTTAGTTACTTCATTTGACGTCGGTTCAGTTTTTTCTTTGCAAGGCGATCAAGAGTGCTTTATTTGAACTTCTGCTCGGTTTCTATAACCATTTTATTGAATAAACAACATATTTCCTTTGGGAAGATTCGAGGTCCTTTTGTTTTTCCTTAGTCTCTTATTCACATCTTCCCAAAGATATTGATATAGATGTCATTGAACTCATCATTAGGTATGTGGGAAAGTTTGATGAAGCCTTGCAGGTAATGGTTTCTAACGATATGATATTCGATCACTAATATGAATAAAAAACACGATTAGATGTTATATGAATGGTTTCCATATTATCATAATGTAAAGTAATAGGTAAATCGAAAGAAATATTTTGTAAGGATTTATGATAGTAATTAGAATTCGCAGATTGTAGAAGCCATGGGCGTGATATTCTGTTCTGCTGAACTTTTCCTTACATTGCTTAGCTTTTTTGTTTTCCAAGAAACTAAAGAGTTACCCAAGAAAATTTAGAAACATGTGAGTGATTTTCTCGTAATTATATAGGAGCCCCAATCAATAGTACAATATGTTCACATTTTAAAAGGATAATGAGATACAAAAAATAGTTCTTGAGATGGTGTTCCCTTTAGATACTTCAATAGATTGATCAAGCAAATCCAATGTATAACTCATGGTTGATGAACAAACAGACTAAGCTGTTAAACAACAAACCGAATGTCTCGACTAGTAAAGTTTAAGTATAGAAGCCTACCATTAAATCTTTTGTAGCTTCATTTATTTTAAATCAATTCAGAACAAGTTGTAGTCAAATATAAATTAACAACCATAGATGTCTTGACAGGCTTGCATCCATGGAGACCAAACTTTGTCACTATATCTAAAATGTATTTATGTTGGTTTAAAGTATTAAATTCTTTTTATTGTACAAACTCAATGCCAAGGAAGAATTTAGCCACACCGAGATATTTTATCTGCCAGTGATTAGATGAAGCAAAATACAACAAGGTTTTTTGTTAAGCCATGATTTTATTACCTTGATGTTTGTTTCAAGACATTTTATCAAGCACTCCTGATGGTGGTTTTATGGAGATACTTTCTTCTAGGGATCCATGCAAACATGTATTATTAATGTCTAGTTTATACACTAACAATCTTTTAGAGGCACCCAAAGAAAACATAATTCTAACAGTAGTAGATTTTGCAACTCGAGAAAAGCTATCAATAAAATATTATCCCTTACTTGAGTGTATCCTTTAACTATAAGTATAGATTTTAATCTTCACACAGTCCCATCAGGTTTTATTTTAACCTTAAAGATCCACCTAGATCCTATAACATTCTTACCATAGGATAGATCAAACAACTCTCAAGTATTATTGGATTTTAAGGCTTGTAATTCCCTTCCAATGTCAATGATTCATCCAATGTGACTCTTTTCTTCTTCATAAGACTAGGCTCTTGGACAAGAGACACATTTACCAAAAAATCGATATGTGATGCATCAATGACAAAATTATTTATATAAGAAAAATTTGGAGGAACATGTGGTCAAGAAAGTTTGTTTGAAAATGCATGTTTATTATCAGATGTTTGAAAGAAAAAATCTTTGAACTATGTTGGTTTTCGTTTAATCCTAGTGGGAACATGTGTTTCCATAGTATTATCATGTAAAGTGGATAGAGTTACATTTTCATTTAAAACAAAAATTAGAAATATCATTACTAAGACTATGATTATGGGATAAAATGTTGTTGGGTGACATTGTTGATTTAAGTCGGACACTATTTTATTCATTATAATGATTAATAATTAGAGTATCAACATAATCATTAGTATAATTAGTTTTGAAAGGAAACATTTCTTAAAATTTAACATCTCTAAACATTATGAGTCTATGAATTTGTAAATTATATAACCTATAACCCCTTTGAGTAGATGAGTATCATCCAAATACAACCTTATAAGATATATGCGCAAGTTTGTCATGGTTTCTTGGATTGATAGAGGCAAAACATAGACAAAGTTTTTCATGGTTTCTTGGATTGATAGAGGCAAAACATAGACAAAGTTTGTCATGGTTTCTTGGATTGATAGAGGAAAAACATAGACTACCAGTGACTTTAAGGTTATCTACATTAGGTGGAATTCCAGTTAACATCTAAATAAGTGACTTCCATCCTAGAATATGAAATGAAATTCGGTTAATAAGGTGAGTGGTTGTAAGGATTTATTCAACCTAAAACAAATTTAGAAGATTAGATTAGAACATGATTAATCTGGCTGTTTCAAGTAGATGCTTATGTTTTCTTTCAACAATTCCATTGTGTTGAGGAATATAAGGACAAGTTGATTGGTCAATGATCCTAAGGTTGGACAGAAAATGAGTCATCTTCTTATCGAGAAACATAGTGCCATTATCAAATCTTAAGATCTTGAACTTGACATTAAACTGAATTAACATAAGGTAACATACATTTAAAAATGGAAAAGGTTTCTACTTTACTTTTAAGCACGAAAGTCCAAGTACATCTTGTGAAATCATCCATTGTTGTCAAAAAAATAATATATCCAGCAATACTTTATACACTATAAGATCCTCATACATCTAAATGAATTAAATAAAAAACTTTAAGAGAAGTAGAAGTACTAGAAGAAAAAGGATTTTTGTGTTGTTTGGCCAATGGGAAAATACCATATATATTTTCCCATAAATAGAATGTGTTTTATGAAAAACAATTACAAATTTATTTGAACAATGGACAAACCTAAGATGTCATATATCAGGCTTCATTACAACAACTACATTAAGAATATTAGAAAAATAAAAACAAATTTTAGAACAAGAATATTCAATAGAGATTTGGCTGGAAGGTTGTTCCTCGATAAGGTTTAATCTCTTGTATTATTTTCCAAACCCAAGAAGTTTTTTAGAGTGTTGGTCCTGAAGAAAGAAATGATCATTAAAGAATTTTAAAAAGATGAATGAAGAAGCTATGCATTTACTTACGGATAGTAAGTAGAATTTAAACTATGGTGCATATAGGTAATCTTCTAGAACTAGTTTATTATGAACTTTAGTTTTCTTTTTAAAAAAAAAACTCTTTTGATGGAACCATATGGTAATGTATACAGGAAGGTGTTTTAAAAGGATAAATTTTAGAAAAAAAGTGATTCACAACACATATAATTTGATGCTTCTATGTCAAGAATATAAAAACTACCATTCTTACTTGCATTCTTAATATTATTGGATGAAGATATGCCTCAAAAGTATTGAAATTTTGCAAAGTTTACACTTGCATTTCCTTCACAACCTTCTAGGTTTCCTCCATGTGAAAGCATTCTTTCTAAATCTTGTTTCACCTTCATAACAGTATGCATTAGGTATTGCATGTCATTTCTTTCTTCTTGACCATTATCCTAAGGACTTTCAGCATAGTATGATGTAGATTTGTCTATGACCATTATCCTAAGGACTTTCAGCATAGTATGATGTAGATTTATCTATGAGAGTCTTTCATTTTTTATTCTTTTTGCCCTACCGATTCTAGTATCCTTTTATCTTGAAGTAGTTATCTTTGGTATGACCCTTCTGAAGACAATAACTATATATGAAGTAGTATTTCTTTCTTTTATCCATTTTTTACCTTCGCCTTGATATCATTTTACCATCATATCAAAATTAAAGGATTCTTCATTATGATTGTGGAAGCTCATGTTTGTTTCAACATAAATCACAAAAACATAGACTCAATTGATAAAAGACATGAGATTCATCAAGAATATTTGTTTTTTGGCTCCATCAAAGCTTTCATTAAGAGCAAGAAACGTCATCTATTTGTCTTTTTTTTCTCTTTTAGTTAATTTCAAGTAAATGCCACAATCACATTTATTTTTGTATTTGCAAACTTGAAATGGTCTACAAGCATTTCTTTCATCCCATATGCGCTTAATTTTCAAAAAATAGGCAACCACTTAAGCTTCCTTGAGATAAAAGGTTGGTTTCTCTTTTTAGTTCATAGACTATTGGTTAATTGTAGCTAGCGTACCTTTAAGCTATATCGTATGATTATTTGGTATTATTTAAGAAGATAAATTGTTCATTTAAGGAACCAGATATGGAATTGATGATCCAAGAATATACCATTTTGTTAACTTGATTCCAATAATCGTACTCGACGACAATGGTTCAATAGAATCTTCCAGCAATAAAACTTACTTTCTGTTTGGCACCAAAAGTGAGTTTGATAGCTCTGCACCAAAAAATATAATTCTTGTCAGTCAACTTTGTGGTAGTAATAAACATACTCGGCTTATCTGAATGTTGAATGAATGTCATTACTATTATTGTGAACATGACTTTTAGTGTCATAGTTCATATCATGTTCAGAATCTACCTGATTCTGAACATCATTGGTATCCTCCATCTTGTTGTGAACCCTTAAAGGAATACAAGATTCTCATAGCTTTCTTTTCGTAGCATGCTCTGATACCATATAGATGTTCTTGATAAAAATATAGTACACAAGAACATAGTATAATTGTTTATTGTTCTTGAATTACCTTGTTCAGTTACTGAACAAAAGGTCTTGTATCTAAAATATAAAATATTTTCAATGTATGGCCAATTGCTGAATTAATGACATGTATGAATTATCATTCTACAACTATCTTTAAAACTCTTGTTGAATTCAGCTAAAGGAACAATATATTGATTTTCAAGATTTACCTTATGATAAGATATAAATTATCAGGGAGTAAATGCAATTAGAAAAAAATGGTTATCATTAAAGCTTTGTAAAGTTAAGACGATAAATGTAATATAAAATATATATATTAAGGGCCAAGGGACAATTTATCCAAAAATATAATTATTTCGGTTATTTATCATTCTGTCCTATAAATAAAAGAAGGGATTATGAAATAAAGATGATTGATGTTTTACTCTTTAACTATCGATTATCAAATGTTTATCTTTCTAGAATTAAACAAGCCATGTTCTCTTTCTAAAACTACATCTATTGTTTGATTTTCACACAAAAAAATATAACACTTATCACATTGTAAAAACGAAAACCTATATGACCAATCTTTATCTCACCATAACAGAAGAGTAGAATTCCAAAACGAATAAAAAAAAGCTAAAAGAAAATCCACAAAAACAAAATTGAAGTTAACGTCCATTTTAAATTGAAGAAGAAATTAAAAAAGAAATATTTTAATATTTCAAATTTAAATTTATCATGGAGATACAAAATTTTGTTCGTAATTTCCTCCCTGTTAAAATTATTTACTTCAAAAGAAATAATATCCTTCGGCTAATGATGAGATGTTATATTTATACCAAATAATAAATGAATTAGATACAATTTTTATACTATAGTTTTCTATATACACCAATAAACTCTAACTCGAGAAACCCTTAAATTTACATAGATTAAGGTATTTAGCACTAAAAGTTTCTTTGTTTTTCTTCCTTTTAAGATTTATTGTCTTTTCCAGACTTAAAATTTCCCATTAATTCATATTTCTTTTTTAAATTATGAATACTGCTAGAATTCTCTGATCTTGTTACAACAGGTTAAAGGTATCAGACTATGCTCTACATCTTGTTGATGCAATTATTAAGAAACTAATGATGAACAAAGTGAAATATGATGAGCTCACTTTGCCCACAGATGAAGGTGGCCTTGGGATCCTAAACCTAAAAATTTGGAATTAGGCGACTGTCCTAAAGCTCTTCTGGTCCATATTAACTAAAAATAAAAGTTATGTATAAACCCAAGGGAATTTTACGGAAAAAATCAATAATAAAATCTTTTGGAATCTCCCCCTCCTTCCAATGCCAATTGGAGATGACGAAAAAATCTGAAGCTTTAGAATTAGGACGTGGGTTTATATAAAGTTATTGTTGTAAAGGGAAATGACACCTCTATATGGCATGACCCATGGCTCTTTCCATATTCTATCATTGACCGTTTTGGCTCCAGTATCACAAGTCTGGCTCGATTGCATAATATCTCTCGAGTCTCGGACATCCTTTGCAATGGATTTTGGGTTTGACCCACTTATGTTATAGCCTCAAGTAGGCGCATGCTTTCTCACCTAACTGAAATCAGAAGCACCCTTAGTGGCCTTCCTCCCGCCACTAAGATTAATGACGTCTTTCCGATTGATCCCTAACAAGTCCAAACCATAATTCACCATTAGTAGCACCTATTCGCCTCTCCAACCTACAAGAAACAAAATCACTTGGTCTTCCCTCATTTGGAATAAATAATCTATCCCTATACACTCTTTTATCACCTGGATGACCATCCATAACAAGCTCACTACACGAGATAAGCTCATTACCCGGGGACTTGACATCCCACCTGAATGCGTTCTTTGTTCAAACTATCTGGAAACTCTAAAAAACCTCATCATACTATGTCCATATCCCTCCTCCATCTGGAGATCATCTCTCGTAAGCTCTGTATGCCTTTAAGTCCCATATCATGGGCTTCTTAGCTTAATGAGGCTTACGGTTGGACTCCTTCGAACTATGGAAAAGGTTTTCTCTGGCGCACTGCTTATTTCTCGACCATATACCACATATCGAGTGAAAGAAATGCTTGTATCTTCAACAACAAACATATATTAAACTCCAGTATTGCTCATCATGTGCTTTCTGACCTCCGTTACCGCTTTCACGGAAAGAAGGTCACCTTTCGTATGTCATTGACTTTCATTTAATGTAATTTCTATGTTATTATTCAGTTTTATTTTTTAAAGGTTTTGCTCATCGCTGTATTTTGACCCCAAAGACACCAGAGGCCATGTAAACACCTTTTATATATATAAATTTTACAACTTTTTATACAAAAAAGAGCTTAATTTATCGTTATTTAGTTATCACCTAAAATTTTATAAGTTTAGTAAGTTTGTTTATATTTTTCTAGCCTTAATTTCATGTTGTTTTCATTTTAATATATTGAACTTAAATTGTTTTATGTAACGATATGTATGTAGTTAAGACGGTTACAAACACTCCAAGAATTGAAGCTTGATATAAAAAATAGAGTTTTGAGGTTTCAAGTCAAGAAATTAGACCAGTTACTTTCTAGTGTAAATTATAATCAAAGTTAATTCGAATATCTCTACGGGTTTGCAGCAAGATACTTTATCAAAGGAAAGTAGTCCTCATTCATTACAAGAATTTATTCAAAATGAGAAATAAACTTCTAAAGAACTGATGAAGAAGAACAAGCAAGAGATAAAGTATCATTTCATGCCAAAAAATGGAGGAAATATTCAGAATAAAGAAGGAACTCTTCAATCTAGTAATATCCAAAGTTTAGATCATAAAAAAATCCTATATTTAATATAGCAAATAAGGAGGAAATACTTGATGAACAAATAATCAAATCATATGCGGATGCAAAAAGGGTTACAACTAGAGAGCGTAATCTTAAACATTATGGTATTCAAGAAAGATAATATCACATAGCCTTACAGTTCACATCAAAAGACAATGAGAAACTCTTGGAATTATCAAAATTCACCTTAGTTGGAAAGTTTGCTAAGAGTCAGGTTCAGTTAACCTACTTTTAAAAGTTTCTAAACTCTTTTGATTTTGCTAAAGAAATGAATATAGCTTCTTAGGAGTCTAGACAAATTTTAACAGAGTTTACATTGAAATATGATCTTTTGTATGTTGTAGAAAAGAAACATGTGTCAAATTGGGGAGTTTTTTAATTGATTTTTCAAATGAAAACCTCATTTCAATTCTATGATTGAATATCTAACTACTCCAGTTTGGTTAATATTTTCAAATCTTCCTGAATTCTTATATAATGAAGGAATTATGCAGAATATGGATTCTTCATTAGGAAATATTTTAAAGGTTTAGATTCTTAAAAAACACAGGGCCAAGAACAATTGAGCCCCTATTGAATTTGATGTTACAAGGAGGCCTATCTATGAAGCTTGGATAGATTTTTAGGATAATGATAGAATGGTGGGTGGATATAGGATATGAATATATTCCACTATATTCTAATAGGTATTTAGGTCACGAGAATACAACATGTAAAAAATCTGTTGCTACTAATGAGAAAGATGTTGTGGAAACCATGCAATCTATTAAGTCTCTTACACATACTAATCCACACTATCAAACTAATAAAGGTCCTCCTTTATTTTTAAAGGTAATTACTCAGCGATAAATGATTAATTAAACTCACAAAATAAAATTAGAAATCAACAAAATCAAAACAATATTCAAGAGGCATATAAGTATAAAACACTCTCATGTTATATAGAATATAGACATGAATTATATAAGAAACAAGATATTTTGGATAGAAATATGGAGGAGATCACATAGCTTAAAAAATAAAAAATTATAGAAGCCACTAATGAATATTTAAACCTAGTATCAAAACATAACTCTCTTAAATAAGAATAAACATAGGTAATCTACCTTCATCTCCTAAGCTTAGTATAATAGAAGTTAGTTGAAGGATATATTGAGTAAGAAACTTAAGAAATCTAAGAAAAAGGCTGAAAAAGCACAAATATGATCAAGCTTAATTAGTTGAAAGGGTGAAGAAAGATATTCTCTAGTATTTTTAAATGACTATTAAAATACTAAATTGGAATATCTGGGGTATTAGAAACAAAGCAATTAAAATAAGACAAGGTCAATCAAAATGTCTAAAAATAAATTATATGACTATACAAGAGCAATTAACTGATGTTGATACCATTGATAAAGTTAGTAAAAGTATTGTTTACAATAATTTCTTAGCCAATAACAAGAACAAGATTTGGTTAATATGGAGAAGTCAAAGTAGATATAATCTTGAACCATACTCAATTCATCCTTGTTAAGGTTAGCCATTCCTTGCTAGACATAAAATTTCTGGTTACTATTATTTATGCTAGATGTTTACGGGACCTTAGGATTAACCTATGGAATAACTTAAGGTCTATAGCTGAAAATACAAAGGAATAGATTATGATGGGAGACTTTAATGTCATATCAACTGCTCATGAATAATTTTTTTGTGCATCCGTATGTTTCAGAATCTTAGAAGAATTCAACAATGCTATTTCTGATTATTCTCTTGAGGATCCGGCTATATTGGTACTAAATATACATGGTTCAATAATATAAAATAAAATAGGTTAGATAATATATTTTTAACAATGATTAGGCTCATTATTTTAAAGAATAAGGTTGAAACACATGGTCGGAACCTGCTCTGGTCATACTTCTATTTGTACTACTATTGAGGATATTCTTAGGAAAATTAAGGATTCTTTTAAATTTAAAAATATGTAGATACATCATCATGGCTTTCTTAATATTTTTTTAACATCATTGGAAGTTGGATATGGAATGACAACATACGTTTGTGTTTTTGACAAGCTAAAAAGTTGAAATAGATGCTTAAAATTTAGAATTTGGGGCAATTTGGTAATATTTTTTATGCAATTTTACAAGATGAAGAGGAGGTTAAAACTTATAGAAAAAATATTTAAAGAGTTAAAAGACATTGAAGACAATGTGAAATTAGCTAAAGGACAAGTTGTTTATCTTCATCTATTAACTAGAGAAGAAACTTATTGGTAGCAAAATTGTAACTTCATATGGATTGGAGACTGTGATAGGAACACAACCACATATCATAACTTTGTTAAGAAAAGAAGAAAGATAAATAAAATATCAGGTGTTCTTGAAGGAAGTGACTGGATTAGAGATAATACTAAGCCAAGAAAATCTGCTCAATATCATTTTAAAGCAATCATAACTGGCCAGTCAAAACAAATGAATGATGAAGAACTTCAGAAGTACATTCCTAAGCTAATTACTGAGTATGATAACAAAATGTTAATGGAATTGCCTGTTGAAAAATATATTCATGAGGTATTAATGGCTTTCATGGTATGTTCTTTCAAAGTTGTTGGAATATCATAAAGAATGATCTTTGTGCAGTTATTAATGCATTTTCCAAGGTCAAACAGTCCTTCAAAGTACAATTGCAACTATCATTTTCTTATCCCTAAAGTAAGTTGACCCTAAATCTGGAAGGATGATATGCATATTAGTCTGCGCACATTAATGAACATAATAATCTCAAAAATCATTAATAATAGACTATCCCTGGTTCTTCTTAAAATAATTTTAGAAGAGCAAGGTGGCTTTGTGCATGGAAGAAATATCCATGACAACATCCACCTAGCCAAAGAGCTAACTTATGATCTTAGGAAACAAGTAAGATGAGGTAATATCATATAGAAGTTTATATGTCCTAGGTATTTAATAGATTGTCATATAAGTTTATCTTAAAAATAATGGAAATATTTGTCTTTAGCAGGTTACTTCTGGACATAATTAAGTGTACTATATCTCAGGCTTGCTTCTCTATTTTAGTGAATTGTGAGGCTCGTGGTTACTTTGAAAGTACCAATAGAATTATGCAAGGGATTCTATATCACATAGCCTTTTTATTATAACAGAGGAGTACCCGATTATTGTTTTAAAAGGTTTGTTTGAGTCAAGGAAAGAAATGGCCTTTAAATCAAGAAGTTCAATGGTTATTCCTTGTTTAGCATTTGCTGATAACTTGATCATATTCACGGTTCAACTAATAATGTTGATACACTAAGGGAATTTATAAAAACTAATCAATACATATCAGAACTTACTATTAACAAATAAAATACTGAAGTTATAACCTTTATCTATCTTTTCTCAACCAAGAGCTAATTGATTGTCTATTTACTCTGGTTTTCAGACTGGGAACTTGCCTATCTTTTATTTTGGAATCACTATCAAATTCAAAAATAAGGATATTAAATATGATGCTTTAATATATAAGATGAGAAACGTGATATTGGAATACGAAGGAAACTAGCGATCATTTGGAAGAAGACGTCTCCTTATACAGTTTGTTGTAATGATTCCACCTATCTACTACATTCAATGTTGCATTATAACTAAAACAGTAATATAAATAATGGAGAGGTTGTATAACAGGATCCTTTGAAGCTCTAAAGAAGTTAGAAATATAATAAATTGAACTAAGTGAATCTGTGTAGACCTTATGAAGAAGGTGGTTTTAACTTAATAAAAAATGATAACTTAATAAAACATGAAGACATGCAAGACACTTTCTCTTGCAAATTCTGGTATAACTTTTGAGAATAAAAAACTCTTTGTTCTAGGTATATGAGAAATGTATAATGTAAATATCATCATCCTTAGAAAGTTAAAGATAAAAAGCATCACTCAAGATCTTGGAAAATACTAACAAATATAAGAGAAACAACTGAAAATTTTATCAACTGGAAGATTGGCGAAGGAAATGTAGTTATTTTTGCTAGACAAGTGGTGCAATACTACTCCTTTTATTAAGCTATCATACAATTATGATAATCGATGGTAATTAAATAAAAATGTTAAAATCTATTAGAACAGAGAATGTTGGAATCTAGACAAATTAAAAGTTTCAGTGTTTTTCTATCTAGACCCTTGACAACAAAAACAATTATGATTCTATTACTACTTTTGGCAGCTTCGCTCTCTACAATTCTCGTGTTTTCCTATCTAGAACCTTTGACTCCCAAAATATCGACTTATGAAACTATCATTGGTGACCACAGTGAGAGCTTTGATTGGTACCCAGATTCAATGTCCAAAATCATCCAAAAAACTAAGCTCGTTTGAGAATTCTATAACGATATGACTACCGAGATGTAGGAATATCATGTGGTTCTAACATAGAACGAAATGATCGGAGTGGGCTTTGAAGAATAATAATTTGAAGAATAGCATTATGAGGATAAATTTTTTGAAGAGAAACTGGAGTAGTCGGCTCTAGTGGGATAATCAAAACAATTGCTAGAGGATTTTGCTAAACTTAACACTCAAAATGATGTGATAATCGCACGAAACGGGTCCAATAAGAAGTCGGAAATGAACATACCTCTGAGGGTAATGAGACTGAGTATAACTACAAGCAAAATGATAAGCAAAGGGAAAAAGGCATCAAACCCACTATATCTCGGGAAATGAATAGACTAGACGTTGTTATGTTCCTTCCGATTCAAGTGATTACTCCTTTTAAAACTCTAATGAATCTTCTTATCCGTAGAGAAAGTATCATCACATGAGGAGAATTTCTAAGAGCTACAGTTCAAAGAGATAATTCGACTATCACCAGTCGTCCCGACGGATGAGAGATTCGAAGAAGCTACAAGACATTTTAGATAAACAAACGTTAGTTTTTATGCAAAGAATAGGGTACTAACACTAGGAAAACCAAGACAACATAAAGCTATATCCCAAGTCCAATTGTCCAGAGTGCCAATGCTAAATTACCAATTCCAATAGGGGTTGTCAGACAATAAAAGTTTTTACTATCAGGTGAACGATCAATTTATAAATTCTTTTGAGGAAGGTATCTATGCAATAGTTAACAAACTCCGAGTGAGTCTTGAGTATAAGAAAAACCATAATTAGAGGATATTGTCTCTGTATGCGGAAATTTTAGCAGGGCGTTTTCCAAAATGATTCGATAATATCAAAGCTGGAAAATTTTAATGAAACTTATACCCTATCAATAGTCATCCGCTCCGGTTTATCGACCTCAACTAACTCAAATGTTTCATTCTACGACTAATTTTCGACCAAGGGGTCTGAGGCATGCGCCATCAAGGCCAAGAACAAACTTGGAGAATCTTAGTATCCATGAGCCACCAAATCCAATATCAATTCAATTAATGTGACATGATAATTTTGTAGAGCTAACTTAGATCCTGACCACTATTTTTGGTAAACCTTGAAACCATGTGAAATTCAAAAAGCCTTTTCCAATGTAGACCCCGGGGGAGGGATGATCTCATAGGTACCGTAAGTATCATGAGGACATTAGTCATTTTACGAAGGATTGTTTATTCTTGAAAAAAATCAAGTTTTAATTGGAAATGAGAAACTAACAATGTTTGTTAAAGAGCGGTTGGTTTCCAACAACCAAATTGGATGAGTAACCATTAAGAAGGAAGGTAGTGGTAGTCGTCCGAAACAAATTAAATATTATAGTTATAGCATATTTTCATGGTAGGTTTGATGTGTCAATATAGTATTTGGACTCCAGACCTGGTCGAACGTCATTATGATGGTTGACGAACCCGAGGTCAGGGAGGACGTCAAAAACTTGTGCAAATTTTCGTATTACTGACTATATTTAGTGGAGAAATAGTGTCATGAATCACCAGTCTCCCAAAATGGGCACGCTGTGAGTTTGACAACTAAGTTAAAATGAGGTGTTTCAGCCCATATGTACAAAAATCCATTGCCCATGTTGATTTTTGATAATGATGATTTGAGAGAGATAGCTGGAACTTATGAAGATGTAGTGGTAATCAGCGCAAGAATCACATGAACCGAAATCCAAAGGATTATGATCGATACAAGTAGCTTGGCTAACATCTTGTTCACGATCACCTATAACAAAATTTTAAATCCATCTATTATTCTCCGAATGGATAGAACGATTGTGGGATTCACAGGGGTTACCACCGAGGTGATTGGGGAATTCGAAAGAGAGGTAGTATTAGGCCAATGCCTGTTCAGAAAAAAAGTAAAGGTATTGTTTATAGTGGTAAATGGACCAACATCTTATAATTCAATTTTTCGCAGGTCATGGTTATCACTAATGCATGCGATCGCTTCGACAATCAATTAATTCCTAAAATATGTGGTTGGGAGCCAAGTTGGGGTGGTTCAGAGCATCTAAAAAGTAATAAGAGAATGATATGCCTCAATGTTGGATCTTAATCATATCAAGAGCATCGAGGCAGGACAAAAATAGAAGTTACAAGGGCTCACTTTAGATTCAGATGTTTTGGATGATCCGAGAAAGACCCACAGTTCAATAATACATGACGAGAACATTGAAGTCTATGTTCTCCCAGATGTAAAAAAGGTTAAATATTATTACTTTACTATCACTAGAAGTAAGAAAGAGATTAATATTATTTTTGTAGAGACATTTGCATATGTTTGCATAGTGTACCGAAGACGTTACAGGGGTACCAACGGACATCATTGGCCGTAAACTTTCCATCCACCATAATGTGCATCATATAATAAAAAAAAAGAATATATTTTTTTATGAGAAGTCTGAAGCAATTATGGACGATGTTGAACGATTTACAAAGGTGATTCATATCTGAGAATCCCAGTACCCGTTATGGACCGCAAACACGATTCTTGTAAAAAATAAGAACGAAAGGTGAAGGATATGTGTTGACTTCACGTACTTAACCCACGTTTGTTCAAAGGACCTATTTTCAATTCCCAGAATCTACCAGCTCGTGGACTATACTTTGGACAATAAGCCCATATCTTTTATTGATGCTTATTCTACTTATAATCATATAAAGATGGATTCGAATGACCAAGATAGTACTTCTTTTATAACCGGTAAGGAATTACATTGATATAAGGTGATGCCTTTTAGGTTGGTCTTGGTACCTAAAATGCCGGGGAAACCTACTAGAGTACTTAAAACTTGAAAAACCAGCCTTGGTCTTGATAGTAGCAACTCTCAAAATGAGAACTGACTTCCATGTACACTCAATCATTTTCTGAACCTCATTTCCACTGAAAATATATTACGGGAGCCTGACATATGAGGGAGAATGACAAAGTGGTCAATGAAACTCAGGGACTATGGTGATTTCAACCACAAATTGCAGTCAAAACTAAGGATTTAGCTGAATTTTTAGTTGAATATCTCTCTGAATGACCAATAAATGGAGCATATAGCGATAAAACCTAAAATGCGTGGTTCATCCGGTCTAACGGAAGATCAAACATTTAGGGTTATGGAGCAGGGTACAACTGATATCTTAGAAGGGGAATCAATATATCAGGCAATACGATTCAGTTGAAGACATCAAACAACGAGACAGAATACGAAGTAACTTTGGTAGGGTTATGACTCTCGCAGATTTGTGGGGCTAAAAGATTTTGTTTGATAATTTACTTACAACTCCTGGTTAATCACGTGTCGGGATAATCCAAGGTTTGGAAAGATAATTTCGTAAAATATATAAGATCTTTAGGAAAGTTGGGAGTGTTATGAGCATGTTCACCGGGGTAAAACTTTGGTGCCATATTCCTTGGTAATTGTAGCATATTATAAAGGGTACCCATGGATATTAGTGCAAAAGAGTTTGCCAATAACAACAAATTCTAAAACAAAGTCGATAGTCAGATGAAGCCTTCCAGAATTTAACCACTGAAGAGAAAAATTAGATGTATGATCTCAAAGAGTTTATGATTAAAGGGATTCTAGTAGTTAATAAGGTATTTCCAAAAATTTCTAGTTTAAGGCACAAGGCTTTACGGTCCTCAGAGATATCATTTATAATAAATCTTTAAGCACGCCTTTTATTAAGGTTCTTCAGAGGTAATGAGTCACAAATAATATTATCCCAGATACAAGGGTGTTTTGGTCGGATATTACTATTCTTCTATCATGGATTATGCTAAAGAATTAGTTACAAGGTGTGATATTTACCACCGATTTGATCATACTATACATATGCCTACAGTACTGTTTGAGTCCGTTTCCAAAGCATTACTGTTTTCCTAATGAGAAAGATGTTGTCAAGTTCATCATATCCAATATTTGTTGTAGGTTTGGAGTACCAAGAAGAATAACCACATAAAATGGTCCACAGTTTGAAAAAAAATATTTTTGTATAACAAATCTAGAGTCATACAACAATATTTTGCAACAGCTTTCCACCCTCATACCAATGGTCACGTTGAGTTCACCAAGATAATGATCCTCGAAGACCTTAAGAATAATTTAGAGGGAGCTACAGAAAATGGCTGAATTACATTCAAAACATATTGTGGGCTTGTCGAATTACTCCTCGAACATTAACCCAAGAATCTCCTTTCATTTTGGTTAATAGAATTGATGTTGTGACTCGATCCAAAGAAAAATTTCCATCTTTTAGGGTGATAAATTATTCCGATCAGAATAACGATGAAGTCAGGAGATCAAAACTTGATTTAATCGAAGAGAAAAGAACACACTAACATTTAAATTCCTTACTCTATCAAACTCTAATGAGAATGAGATATGCTTGTTTAGTCAAACAAAGAGAATTTGAGGTAGAGAATAAGGTTTTGAGCAATATATTCGTACGTACAAAGGAAAAAAACTTGGAAACTTCAGGCTAAACTGGGAAGGACTGTATATACGGTAACCGAGAGGGTTAAGCCTAGAACTTATCAGTTGAAAGATCACGAAGGGAAACCGCTTTAACATCTGTCGAATATTAAACATCTGGTATTGTATCTGGAATAAATATGTAAAAATTCTCCAAATCTATAATTAATGTAATGACAGGTGGCATAATTTTTCTTACCTCGGTGGCGCAATAAGGTTTTTACGAGGTGCCAACATAGCCCGCTGATAAGTACAAGTAATTTTACTTTCTTACAATAGATAATTCTTATTTTATCAGTTGGTCTACGTTAGATAATTATTATTTAGATCCGAGGGATAATTTCCAACTTCATTTGGTCTACATTAGATACGAGGGATCATTTCCAATATAAGTTGGTCTATATCAGATAATTTTTATTTTAGATCTGATGGATTATTTCCAGCATCCGTTAGTCTACATTAGACAATTATTACTTTAGATCTGAGGGATAATTTTCAATTTCAGTTGGTCCACATTAGAATTATTTTAAAAGTTTTGATATGAGGGATCACTTCGGTAACTAGTTAGGTTCTGATCACCATCGAATGTAGTAAATCTAGAACTCATAATTTTGTACATATAAAGCATAGATAAAATAAAGCGATGATGAACAAAACAAGTTAACTATGGGGAATATCCAAATAAAAAATCCCTAGCTATACAAGGACTTGTTAAAAAATTATAACAAAAAATATGAAGGAGAAAGTTGCACAAATAAAAAAAAAACTAAAACACAATAGATTCAATAGTTTTCTCTGTCATAATTCTCATCAGTATTTTCAAGAGGAATTATTCGATGAAATTCCTCCTTTAGGATCCTCACTTGAAGAATTTCTAGACTCCTCGGTTGAGCCTCTACTGGATATTTCTTCACTATCTCCGAGTAAGATGCCCGAAACGCGATATTTCTCTAGAACAAGGCCCCAGTTACTGCCCAATTTCTAGTCCGAAAAATGTAAATTGAGATCAAAGATCACGGACTTATGGCATTTTGAGCATCTATTTTGCCCATACAATTCGAAAAATATGTAAACACAATGCCTTTCTTATGCACCTTAGCTTGCTCTTTTATTTTCTCTATATTCTGGACCGTCCGATCATAAGCTTCCTTAGTAGTATCGTACCCCTCTTTGAGAGTACAGTAGAGAGTGTCTCTTTTCAGTGATATTTGTTAATACTAATATTGACCCCATTTTGACTACTACTCTTTCACTTTCTCTAGTTTAATGATCTCGCACTTCAACTTGCGAGCCTCTGTCTTATTAAATTCCCATTGTTGAGTAATTTAACGTGTTTTCTCTCAATTTTCACAATAGGAGTAACAAGTTGTTTGAGGCGAAGGTCGATACATCATATTCGTATAGTTCAAAAGGATAACTAATGGGATATGATGATCCTGTTGGTTTTCCAATGTAGGATCTTGTTGATTGTCTCCATAAGGCTGATCATATAACCTTTGGTCACCTTGGTTTGGGCTATATTCCTCTAAGAAATCAAGGGGCAGATCATGTGTAGGATCAAGGGTTATATTCTTACCAAACTGCGATTGTTCATTTGTCTGAGTTTAAAAACTTTCAAAAGTCTTCAAGATTACGCTGAAAGCAGATGAGAGGAGTTGGTTAGAGGTAAATACAATATTAGCTACTCTTGCGGTGATCACAAGAATCGTTTATTTATTAACGAGAGGGATTTTATGGGTTTAGAAGTATATCTTTATGTGGAGCGTCTAAAAAGCGTTAGTTTTGTTATAATACAAACACCTAGTAGATAAAGGGTCAGGAGTAAAGCATAAACAGCTTAGCCTAAGTTTTGGAGAAGTCTCCCATAACCAACTAACTAGTGGGGAGAGTAGTAATGGTTTATTTAATTCTGAACAAAAAAAACGACGTCTTGCTACTACTGGTTAGGCTGATGCTATCACCGGTGTTATCATTATGCGTTAGGCTGATGCTATCACCAGTGTTATCATTATGCCGATATGACTTAGATAATGGTTTTACTTTCAAGTACATGCATAATATATTTACTAAGATCACTCCTTATTGTGAAAACAAAGACTTCAGTGGATGTAAATGGAGACTTTATGCATCAATTGATTCGAGCACTGAATTCATGACGATTATGAAGTTTCTTGAATGACATCCATGCAGCCCCGTATTCTCCAAATGACATCGTAGGAATTTGATATCGGATCTGCTTGCGGATGAAATTCATGATTCGATTAGGGCATGTCATTTGGTAACGGAAAAATTATACAGTCATTTATGAAACAAGACTACAATTTAGACATCTCTTATCGTCTCTTGTGGAATGCTTTAGAGAAGGAAAGGAGGGGAGTATTCAGAGATAGTAATACTTATATTAGTTTTCTAAAGGGATACTTCAAACGATTAAAGAATCGTGATATTACGTCGGACTACCATTTGGAATTAGTTGTTGCGAATGTTTTTCGTTGCTGTTTTTTAGCATTCGGTTCGTGCCTTCAAGAGTTTCATTCATGCCGACCACTGTTGCTATCTGCGGTAGAAAAAGATGGCAATAACGGTTAGTACCATGTTGTTTATACAACATGCGAGATATATGTATCTTTGTTATTTTTATTCAAGTATATATTGTATATTGTGTTTCACTTGTTAAGTATGTATACAATTTAGCAGTAAATATAAATCACGCTAGACAATTGTTGTTGAAATAGTATGCTAGACATGCGTACATTATTGATTTTTTTTTATACTATTGAATGCTATTTATTTTTTTTAATAAAAACCATGCTAGATGTGTGATATTTTGTATGCTAGAAATGAGAACTAGATTCATCATTATTTGAGTTTTACGTATGCGATTTACTTGTTAGTTTACTTGAAATGTGATGTTACCTCTGCGATTATCCTGTTCTTATAGCCTATGCTAGACATGGGTTCTTGATTCAACATTATTTGATACTTATTTTTGTGATTTACTTGTTCATACAGACCGTGCTAAAGAAGTGGACATTTGTTGCTTGTTCATATACGAGTTGTGTTTCAACGTACTATGATGTGATTCTTGTGATACGGTTAAATGTTTTTGTGTATTGTTACATATCTATTTCTTGTCACTTTTGGTATTGTTAGTATTGAGGATTCAGATAATTGGCTATAGTTTATGGAGAGTCTAAAATCTCATTTGTTGGACCGCCAAATAATATTTATTTTGTACCGTCATTCTGGTATTATTAATGTTGTTTCCGTTTTTTCCCAATATATATCATGCGTACTGTATTTTTCATATAACTCAGATACTGAGGACTCCTCTTGAATACACTAACCGAGAGTATAAAAATTTGACGTTATTGTTGTTTAACTATTGTGCTTATGCTCCCACGGTAGACCTTTTTAATGAGAGACTTCTTCAATTTTTAAGTCAATATGGTAGTAAAATTAAGAAATTTCTTGACAATATACCTCACAATAAGTATGCTTAGGAATTCGTTAAAGGGAAACGGTATAGGGCAATGACATTAACTACGGTCGAATCGTTTAATGCACATATCAAAAAAGTTATGCAGTCTACCGAATGTTAAATTGGTTGACAAGATTAGAGTCCTTCTTATGTCTCTGATATCAAGACATTATTAAAATGGGTTAACCTGTAACACTAATTTATTCCTCGAGTTTGACAAGAAGTTTAAGAAGAATGTCGAAAATGGTCGAATGTGGTAGGACGTAAGTCTTCCGCAGCTTCTTTTGAGGTTTTTTCATACCCTATTATAGTAGTTAACATGCTTGATTTCCAGTGTTATTGTGATGCATGGAAATGAGATTGTTTCCCATGCCCGCACACATTAACGACAATAAAATCGGTTAACGAATATTCTATGATTTTGATAGAACCATTCTTCACGGTTTTAATACAGGTCCACTAATTCTTTTTGCATACCAGCTATAACTGTTTTCGATCAAGTATCATACTCTAATGATTCGTAAAAGCCGTAAATTTAACCTTCCAACATGAAAAGATGAGTTGGACGGCTAATAAGAAACAAAATTTATCTTGAGAAGAGGTAACAATCAGCCAATTGCGTTGCGGCCATTGTTGAAAAGTAGGACATAATATGAGGACCTGTGACGCTCCATTTTGATTTTTTGTTTGTTGTGCAAATTAGAAGATGTGATTTTTGGATAACCACGATGTTTGCGATTTGTTACTCAATACGTGTTACGTTAAAAACAATTGTACTGTAATTTTCTAGATAAGTTCTTGTTATCATGTGATTCACGTGTAATAAAAATGTGTCCACCCATTTACAATACATGTTACTATTTGTTAACTTTGAAATCATTGCAATTACAGTTTACTTATATATCATTTTGATTGAACCTCAAAAATATGTCATAGCGATTGTAGTAGGTTACAATATCATTGCGAGATAGTTACGAGATACCACTATCTGTTTTGCTTGATAAGATACCATTTTGATTTATAATATGTTTCTTATATCGATTCGGTGTGTTTTACAGTGAAAATTATTTTATCATATTCACTCAATATATGTTATAATGAGATATTCTCACATTAGCATCATATAATTTAACTGTGTTTCCTTCAACAATCAACATTTACAAATACATAGCAATACCTAGCTTTTTAATAGTTGCATGGTTACGATTGTAATGTATGAAATACAAGTACAATTGCTTTTAATTCCTCCCGAAAATAACCACCCACTATACAAGTAATCCACAACAAACATCACAAATTCATTTTATCATCAATGTTCATTTTATCGTTCGCTTCTTTGTCTTCTTCATCACATGAGTCTCGGGCTTGGGCGAACTCCTCATCATCCCAATTGTTCCTTTTACGCTTGCATTTAGAAAGGTCGTTCGGGTCAGATTCTTACCCCAAAAACGACCATGAGTCTCCAGACTCGTACTTTTCCTCAAATCAGAACAAAAATATTAAGCCATTTTTCGAATTGCCAGAAGAGTACTCCGATGTTTTCATATGTCCGTATGGTGAACAACTCTTAGAGTCATAAAAAAAAACCTTGTCGGATGATGAGTAGCCAAACAAGTCCGTAGATAAATGGGTTATTTTTTAAGAAGATGAATAATTTTATTTACGCGTGTTGTATTCTTTTGAGTCAATAGGCATAAATCCATCCTCTTATATATAATCAGAAACCATACTAAAGTGTACTCTAAATCTAGCAAAATTAAATTAAATTTACAGGTATATTAAATACTTTTGAATGATTAAATATTTTCCTTAGTCTTGTCAAGTAATAAATCTACCAATAAGAAAATACTCATAACTTTAATTACTAACGAAGACATGTACGTTGTGTTTTAGTCGATACACCAGTTACCAATGCATTAAGGTTCAATAGTATCGCATGTCTGATTTACGTTTACATTTAGACATGGTGGATTAGTCAAAAGTTTGTGATTTATGAAAACCTTTGTGATTTGAAAGAATAATACTACATGTTACATTAAATACGCATATGCGGTTTAGGTTAACATTTTCTTAGGCTAGATTATTCACGAGTTTGCGATTTACGGCAACAATTAGTCATGCTACATTACTTATGACTTTTATAGACCTTCATAATTTGTTTGTAAACCTGTGCAGTTTACATTACATACGCATATGGGGTGTACAATTAGCAGAATTCATGGAACTACATATACACGATTTTGATCCGTTGTGCGATTTATATGCCATTTTGAGTCATTGCTAGATTGTATTTGGAAACTGTGATTCATTCTTTGTCTAGGCTATGCTAGATTTGTTACACACCATGACATTGATATGATTACCTACAAACGCATATGGATTATATAACTATAGATCTTGCTTCTATGTAAATTATGACATTCACACAAAATTGCAATTTGCTTGCACACTACAACATGTCACATGGAATGCGCATTTGTGATTTAATATTAACATATTTTATGTAAGTTTGATTGCAACACTTGGCCTATCTGTGTGAAAACTATAAGGTAATTGTAGACTTGATTGACCGCTACGATTATTTCTTCATTTAGTCCATGCTAGATTGGTTACAGACCGTCAATGACATACCATAGCTCTGTATATAATTACATTTTACATGGTATATTTCAATTGCTGCCGGTTACTTACAAAATGAGTCAACCAAGTGTTAAACAAAATAAAGTAAATACACACATTACAAAAATATTTAATGAATTACATACATATATACTCATTACCAAAAATAGTGGGATTCGTAACAATGTATCTACCATTATCGGTTCGTGTTTGAATCGTTGAGAAAATGATAAAAAATTTGAGCTATGCTTTTTGCTAGCATATCACCGTTGTATTCCAACGATACAAACCATTTTCTAGATGATGTCTTTCGCGTACTCGCTAACAAAAACTCCGCAGTCAAGGTTTTTTTTCACATTACTGTGTGATATCTTTTGTAGTCTTAATGTTGTACCCATTCTTTACATAAAGTATGTATTTTTTCTTCATACAGTTTGTTAAATGTTAATTGATTAAACATCATCTAGCAGCACAGATATGTATAACGTAAATATGTTTTATGTATAACATGTGTTTGTGATTGTAATAAAGCATACATGGCTGTGATTCTAACATATATTATCACGTTGCAATTCATACACAAATGTGTGTGTTGTTCTGCACTAGTATATGTGATTGTAGGCCATCATATGCATGCGATTTTTTAACAATTGGAAAATGCAATCCACGTGTATAAACGATAATACGTTTGCTAACAAAAAAAACCTCACAAAAGCATTTGCAATATTTCATGTCTTATCTAGAGTATGTTTGCTTCTTAGGAACACTGATTTATAGCTGCTCACAGCAACACTCTCCATATCAATAACCAACAAAATCCAGTGGTTCGATGCGTCATTGTTTATGATGTACAGCAGAACCAACGCGAGATACGTGTCTGCACTGATTGTCTCAAATACTTTATCAACAATGTATGACATATATTCTTTAATAGCTATTATTTTCTACATTATGTATGAGGATTAAATGAACTATTATATTATGAATAACAAAACGAGATTAAGCTACACTTTCATCTGCGATTCTAGAAGTTTGAATCATACCGTATGTACAGTTATACTTATCATCAAAACGTTTGAAAGGTACTCGCCAATTTGCTTCATGGAGCAGCT
This sequence comes from Limnanthes douglasii subsp. nivea, assembly GCA_036936605.1. Lineage (NCBI taxonomy): Eukaryota > Viridiplantae > Streptophyta > Magnoliopsida > Brassicales > Limnanthaceae > Limnanthes > Limnanthes douglasii. The sequence goes on along the minus strand of JAUPFV010000003.1, from coordinate 78,364,003 downwards.
TATATATCCAAGCATCAATAATATATCAATCAACAAGTGGTGTCTTAGCTAAAATTAACTATATTTAAATCATCCACTTACTCGGCTAAAATTTAGTAATTTACCTTGAAGTCTATTTCGTCTACCTATGGTAGTGCCGTTATCTCACTAACACTAACATCAAGTATGTGTGAGAACTCCGATATGAGAAAATACCATACTTCTGGATCTTCCTGATCTTCTTCTTTTTTTATTCGAAGCACCTTATGATATTCACTCACTGCGACTAACTACACTGTCGTTTTACACTTCAGTCAATCTTCGTAATTAACCTCTGGATCTCCTAGTTGTGTTTGAGTAAGTAAGTCCCAATTAGGATACTCATCGACTACAACCTGAAGGATATAAAACTGACTATCATATTATAATCACCTGAAATAATTTATTACATGTTTAGTAACATAAATATCTACTTACCAGTAACGTGGTCTCCTGCAAACCATTTTTATCAGTAACATCTCCAACATTGGGATTTAACATAGCCTCCAGGATAGATTCCAACTCCGCCGTACAATATTATTAGCCTCAACCTTATAAACTTCTTCAAAAAAAGATTGTCTACATTGTATAAAATTTTCATCTAACAATGGTATATCAAAACATACTGTTTCTACGTCTAACAATGAATTATGTTGGTTGGGTAATCCATACTTCATGACACCTAGCTCTTGGCATTCTCCTATCTCTCCAGCCCCCTGTTGGACTTCGTTTGTTGTTTCTGGCTGGGTTAGTACTTTTTCCTTCGTGCATAGTTGGTTTCCCTGTCTGGGTTGTACTTTGTGTGATAGTTGTTGTGCTGGTACTATTTGAGATACTTGTTCACTCTTTGGGTATGCTACTTGTTCATGTGATGGTTCATTTTGGATACATGTTTGTTATTGGCCTTCATTTTCAGCTTGAGGTCTTTCAGAAAATACCTTGGAAATTGAGAATCAAACCATCATACAATTGCACTGAATTGTCCAACATAAAGTAAATAAAATATGTATGCCATGTTACTATGTCAAGTAATGATGTGTTTTTTCACCATTTTATTATGACGCGATTGCTACTTTTTCCAATATTCAAGCTAAATAACTCAATACCAAATGCATGCAATTTATTTTTATATTTTAAGGTTATGATTTTACTTACATCGTACCACATGCGTTTGGTTAGATCTTTTATTTTAACGATTGCAGTTGGGTTAGTAAATTAGAATTTATGTTACATTGTTCGCTAGATACATTTGTAAAAAAATTGCGATTTATGAGTCATGCAATGCTTGGTAGATACAATTGGTTACTATATATACGATTCATGTTTGAAACATAAAAACCAATTGCTAGTCTAAAACATTTCAGAGTGTATCAAAACAAAATTTCAAAACAACTGCACACCAATATCTTGAACACCATACTAAGACTTCATAAATATAAAAAACACTTTGACAAAATAGAGTAAACAATGTTGAATCTTAAGGAACTTAAGATCCACTTACATCTTCAACACCTTCCTCCTACACATGTTTGGCAATGGGTTGCAGCTGTTCGACTCTAGGTTCGACCGACTCTGGTCGAGTAGTCAATTCAACCAGTATTGGGTTTGGGGTATGGTGGTGTCTATCTCATGTATAGTATGCTCTTCTTTCTCCAGTACCTTATCCATTGTGTCTACTACTCTTGTACTTGCCTCTTCTTCTGTAGTTACTGGTTGCTTTCCTCCAGGGTCATTTCCTCCAATTTTATGTTCGTATGGCACAATAACTCCGTCATCTGCGAGCTTTTCTTTATCAGCCTATAGTACAGGATATTTATGTTCACACACTTCATCATTTATTGATTTATGTGAGGTAGCAGTTGTCTTCTTTTTAAGTACGTCAAGTACTAATGCTACTGGTGTACTCTCGCCTTCCGCCACCACTGGCTCCTTTCCAACACACTCATTACCTCCTATTTCCTGTTCATGTTGAACAAAAACCCCCATCATCTCCCACTCATGCCAATGAGATTTTGTTTTAACTACTTTCTTGTTCGTTGGTCCCTCTAAGGTAGTATCTGGCTTCTTTGAAGGCTTGTTTATAGGGGTGGCAATTCGGGTGTTATCCGGCCCAACCCGACCCGGCCCGGTCGGGTTTTGTCCGGCCCATTCCGGCTCGAAAATCATAAAATATATATAAAAATAATATTTCTATATATAATAAAAATAATATATTTAAAAAATAAATTAATATATTTAAAATAAATTAAAGAATATTTAAAAAATATTAAAATTAATGTCTGCGGATCAGGCCGGGTTGACTGGCGGATATTAGCGGACGGGCTCGGGTTTGAAAATATGAGCCCGGGAGCGGGTCGGGCCGGGTTCGGGCTCAAGTGTAAAAAAAACGAGATCAATCGGGCCAGCCCGAACCCGGCCCGCGGACGGCCCATGGCCATCCCTACTTGTTTAGTATTACCAGTGGTGGTGCACTGTTGGCCTTCCACACCACTGGCTCCTCTAGGATGGCATATGTCGTATGTTCAACCGCTACTCCTTGTGAGGTAGCTGTTTCCTTGACATGCACAACTAGTTGTTCATCTTCAGTTATATCTGCCTCCAGTTCTACAAGCACAATTGATGTAATCTCTTCCAGCATCATCCTACTACAATCGATCCATAAAATATAAACACCAGTCTCAGGTTGCACCATTTTATTACGTGCCACAATAACATCCTCCGCTCCATGCTCATTTGTTTATTTAACTAGCTTTGTAGCTTTAAATTTTACATCTTCCACCTTATCGACCTCCTCCGGCTTCGTTACATCATCAGCTGTAACATCCTTTTCATTATCTTTGGCTTCGTAGAGTGGTTTCAAAGGTCCATTATCTTCGCTATGTTTCTTCGTAAAACCATGTTTGCGCATAAACAATACTTGGAGGTATTTCCTTCTTAGTTGGTTCTGTAGCCGATTGGTGAGGTTCCCCATCATCTTAACAATAGAATGACATTGAGAATGTCTTCATAAGTGTTGCATTTTCAGCTTCAATGGTTTCCTATACTAGCTCCAAATTTGATTGCAAATCATCTAATTCTCTCTGCAGCCCTTGGATATGTGACAACAATAACAAGCTAACTATTACAACTTATTTCGCACACATGTTTCTGCCAACACAAGTAAAAAAATATTTACTTGTTTCTCTTTCCGTGCTAGTGAAATCTTCAATCGGTTTTTTTCAACCGCGTACCGGTATGTCATGCTCTTTCTTCTTCCCTCCACTCTGTCACATAAAATTGAATGTGAAAGTCCCGATACTGGACTTTCGTTTCGTTATTTTTCTCCTGCTCTTCGATTTTGTTGGACTCGGGTTCTTTTGTACTAACATATCCTCCAGTGGTAGTTCATATTCAATATCACTGCCCCTGTTGAACGGAGGCACAACTTATGCTCGTGTCGGGGGAATTGTTGTGTTGTCATCAAATGGGGGCTCTTTCCCAGTAGGTGTTGTAGGAATTGGTGAGTGATGGCTATAACTAGTTTATGTCTCAATAGGGATGGTTTCTTTGGCCTTTTTCTTGTTTTATGTGCCAAATATTTCTTCATTTTCATAATCCTTCCCTCATGTAATATCGGTTGTCCTTGTGAGGTCCCACCAAATTCCACGCATCCAAATGCTTCTCTTTCAGCCTCTATCAACGAGAGCTCATACTCTAAAACCTATCAAGTAAATCAAAATCAATTAAACCAGTTGGCAGTACCCTGCAATATGGTATACTACATATATGTGATTTGTGTGTTATTAATAATGAAATTTACGTTGCACATCTTAATTGTTATTTATAGTTGCGAAAATAATACGTGTTAAGTTCTGGATACAAGATTGTGTTTTATGCATAACAAACGCTTGCGATTGAGGCCCAAAACAATTACTTGCAATTTACTAAAAATAACACTATCTACTCTACTCATTATTATCTTACCTTCTCCCCGCGTAGCTCGTCAAGCATCTTGATCATCTCCAGGGTTGTCTCCTTGCCCTCCAATCCTCACCATTTATAACATCTAGGTATGATATCGGGTCTTAGTATGTCAACCCTTATCGAAGTGTGCTCCATCAAAATGGGTTGCATACACAAAACATTTCCTCAACACTGGTTTAAAAAAACTAACATAATAGTATATACCATACAACTTACGAATAGAACAACAACGTATCTGATAACTCTATCGAGCTTCCCTGCAGTAATATATTTTTCAAGCAACCGATGTAGCTTCTCAACTATAACTTTTGACCAATCATAGTCGTTGATTTTCAACATGTCCTCGACGTAGTACAGTGTTGTCCAACCCACTATATCCCTTGAAATTGAGAAGAATAGGGTTGAGAAAATGAACAGTATCAACAGACGAGCATCATCCTTTTCCTCATCCTCCCCCTATCCCTAACTGTTTTCGCTTGCTGCAAGACAACGAACAACATGTTAGATTAGTGCATAAATACATCACTGATATTGGTTTGGTTTATTTTAGGCTGGGGGTAGTTTTGTAAAGTGTTTTGTGAAGTTTTGAAGTATTAAGTGTTTGGTATAGAAAGTAGTGAGATAATTCAGGAGCCTGGTTGTATTAAATGTCCATTTCTCTCATTAATGAGATTGGTTATGGTATTTATACTATTAATTAGTGACTCATAGGCTTACGGGTCAAGTTATGAAACCGGATCAAGTTTAAGGACCCATTAGTCTTTTAAGTAGATTAGCAAATAACTTAGTCAAAAGATGTTTTACTTTTGTCCTATCCGGATTATTTAGTGGTGTGTCATTTTCCAAACTACCCCTGTCCGGATTATGCAGTGGACTGTGTCTGAAGATTCTGAACTCATCAAATATAACATATGTGTACATACAATTAATTACCTTTATCAGGGCATTCGATACAGATTTTTCATTTGTAGGTCCGCTTTTCCAAGCGTGGGGAATCAAAAACTACTGCTGCATTAACCAAGATTCATTCTCAGCACCATCCGCGAACAGACCAATGAAGGCTCGAACTTTATTTTAAATGCATCTCCTCCGTTCTGTGTTTCAGCCCAAATATGGCATTCAGATCTGTTGTAGTCGGCTTCACAAATTTAGCTCATATTTTGAAACCCTCTTCCTCTACCGAGTAAGTACTTGCAATTTCCTCGATCAGTCTAATGAAAATCACATATGTGATTTAAGTCTATAACACATACCACGTTGCAGTTTTCCAATAATTTTCTATCACCAAATGCGATTGCTTCAAATCATTAAACACAATTTGTGTATTACAAACAATTACGATCCCTAAATACGATTGCTATGACAAACTTTCAAAACTATTAAAACATTATGTATTATACCATCCTTATAGGTACACAATGTTAGACATTACAGATGAAGAGGATATGATTTAGTAATTAAATGAAATTCACGTCCCTTGAAATCTATATTCAACCATCCAATCCCAAATTAGACTAAAAATACATACACAACGAACCAATACTAACCAAAACACATTCATATTGAGAAAAGAACTATCGCTAAACACAACAAGAAATCAACCACATAGCGTAAAATCATACCAAAATCAGAAACAAAACATGACGAGTGATATACCAAATAACCGATACATATACTAATCAACCAAACATTGTAATGAACAATACAAACACTCAACAATGAGAACTGCATAATCAACTTCTAAATCAAACATTAAGAGTCCGCTCGGTTTTGTTATAGAATTCAAATAATAAACACCTGAATTTGTTAATCGACGTCAGAACCCTAGTTCCGGCTTCGATTAGACTTCTCCGGCGTACGTAATCCGACCTGAGACAACTTGAGGATCTCACCGGAAATAGTTAGGGTGTTCGGGAGTTTCATCGCTGTAAAATGATAGTTGGATAAGATGAAAGGGTTATTGGATTTTTTTTATGGAATTTCATGTTTCACTATTGAAAGTTAGTCTAAAACTGAAAAGTCTAATTTAGAGGAGAAAAACATTTGATTTCAACCTATATAAGGCTATTTATATTATTGGGGTATTTTTGTTTATTTTATACATTTGGATACCTTTGGATATTATCATCTTTGATACCGGTCGGTAATAGAATACTTGAGAATGCATGGATAGTTTTTTCAAAAAAAAATCAAAATTGGAGAAACAATAAATAAATATATATATATATATATATATATTTAAACTAAAAAAGAAAATTAATAATATATTTATTAAATAAACAAAACAACATTGGTAACGGGCTGAAGATAATAGATGTATGGGCCGATAATGTAATCGATCTATCAAACTTAAGTTCAAACTTCAGTTCTCAAATTATAATCCGGCCTTTTCCTTCTTGTCTTCTCTAAGCTTTGACCCAATCAGCGATGATTGCATCAGACTTTTCGTGTCCAGAAAAGGGATTCTAACATGATTTGTTTCATTAACATTCTCGATGCTTGATGGATGTGGCACTCACTAATTATTGGGATTAACGATAATGAGGTGATTATATCCAACTATCTCTTACTTCCGAAATCAAATTTACGATAGCTATAACTATGTACAGAGATTTGATACATATCTATCTTCGATAGTATTGTAGAGCAGATAAGAGTTTGTATACAACCATCAAATTGTTGATGGGTTATTTTTTTATTGAACAATAAAAAAATAAAAGATTTACAGAAAAATAATAATATAAAAATCTGTCAGTGACACGCATTTAGAAGCTGAAACAAAGAATTACGGAAGCTGAAAGTGATAAGAGAAACAGAGTGAGTAACAAGGCGAGACTGGGATTTACTTAATGAACTCAGTTGGATTCAATGAAGGAACAACAGTTGCTAGTTTTGTGGTACGACGGACACTCTGTTTCTTGAAACAGAGACAGGAACAGAACACAACTTTGAAAACACTTTTGATCACTCTTCCTCTGTTTGGAATCAAACGGGGAACCTCGGCTGTGGTAGATGGTTCTCTTGTTGCAGCCATTTCTAGGAGGTTAATCTTGCAATTTCAGCAAAAGGGTAAATAAATAATAGCACTAATAAATAGTAGCAATTTATATGGTTATGTAAATTTTGATATTTGGTTCAGGAATTGAGAATATGATTGTAAATGGATAAATTATACATGCATGATGCATCTATATATAGACCTCCTCGGCTTCAACCACCGTTTTTAACCGTTTGAAAAAGTCTTATTATTATTATTAATATTAATATTCTTTAAGGTTAAGCTATAGTTGGAGTTGGGTCCTCAAACTTTCATTAATGATGATTTGGATTTCTCATGTCCAATATGAATTCAAATTTTATATTTATAAGTTTTGGCTATACATTTATTGGCTTTAGGTTTGGCCAGTGAGTCATGCAGTGTAAATTAGCTTATAATATATGGTTTTTTTGTGGTTTTCAAGAGCCTGGGGTGACAAAATATTAAGCTTATTATGGACTTGGAGGACGCAAGTGAGTAATAACAAATATTCAGGGGTTTATTTTATAAGTTACGGGTATAAAGGATGCAAAATTAAATTATCAAATGGATGTCGCTTCAAATTATACGCGGCTTTGTTCAAAACACAAGAACCGAGTCCCCACGCGGAAACACTATTAGAGTTTAGAGCACAATCAATCGATTCGTTTAATCATATTTTTCCCCTAAATATAGGGTTACTAACGAAACTAAATAAATTTATGTTTTGTAGGTTCAAATTTTTTATTTATCCAACTATTTCTTTTATTTATGCAACTCTGGAGCCAGGCGGGCGCCTGGGTCATTTGGTTCCATCAAGTTATATGTTTAGTAATGAATTTCTATGTTCCACCTTTGTCTCGTTGGTAAGAATCCGGGTTAGGCACCCACTTGTCATGGGTCCGAGACCCAATGACGCCGATTAACAGCTTGAAAAATTAGTTATTTTCTTATTATATAGTAATTTGTATATATAAATTTAAAAAGTAATATAAATATCTATATTTTATCTTGAGGCTAAGTTAAAATATTATTATTTATTAAATATTTCAATATCTATATTTTATCTTGAGGCTAAGTTAAAATATTATTATTTATTAAATATTTCAAGATAACTTCTAAATTTAGAAATACATTTGTTGCAGAGAGACACAAGATTAACTTGTTAATCCACAACCTCAAGTTGAAGCACAATCTTCAAATTGGAAACATTTGGAGGCTGATCCAGAGAAAAGAGAATTAGTCTCTAGCTTTCATCCAGATCTTCAAGACTCGATAAGAAGAGCTTACCTTGTAAGGGGTCTAACACAACCTCGTAAGGATAAATATCTTTATATCAAAGTTACTTAAAATATACTGAACATAATAACTTTGTCTATTGTTGGCTTTGTTTTTACCGGTAGCAACGGCTAGTGTTGGACGAGTTTTCTCGGGTTTGAATTATGTGAAAAATGTGTTGAAAATTAGAATGAGCGATTCATGGGTCAATGATTGTTTGGTAACATTTGTGGATAAAAAAATATATTTACCACGATAAGTAACACAACTAACCTTAAACATTTTCAAGCTATAGTAAGAGAAAAGTACAAGTAAAATTAATTTAGATTTATGTTTTTATTTTAGTTTTTTAATCACATTTTAGTTACTTGTGTGACGTATATTATGTCGTAACAATGAAAACTTGATATTTGAGATTTGAATAAAAACCATATTTGTTATAACCATATTTGACACCACTATGTTTCGATCCTGGCTACGCCACTGAGTTACCCCTAATTCTATAATTAAAATATAATTATTGTTTTGCAACCTAATTACACGTAATTCCGCACATAAAACATAGGTTTTTTTACTTCATTTCACAATTTAATTACACATAATCACACAACTGAAAAAAATTCAAAAAATATATTTTATGAATCTAGTTTTGTTCATATTAAAAAACCAAAACTAATTGTATTTTCACATATATTTTTGGAGTTATAGTTTGAATGATATGTCATTTGAAAAAACAAAAAACATGACATTGAATATGTTTAAACGGTACTTCAGACTACGAGGTGGTTATCGGTACTTTTAGTTTAAAACCATATAAGTTTTAGTACTTTATCAAATTTTGGATGACTATCGATAAATAATTTTAATGTTGGGTTGTTATTGGTAGATTACCCAGTTTTATATAAATTTTTAAAAAATAAAAATATAATTTTATCTTTTGATTTTTTATTAAGATATTCAAAAGTCATATTGTAAACTTCCATTCGGATACTATCAAAACAACACCTATCAAATAGCACGACTAAAGTAAATCCATTCCCAAAATTCACGATAGATTCTCTTCAATCTCAATCATAAATTATTCTATATAAACCGGAAGACAAATCATCTCTTTATGAAATAGAAAACTCTAAATCAATGGTAAGATAAAGTATTTTTTTTTTGTTCGTTTTATTATCGTGATAGGTTTATTCTATTGAATTAGACTAATAATTCTAACTCAATGTCTGTCATGGGATTCACACCTCAAATTCTATTGTTTGGAGTCTGAAAAGCCTATCATACTGTATTTTTTATATTTTATTTTAAGAAAATATTTTAACTAGTGAATCAAATCTAATTGCATTCAGATTTTTTTTAATATATTAGTATATTTTATAGAATATTTGATTAGGGTTTTGGATGTCTCATATATAAAACATATGATACTCTAATATTAAGGTAGTTGGTTTTTTAGTGAATAAAATTTTAGACTTTGAGTCTAAGAGAACCAATGTGTTCTAGAAACCATAGGGTTTCTTATCTATTTGTTCTTATTCTAATTCTACTGCATCAGTTTGGTATCTAAACTCCAGCAATACCTGTTACGCATATAAAATAATCACGTTCCCGGAACCTAATTTTTCTTATTTGATGACTAGAATAGATAACAATATCTCCCAGTCTACCTGCACAATTGGGGGAAGAATTTTCAAGTTCGTAATCAAGTTGAATAGGTATGAGAATATGGATTCTGAAGAGGTAGTTCTGAAATTGGAGTTGAAGATTGAAGCTCTTCCAAACCCTTACATATTATTATGACTGATAGGGTACAGGGAGATAACAATTTTTAAACGTTCTATAATTTTATTTTATGTTAGTAATTACAAAAATAGAGCATGGTGTGACGTAGTTACTATTGATGTTTGCCATTTAGTATTAAGATATCCATGTATTTTAAAGAGAAACTATCCTTATGATGGTAAAAAAATTGATATAGTTTTGTGTTGGATGGTCATAATATTACATTGATGTCATCTAGAGTAGTGCTTCCAAAACCACCACCACTTAAGGAGTTTCATGCTCATACTGCACCAGTTACCGATCTTCGTTTTGGCGCTAAAGTTGTATTCAAACCCGTGTTTGACAAGCCCGTCTATGATTAGGATATCTTTTAAGATGCATCTGGGCCAATGTTCGACAAAACATTCTACGATGAGTATGATGATGAGTTTGAGGAGAAAAGCATTTATGTAAGAGAATTGATAACGCCAGAAAAGTTAGTGACTTCGAAACTAAATTTTTATCAATTGTTGATAGAAAAAAGAAAGAATTAGTGAGGAGAAAGAAATCGGCATGGCGTAAGATAAAATTGATGCGAATGTAGGTAATTTTCATATAATAGAGGTTCTTTTGAAGAATGATTGCATCGCTCCAGAGGTTGTGTTGAAGACCGAGGGTGAAATAGTAGATTTTATCATGCAGATGTGTCTTCCATGTATTTTATGTTATCCTAAATCGAACATTTGTTTCAGTTCTTTGTGGATTCATGTTGTCGTGTTGAGAAAATGGAAGATGATATTTTTGTGTTTAATGTTATGAAGAGATTGATTGAAGACAAAAAATAATGTTTAATGGATAAAAATTTAGGGTTTTAAATAGAATTTGGAGGAGTTTTAGGTGATTATTGGGGAAAGAAAACGAGGAAGAAAAAATGAAAAATGGAAGATTGTAGTGTTTTGAATTTGTTGGCCGAAATATATTCCCAAGAGGAGATGCTCCCAAAGTTGTATAATTTTGAATATGGAATGAGTGGATGACATCTTCTTATTATGCCTAGTTTGAAGCCTCCAAAACCACCATCACTCACACCGTCATGGTAGTTTGACATATATTCAACGTCGATCATTGTTAAAAAATCAATTTTTTACTTTACATGGCTATGTCTACCATAATAAATAGATAAACAAAAACAAAAAAGATTTAGTGAAGACGTTGAAAAGTCAACTAATGACAATCACATTAGGAATTCTAGGGAGAATGTTTCCCAATCGGGTCAGGATGATGTAGGCCAGATAACCCATAACTATGTAGTTGTGTTGGATATACGCAAATTGACCTTATTTGTTACTCGAGTATCATTACTGGGAAAAAATAGTACTCAAATTGAACGTCACGACGAGCCCAACAATTTTCAAAAGCGTGACAGTTCTTGTCACAAAATTCAGACCTCAACTTCTACTGTTTAGATACTGAAAATGTTATTTTACTATTTTATTATATTTTATTTTAGTAAAATATTTAATTAGTGAATCAAATCTTATCTCGTTCAGATTTGAATTATTTTTTTCTTTAGAATATTTGATTAGGGTTTTGGATGTCTCATATGTAAAACATATGATACTCTAATGTTAAGGTAATTTTATTTAGTGAATAAAATTTGAGACTTTAACTTTAAGAGAACTAGTGTGTTCAAGAAACCCAAAGGTTTCGTTTCTCTGTTTGGTCTTCTACTAATTCTACTGCATAACTATGCTAGGATGGTAAAGACTAGGTTATGAATGTCTTAAGTTGTGGCTATGGTTAAAATTCAAGCATATGTGATGAAGCATAAATGGCCACACACCCAAATTAAAACCAATATGTTATAAGTCAAGTTCATCTGAAAAGAGTAAGAGATTATGCTATTTTTCAAAGAAAAAGATATGTTATATTACATAATTAACAACAAAATTATTGATTGAATTTTCAGAAGTATTAGAGAAAGGAATAATGAGTCTAAGTTACTTATGAGTAAACGATAACAAAAAAAATTATGTATATGCGTATTTTTTATTAAATAAAGTAATTTTAAGATAAGTATAATATTTGACCACGGAAAAATATTTTTTTTAACGCATAAGTATGTAAAGTAAGATATATGGTTGTATATATAAGATCAAGATGAATAATCACAAACATACCACATAATAAATAAGAGATCATTAGCAAAGACAAGATGTTAGCCGGTAGGAAGTTCAAAATAAATAAATAAAACTTTACAAGATAAAGTATTGAAAAATAATAAAGTAAACGAAAAATATCATCTTGTAGATAGAGAATATGAAGAGGATTATTGATCAAGAACTATTTTAGCTCAATGGTTGGACATGCACGACATGTTAAGAGAAGAGGCATTTTACAATTGATCACACATAACATACTCTTTAGTTAAATATCGAGTAACCAATATAGTAAAAGACTAGAAAAAACTTAAGCTAAGTATGGGTTGCATCACCGTTGGCCTCGAAGTAGCATCTATCTTAAAGTAAAAACATGAGAAGACCCAAGGATTTCTTATCTTGCCACCCGGAGGAAACTCCGGAGAAAGATCTATACAAGAAAGATCCTTATTTTTAGAAGATGCTTAGGGTATGGATAAAAGCATAATGGTGAGGTCCCTCATCGTGGCTGACCTAATAGCTCCAGCTCAATAAAATATCAATCGCGAGGAAGTCGACGCTCAAAATGGACACATATGATAAAATCCCACTTAAAAAGTAAAAACGGTGGAATTTTCCAAAGAGGCTACAATACTCATACCCTTAGGGCGGTGTTTCCACCTAGATGAGCAAGCCACCCTTCTGTTGTTAACTATGTCTGATGTCTACCTTTACGATCTATACAAAAACACTTACCCTCTAGCCCATCCGAAAAACTTTCCTCACACCTACCAACATAAAATCACAACAAACAATATTGACCCTCGAGCAAAGACCGAAGCAGCCAGCTTAGCCAGTTTGGCCAAGACCATAGAGGCCAACTCAGCTATTTTGCCCAAGACCGAAGCGACTAGCTCGACCAGCTTGGCCAACGCCAAAACTGCCAACACGCCCAGCTTGGCCAAGGCCAAAGCAGCCAGCTCAACCACTTGGCCTTAAGTGACCACCCCAGTCGCTTGGTTCTTAAGCCTCGATCAATCATCTCCATAAAACCTAGCCAAATTCTCCAAGACTTATATGGCCCCTCGACTCACTCTGAAATAAATGACTTGCAGGTACACGCACTAAGTCCATAATGGTAACGCATTTGGCACCCCTATGATCATTAGGTAACTAGCACATAGCCTAAGTCAGTCTCCCATCCTCCAAGAATCGTTAAAGCTCACTTAACCATGTCTGATATTATATGATAAAGCAAACCTAAGTATATACCTCAATTTGATAAAGTATCCAGAGGGCCAGAAAATGCTACACTAATGAGGAAGTTTTTCTTATTACCCCTCCAAATAAAAAATATTATATAATAACATAGTGTCTCAGTTGCAAATACAGGTGAAAGTCAGAGAGAGTACTAGCAACGAAAATATATATCATTTGTAATCCATTACGTGAAAATAATACAAGTAATCTCTACATATTTCTTTAAAGTTCTTTATGTCATTTTACTATCGATTCTCGTTTATCAATTTATTCAAGTGTTAGAAGTTTAGGTCATTTTTTCCTCATCACAATGTATATGTCCTCAAATTAAGCCAATATTTATCACATAAATCCATCAGGGAAATAACATTCTCCAATATGAAAGTAATATTCTCTCAATCAGAGCTAGGCTAGGGGTAAACCACCTCTCACGTCGAGGAAATATTACCAATAACAGGTTTAACAAATTAAATTATGTTACTTGAGCACTGCCAAAAACAACAAAACACAAGGAAGATATATTTAAATTTTACCTCGAGCAAATGTTCCACATGTCAAGTCGCACAAGTTAGCATTGATTGTATCAAATAGTTTTAGAAGGTGTTTACGTAATAGGCTAATGCAATAAATAAACTTTGGATAAGCTTTAGAGAGGTGATTGAGCATATTAGTATATTAATTATAGAGATAGAAGCTCTTGTAAAATCCGTTGAGAAGTAAATGCAATGTTAAAATTCCGGTAACCATTTCTAGTGAAAAAAGAGAAATTCTCATTATTAGTTACCATAAACCCTCTATTTTCATTCTGATCACCACCACAAAACTTTTTTATGGCTACTTTCTAATTATAAATACCTAGTTGAAAGTTGTAAGTTTCTTTCTAGCAATACTCTAATCGATTGGATGTGTTTGTCGGATAAAGCCGAAGTGGAGAGATAAGCCAGAAACGTTATTGGGCTTTCGAAAACCGAAGGGCCCATACTCATTGTTCAGAACTTGAACTACAGAGGAAAATATCCCTATAATAGGAATTTCATAGAAAATGATCCACCATTTTACAGTATTAAACCTGCATCGGAGAAAGCTAACTGTCCTAGGCTGATCCATTTTTAAGAAGACACTAATAATACACATATATCACGCTTGATAGTGTGAGGTCCTCAGATGAAGATTAATCATCTTTGAAGAATACCATAACAACATAAAAATGAAAGCATGCTTATGAGCATCTCGTAGAGAAGAAGGAACATGCCAAGCTAGCTTCTGCAGTTCCAAACATATCCTCGGAGAAATCAACTATGGGTCGTATTTATATTGCTCGGAGACCAGAAAGAGCAGCCTCAGAATAGAGTTCTGACTTCCAGAGTAATCCGATTGAGTTGGTCAATGAAGTCAAAGAGCGTACTGACGTGGAGTTAGTCTGGTGTGTCAGGATCGTACGAAGGTGATGCTAATAGGAGGTGAAGAGAGTTCTTTATTTCATTTTACTATCGATTCTTGTTTATCAATTTATTCAAGTGTTAGAAGTTTAGGTGATTTTTTCCTCATCACAATGTATATGTCCTCAAATTAAGCCAATATTTATCATATAAATCCATTAGGGAAATAACATTCTCCAATATGAAAGTAATATTCTCTCAATCAGAGCTAGGCTAGGGGTAAACTACCTCTTATGTCGATGAAATATTACCAATAACAGGTTTAACAAATTAAATTATGTTACTTGAGCACTGCCAAAAAACAACAAAACACAAGGAAGATATATTTAAATTTTACCTCGAGCAAATGTTCCACATGTCAAGTCGCACGAGTTAGCATTGATTGTATCAAATAGTTTTGGAAGGTGTTTCTGTAATAGGCTAATGCAATAAATAAAGTTTGGATAGGCTTTAGAGAGATGATTGAGCATATTAGTATATTAATTATAGAGATAGAAGCTCTTGTACAATCCGTTGAGAAGTAAATGCAATGTTAAAATTTCGATAACCATTTCTAGTGAAAAAAAGAGAAATTCTCATTATTAGTTACCATAAACCCTCTATTTTCATTCCGATCACCACCACAAAACTTTTTTCTGGCTACTTTCTAATTATAAATACCTAGTTGAAAGTTGTAAGTTTCTTTCTAGCAATAATCTAATCGATTGGATGTGTTTGTCGGA
The DNA here is from genome assembly GCA_036936605.1 of Limnanthes douglasii subsp. nivea. Taxonomy (NCBI): domain Eukaryota; kingdom Viridiplantae; phylum Streptophyta; class Magnoliopsida; order Brassicales; family Limnanthaceae; genus Limnanthes; species Limnanthes douglasii. Next base: position 78,348,408 of record JAUPFV010000003.1, on the reverse strand, counting down.
TAAAGCCGAAGTGGAGAGATAAGCCAGAAAAGTTATTGGGCTTTCGAAAACCGAAGGGCCCATACTCATTGTTCAAAACTTCAACTACAGAGGCAAATATCCCTATAATAGGAATTTCATAGAAAATGATCCACCATTTTATAGTATTAAACCTGCATCGGAGAAAGCTAACTGTCCTAGGCTGATCCATTTTCAAGAAGACACTAGTAATACACATATATCACGCTTGATAGTGATGAGGTCCTCAAATGAAGATTAATCATCTTTGAAGAATACAATAATAACATAAAAACGAAAGCATGCTTATGAGCATCTCGTAGAGAATAAGGAACATGCCAAGCTAGATTCTGCAGTTCCAAACATATCCTCGGAGAAATCAACTATGGGTCATATTTATATTGCTCGGAGACCAGAAAGAGCGGCCTCAGAATAGAGTTCTGACTTCCAGAGTAATACGATTGAGTTGGTCAATGAAGTCAAAGAGCGTACTGACGTGGAGTTAGTCTGGTGTCAGGGTCGTACGAAGGTGATGCTAATAGGGAGGTGAAGAGAGTTCTTTATGTCATTTTACTATCGATTCTCGTTATCAATTTATTCAAGTGTTAGAAGTTTAGGTGATTTTTTCCTCATCACAATGTATATGTCCTCAAATTAAGCCAATATTTATCATATAAATCTATCCGGGAAATAACATTCTCCAATATGAAAGTAATATTCTCTCAATCAGAGCTAGGCTAGGGGTAAACCACCTTTTATGTCGAGGAAACATTACCAATAACAGGTTTAACAAATTAAATTATGTTAATTGAGCACTGCCAAAAAACAACAAAACACAAGGAAGATATATTTAAATTTTACCTCGAGCATATGTTCCACATGTCAAGTCGCACGAGTTAGCATTGATTGTATCAAATAGTTTTGGAAGGTGTTTCCGTAATAGGCTAATGCAAAAAATAAACTTTGGATAGACTTTAGAGAGATGATTGAGCATATTAGTATATTAATTATAGAGATAGAAGATCTTGTCCAATCCGTTGAGAAGTAAATGCAATGTTAAAATTCCGGTAACCATTTCTAGTGAATAAAAAGAAGAGAAATTCTCATTATTAGTTACCATAAACCCTTTATTTTCATTCCGATCACCACCACAAAACTTTTTTCTAGCTACTTTCTAATTATAAATACCTAGTTGAAAGTTGTAAGTTTCTTTCTAGCAATACTCTAATCGATTGGATGTGTTTGTCGGATAAATCCGAAATAGAGAGATAAGCCAGAAAAGTTATTGGGCTTTCAAAAACCGAAAGGCCCATACTCATTGTTCAAAACTTCAACTACAGAGGCAAATATCCCTATAATAGGAATTTCATAGAAAATAATCCACCATTTTATAGTATTAAACCTGCATCGGAGAAAGCTAACTGTCCTAGGCTGATCCATTTTCAAGAAGACACTAATAATACACATATATCACGCTTGATAGTGATGAGGTCCCCCTTGAAGTGAGTAGACGTTGAATTTTCCCCCTTGATAGCTGAGTGTGTTGGGCCATATTTTCATAATGTTAAGAACAATCGATTGATTTCTCTCTATGAGGTCTATTCAGAAAATGAGGAGAGTGGATTACTGGCTAAATGAGTAATTCCATAGGAGGTGGTAATGCGGATACCAATGCTTCGAGAGGCTCCACTTAATTGTGTTCAAATAAAGTTGTGCCCATATCACAACAGTAACATCAGGCTGTTGATGAAAATATGTTCAAAATATTGCACCAATTGGTTGAGGAAAAGTGGATGAGCGGGTTCCATAATTGTTTCACACCAAATAACCTTGTTTGGATTCACTTATAGCAAACTCAACCAGCGCATAATTTATCATGGGATTAATTTATGACTCCTCCACGTGCATCAGAAATCTTCAGCCAAATATAAATTTATGATGAAGATTTATATCTTTTAACTAGAAAGAGGGCTCTAAACCACTGGGTGAAGAAAGATGAGGCTATTGGTCCAGGCCTGAAAGAAAGTAACTGGTGGTCTCGTAGAGGTAAAGAAATCTGAAGTGCAAGAAAAAAGTAGTTAAGGTTGTCGTGAGCCAAACATACGAAGAGCCTCCAAACGTGAAAATGAAGAAAACCTCGAGCATTTCAAAAACTCACAAGAGGAAAAAACCTAATAGTAAAGAGAAGAAGAAAAAGAATAAGAAGAAAATGAGTTTGGAAATTATATGTGCAGTAGATCAAGTTATAATTCATTCAATGTTTGAACGTTATATCGTTCAAACATCCAAGAATCATTATTCATCTCTGCCGAAGGCAGATGAGAAAGTTGGCGAAGGTTAAAGCCCGATAGATAGTTTAAAAGAGCCTACTATTAAAAATAAAGAGAATAATTTCTAGTTCTGGAGGATTCTGTTCTACCTCCGGATGTCCATCTTGAGAAGGGGGACATCCATGCTCTTGTCTTGCTTAACTTTGTCAAATTTTAACTATATTGGAAAGACAATTAATGTAGCACAAAGAGGCCAATGCACTTCTTTGAGAAGAATGTGAGCTTCATATGAAGGTGGCCGAGGATTAGGAGAATCGTGCTAATAATCTAGAAAGTCGAGTCGCCCAGACGGAAGAAGAGCATAGGAAGCAAACAATCACGCATGAAAAAAAGATTGTTGAGCTAAAGGCCTGGTAGACATAAAAAGCTCAAAAATATGAATATGAGGAAAATAAGCACAACAATCTAATAAATAGGTGGAAGAATAAGGTGGACTAACATAAAGTGGCTGCTAAGAAAGCCAATGATGAGTTAAGATGTTTCAAAGAACAGGCTACCAAGAAGCAAGATGATGCGGTCGATGCGTATGTCGAGAAGTGCTTAAGCTCCTTAGACAAATGGGACGCTGAGACTAAATCTGACATGGTTATTAGCTTCCACAAAGCATTCCTGAATCTAACCCTTAGATCTCTATAGGACCTGGTACATGAAGGAGATCGGCATGCTGACTTTTTTTTCACAGATGAGTTGAACACCATACTAGATACAGAGGGAGAAGATAGTGTCTTCGAGAATAAAGAAAATGAGTTCGAATGTGGGAGCTTTGAGGAAGATCAAAAACAAAAAATTCCCAAGGAAAAGTTATACATACCTCGGGCCAATAGAAATAAATCTGAAGGCCGTTGAATTATGTTCACATATTTTTTAGTATTATTGAATTTTTAAAAGTCACTGGTATGGTCAAGGAATTTTGAAAGCTACTTCCGAAATTTATTAATATGAACTTGTTTTTTTTGTACTTATCACCTTTAAACACATTTAGCATTTAGCAACATTGTAGTCGGAGTCTTCATAGTTAAAGGTAACCAAATCCCAACCATTCATGAAAATAAACTTTAAACCATGCTATATGTTCTTCTAACCAACCAACTAGCGTTGAAAATTTTTAAGAGTGACCAACTAATGTTGGATCATTACACCTGACCAACTAGTATTCGAACATTTTAATTGTGACCAATTAGTATTGGAACTTTTTAATATTTTTAAATTTTGGGTTGGAAATATCTGAGTGTATCAATTACAAGATAGGGATATAAAAGGTAAAATGATTAATAACAGATAAGTTAATCAAAGACCTCATTAAAACCTCCTCACACCACCAGGGTAGGCAAGAGTGTGTCATCAGATATTATACCATGGAATTTAAAAAACGGTACACGAGGTTATGTTCCATATAGTCTTAAGTTCTCAATATTTCATGGGTTTCGAAAGGGGTTATGTTATTGATTTGTCGGTAAATAAGTTCCAGCCCTAAACCTTTCAATAACCGAATAAAACACTCCCTAGTTTGGTGTTAATTTCCCTAATCTTTATCTTCAGTGTGTAAGAAGAGCTTTTTCAAAACTATATCCCACACACTGGATTCTCTCCATCAGACCTGGGATGCATACATGTTTCTCACCATGGTCTGATACTGAAGAGATCTTAAATGTGACATTGTTCTTTAATCCTTAATTAAATCTAGCTCAGCCCTTCGACCTGCATCATTTCCCTTCTCATAGTAATTTGTGATTCAAACAAATGGGAGAATAAAGTATGCTGGTGTTATCGCATTCATCCCATGAACCATTGCAAAATGATATTCTTGAGTTACTGTTCAAGGTGTGGTTTGATAAGCCCATAATAATTCGTGTAAATGATTGGGTCATTTCCCTACTGCTCCCTCTAATTTTTTTCTCAAGCCATCAAGAATGGTTTATGTTTGTCACTACTTTCCCGTTAGCATGATGACGCAAAGATGATGGAAAACAATTCTGAATTCTTCTAAATAAACAAAATGATTTTATGTCCTAGTTTTTAAATTGAGGATCATTACACGTGGTATTAGTTCTTGGAATCCTGAATCTATAACATATATTTGATATTATTAATTGAATAACAGTTTTGTATACAATTTGTCAAATATTTGAAAATACCTCTGCCTTGAGCCACCATCCTTTCCTTCGAAAGGTATGTCGATGGAACCCAAGATCACAACCATATGAATCTTAATAAATTCCATTCGATCCTCATAAGATAACTTATCATTAGCCCAATGAATCTTAAGACACTATAATACAAATCCTATTTATTTTAATAAACCTTTCTAGGTTTTGATTTGTATTATGAAATTATTGAGAAATGTATTTTCTTTGATTGAATATTATTAGTCTAATTCAATTGAACAAACCTAGCGCGATAATAAAATGAACAAAATAAAAAAGAACATCGTTTATCCTAAAATTCATTTAAAGTTTTCTATTTCTAAAAGAGATGATTTGTCTACCGATTTATGTAGAATATCTAATAGAGATAGGATAGAATATATTGTGGATTTTGTGAATCGATTTACTTTAGACGGGCTATTTGGTAGGTGTTATTTTGAGGAAACCATGTTTAGTATATGAATGGAAGTTTACAATTTTACATTTGGATATCTTAACAAAAAAATTAAAAGATAAATTATGTATATATATATATATATTGAAATAAAAATTATTGATAAATATAGCATTGGATAACCTACCAATAGCCACCAAACATCAAAATTATTTACCAATAGTCATCCAAAATTTGATAAAGTAATAGAAATTATCTGGTTTTAAACTAAAAGTACCGATAACCACCTTGTAGTCCGAAGTACCCTTTAGACATATTTTCTTTCCTTCTTTTGTATATATTTCGTAAATGACATATCATTCAAAACTATAACTCAAAAAAAAAATCTGAAAATACAATTAGTTTTGTTTTGTTAATACAAACAAAACTAGATTCATAAAAGATATTTTTTAAATTTTTTTTATAGTTGTGTGATTATGTGTAATTGGATTGTGAAATGGAGTCTAGAAAAAAATAACTCTATTCTAATTGCAGAATTGGCTGTAATTAGACCGCAAAACAACAATTGTGTTCCAATTATAAAATTAGATACACATGAGTGGTATAATTAAAAAATATATATAGTTGGATAATAAAATTTTGGTTGTGAAAAAAAATTATATGTAATACTTCAAATTATAGATAAATTTATTTTGTTTCGTTACTAACCCTATATTTTTGGAGAAAAATATGATTAACCGAATCGATTGATTGTGCTCTAAACTCTAATGGTGTTTCCGCGTGGGGACTCGGTTCTTGCGTTTTGAACAAAGCCGCGTATAATTGAAGCGACATCCATTTGATAATTTAATTTTGCGTCCTTTATACCCGTAACTTATAAAATAAACCCCTGAATATTTGTTATTACTCACTTGCGTTCTCCAAGTCCATAATAGGCTTAAAAATTTGTCACCCGAGGCTCTTGAAAACCACCAACAAAACCATAGATTTTAAGCTATTTTACACTGCATGACTCACTGGCCAAACCTAAAGCCAATAAATGTATAGCCAAACTTATAAAATATAAAATTGAATTCATATTGGACATATGAAATCCAAACCATCATTTATGAAAATTTGAGGGACCCAACTCCAACTATAGCTTAACCTTAATGAATATTAATAATATTAATAATAATAATAAGACTTTTTCAAACGGTTAAAAACGGTGGTTAAAATCGAGGAGGTCTATATATAGATGCATCATGCATGTATCATTTATCCATTTACAATCATATTCTCAATTCCTGAACCAAATATCAAAATTTACATAACCATATAAATTGCTACTATTTATTAGTGCTATTATTTATTTACCCTTTTGCTGAAATTGCAAGATTAACCTCGTAGAAATGGCTGCAACAAGAGAACCATCTACCACAGCCGAGGTTCCCCGTTTGATTCCAAACAGAGGAAGAGTTATCAAAAGTGTTTTTAAAGTTGTGTTCTGTTCCTGTCTCTGTTTCAAGAAACAGCGTGTCCGTCGTACCACAAAACTAGCAACTGTTGTTCCTTCTTTGAATCCAACTGAGTTCATTAAGTAAAACCAACTCTCGCCTTCTTACTCACTCTGTTTCTCTTATCACTTTCAGCTTCCGTAATTCTTTGTTTCAGCTTCTAAATGTGTGTCACTCACAGATTTTTATACTATTATTTTTCTGTAAATTTTTTATTTTTTTTATTGTTCAATAAAAAAATAACCCATCAACAATTTGATGGTTGTATACAAACTCTTATCTGCTCTACAATACTATCGAAGATAGATATGTATCAAATCTCTGTACATAGTTATAGCTATCGTAAATTTGGTTTCGGAAGTAAGAGATAGTTGGATATAATCACCTCATTATCGTTAATCCCAATAATTAGTGAGTGCCACATCCATCAAGCATCAAGAATGTTAATGAAACAAATCATGTTAGAATCCCCTGTTCTGGACACGAAAAGTCTAATGCAATCATCGTTGATTGGGTTAAAGCTTTGAGAGGACAAGAAGGAAAAGGCCAAATTAAACTTAAGTTTGGTAGATTTTTTACATCATCGGCCCATACATCTATAAGCTTCGGCCCGTTACCAATATATATATATATATATAGAACGAACATTGCCAACGACCAATAGAACTTTGTAATATTACAATACAAACATGTGCTACGAGATAAATATGAATTACATAAAGAAGTTAATTTTAGTTCCGTGGAAACAGTATCAGAGATCTGAGAGGATACGGTGGGCAATACTCGAGCTTAGAATTGAGACATTATTGTAGATTCGAGCGTTCTTTTCCTTCAAGATATGATAAAAAATGGCGCAAAAAGCTGCACGCCAAATATGAGAGGAGTGACAGTTCACCCAGCTGCAGGTCACCTCAATCCAGGAAGCTCAGGTAGTGGGAAGATGGGATTAGAAGCTTCCTGCGAATATTGTCCTAAATGGAGGAGGCATAAGGGAAAAAGATAATTATGTGTTCGAGAGTCTCCGGGATGAAGAGCAAATGACGCATTCGGGGGTGTCAAGGCCCCAGCTGATGAGTTTGTAACGCGTGGACAGCTTGTTCTGGATGTCCATCAATGAGATAAAGGAGTGCCTCGGGATAGAGTACTTGTTCCATATAAGTGGACCCCAAGGTACATTGGCACTGGAAGGGCGGATAGCGGAGTAGGTGTTGCTGATGGTAAAGAGGGGCTTGGATTTGTTGGAATTCCATAGAATGATGTCTTCAGAGTTGCTCGGGGGAGGAAGGTTTGAAAGAGCATTTCTGATTTCGGATAAGTGAGAGAGTATGTGTCTATTCTGGGCCCTAGCATTAGAGGGCCAACACCAGGTGTCGTTAGAGTTTAATTCAGCGACACGAGAGACATTTTGGAGGCGGGTAAGATTTGCAATACCACTGCCGAAGCAATTGGTGAGGGAGGATGGAAATAACCTGGGTTCATGCAGATGGAATTGTTAGCGTCTTCCTACTTTGACTTTATATAGATCAGCTGCTCGGGACCTAATCTTGAAGATTTTTTGCCAGCCCCAACTTGCGCTGGGAGGGATGAGAATGGTGCAAAAGTTTTTGTTCTTTATTTTTCCGGTAATTGTCCATCGGGTCCATATTGAACTCTGGTTCTTAGTTATTATGGACCAAAAGAATTTGAGGGTGGCCACCTAATTCCAAATTTTTAGGTTTAGAATCCTAAAGACCGACCTCCTCTTTTGGCAAAGTGAGCTTGTCCCAATTTACCTTAGCCCTCGTGGTCTTCATTTCCGATCCTGACGAGAGGAACCTTTGGAGGACCTGAGAATGTTCCTTTAGTACCCTGACCGGAAGAATGAAGATGGAGGACTAGTAAGCTTGACTGGCAAAGAAGAAAAATTTTATGAGCTGAAGGCGGCCTACATAAGATAGGTGCTTGGTAGTCCAAGATCTGATACGGTTGGTGATCTTCGAGAAGAGGGGATGACAGTCGTTGTACGAAATTCTGGAGGTGATGAGAGGGACCCGTAAGTAGCAAACCGGGAGGGAGCTCTATTATGTATTAGTTGTAGTATCAATGAAATCTCGTCGAACCATCAAAGAAGGGAAAATTTTGACAGGAAGGTTAGCTGCTCTATGATGAGTTCGAATATTTGAGCTATTGTACCTTGACATTAATCCGAAGGGAAATTCAGACCAAACCACTATAATAAAATTCCAAACAGGACAAATGTATTAGTTGTTGACTAATCTAGTTGTTAGTCACTTCAAACCAGATTACTAATGGATCCTTAAACTTGACCTAATTTCACGACCCGACCCAATAAGCCCATGGGTTAATAATTAAGTATAAATACCCCCAACCACTTTCATTAATGAGGATAATCAGAATTTATTACTAGTAAACAACTTAATTATCTATCTACTCACCACTCTAAACATTTAACACCACAAAACATCCAAAACACCTTTTAAACACTTTATGAGATTACCCTCAGATAGAAATAAACCACACCAAATTGGCAACCAAAGTAGGAGCACGATGGTGCCTGAATTTCGCATTCCAAACCAGCAAACAGTCCGGATGGATCTGAATGATCATAATATTCCACAAAAGAAACTAAGTAGAATTTTGGAGCGTCAGTACTTCACCACACTAAGAATCCTGGAGATCATAAGCAATCTTTGAAAACTCACCTCAGCTCAAAAAAGACACACCGATCTAAGCCTGTTGAGAGTTTTGCATCTGAGTCCTCCAGCAGCTCGTCAAATGAGGCAAAACTTGAAGAGTCACTATCTTTGAGTAGTGATGAAGGAAGATCTAAAAAGAAAATGAGGTTAACTAAAAAACATTCAAGAAAGACGGACACACATGGTAGGCTCAAGAGGAACCAGGGTAAGTGGTCATCTTACATAGGCCATGATACTCAGGATTTCATAGCATTGAAGTAGGAGGTCAGGAACCTCATTGAAAAGGGCAAGTTAGGAGCTTACGTTAAAAACAAAGTGGAAACAGACCGGATAATGCGCAAAATAATGCTCTTCGGATGAATCTTTCAAACAATCCTAGAACATCTACACAAGAAGGTCTAATGGTGATTGTTGAAAGATTTGATGTACATTTTGAGTATCTGGACCCAGATCCGAGTCGAAATCAGGTTGGATGATAATAGACAAAACCAAGACAGTTTCCGGATTGATTATCATTTTTTAATCATTAACTATTTTTGGAGGAGATAGAGTGACTGCACCTTCCACTTCATCAAGGAAGAGGCATGTTCATAATTTGGACACCCATTTGGATAGTGGTATGTCCACCTATCAGTTTCAATCCCCATCTCTATTTATAGTTTTTGATGAGGATGACCTGAGGGATATTGCAGGGCCTCATAAAGATGCGGTGGTAATAGGAGCTTCAATAGGGGGAAACGATATACGCCGAATTTTAATTGATACGAGAAGTTCAGAAAACATCTTGTTATTAAGCTTCTACAAGAAAATGAGAAACCTTTCGGTTATAAAAAATTCAAACACAACCATTGTGGGCTTCACAGGAAGTTTTGCAGATGTGACCGGGGAGTTCGAAGAGGAACTATTGTTGGGAAATAGGCCCTTTAAAAAATGGCGAGAGTGTTGTTTGTTGTGGTGAATTTCCAAACATCGTACAATGTAATTTTTGGGAGGTCTTGGCTCTCCAGAATGCATGTTGTAGCCTCTACGGTCCACCAATTCTTGAAATATGTTGTCCATGGATAAATAGGTGTTGTCTGGAGCAGTCAAAATATAGTCAGGGAATGTTATGCAACAACTTGTGCCCCTAAGACTTTAGGAGCAGTTAGAATTAACAAAGATTAGCAGCTTCTGGAGCCTTCTGTTGAGGATAGTGAGATCAATGATCCCAGGGAGGCTCTCAATGTTATAATATCTATCGAAGAGGTTAAAACTCACTCCCTCGCAGAGGGAAAGACTGTTAAGATTGGTTCGAAGCTAGCACCGGAATTGAAGCACATGCTGTTATCCTTTTTAATGAATAATCAGCATGTTTTTGTGTGGTGTAATAGTGACGTTACTAGAGTACCAGCTTGTATTATCTCTCATGAGTTGTCAATCCAGAGTGATATTGCGTCGGTTGTACAAAAGAGGAGTTTTTTTTCTAAGGAAAAAGCAGATGTAATTGTCCAAGAAGTTGACCGGTTAACCAAGATGGGTCACATTAAAGAATCTCAGTACCTTTTATGGACTGCCAACCCTGTGTTAGTCAAGAAAAATAATGGCAAGTGGCGTATGTGTATTGAATTCACTGACCTCAATAGGGCATGCTCTAAGGATCTTTATCCCGTTCCTCGGATAGATCAATTAGTGGATTCCACATCTGGAAACAAATTGTTTTCCTTTATGGATGCTTTCTCATAATACAACCAGATATAAGTAGATCCAAAGGATCAAGATCACACTACTTTCAGTATAGACAGAGGTCTTCATTGTTATAAGATGATGCCCTTCGGGTTGAAAAATGTTGGGGCCACTTAGTACTGGCTGGTGAATAAAGATTTTACTAATCATATTGGGAGAAACATGAAAGTCTACATATATGATATGATGGTTAAAATCTTGGAGGAAGGTTCACATATATTTGACCTTCAAGAGATATTTTTCAATTTAGAAGCCGTAAATTTAAAGGTGAACCCTGAGAAGTGTGTATTTGGGGTCTGATCTGGAAAATTCTTGGGCAACATAATAAGTGAAAAGGGAATCAAGCCTGATCTGGATCAGCTTAATGCCTTACTAGAAATGGATCCTCCTCAGAATGTTAAAGAAGTTCAAAGGCTTATAGGAAGGTTGGCTGTGTTAAATAGGTTTATCTCAAGGTCATTAGACAAGTGCATCAGAAGGTTGGCTATGTGTATCTAGTTGTGTCAGAATATGCAATAAGTGTTGTGCTAGTGAGGGAGGTGGACAATTACCCTCTTCTGGTGTTTTATATCAGTAAGAGTCTGCTGGATGTTGAAAGAAGATACTTGAGATTGGAAAAAATGGTGTGGGTCTTAGTAATTGCGACAAGAAAAATGAGACCCTACTTCCAAGCTTATTCCATTGTTGTCAGAACGTCTTTCCCTTTGAAAAATGTTCTTCAAAAAGCTTATGTATGAAGCAGAATGACCAAGTGGTCAGTGGATTTTGGTGATTACGATATTGACTTTGCCTCTCGAACAGCCAGTAAAGCCCAATTAGTGGGTGACTTCTTGGTAGAATTTCATACTCATAGATCCTCCGGACAGGAATCAGGAAATTGTTATAAAAATGGGTAGTTCGAACTGATGGTGGATCAAGTACTATGGGATGTGGAGCTAGAATTTTCCTAACCTCTCCATATGGTGATAGAATGTACCAGGCTATATGTTTTGGGTTCATGGCCTCTAACAATGAGTCTGAATATAAAGCAGACATAGCTGGTCTTAAGTTGGCTCTCTTGTGTGGGGCTAAGAGAGTCCAATTAATGAGTGATTCTCAATTACTCATCCACCATGACCAGGAGCAGTCTGAAGCAAAGAAGGAACGGTTGATTAAATATTTTCTTATGTTGAAAGAAGTGCCAGCAAACTTTAAAAATACTTGCTATGAGCACATTCCTAGATCCGAAAACACTTTGGCAGACTCCTTGGCAGCTATATCCTATTCTGAATCATACCCTTGGATTCTTGTACAAGAATGTCCATCTGTACAGACAGAGTGGGAAAAAGAGGGTGGATAAAATATGAACATACTTGTTATTCAACCGAAATATTGGAGATATGCTCTTCTCCAATACATCTCTTATGGGATATTACCTTCGGATTAAGCTGTGGCAAAAACGATTAAGTAGAAGGCTCATGGTTTCTTGATACTAAGAGAAGTTCTTTACAAAAAAATCTTTCAGCAGGCCTCTCATACGCTGTTTAGGGTTCGAAGAATCCCAAGTTGTATTATCTGAACTACATGATGGGGAAGGTTCTGTACATTGTGGCTATAAGGCTTTGACCCAAAGATTTTTGTTAGCAGGATATTACTGGCCAACCATAATGGCATATACTAAAGAAATGGTGAAAAATGTGATCTTTGTAAAAAATACGGGAATAAAATTCATGTGTCACCAGTAACTATGGAGTCCATATCTGAACAAGTACCTTTGCCATATGGGGTATGGATCTAGTTGGGCCTCAACCTATGGCATCGAGTGGATTTAGAATAATCATAGTCGCTATGACTATTTCTCTAAGTGGGTAAAAGCATATCATTTGGCTAGAACCACTTCGAAGGAAATTATTAAATTTATAATATCTAACATATGCTGTAGGTTTGGGGTTCTCCAGAAGATTACTACAGACAATGAGCCACAGTTTGATAATAAAAACATGGAATCCTTTTGTACCTCTAGAGGAATTCAAAATTGTTTTTGTTCTCCTTTACACCCTCAAGAAAATGGCCAAGTTGAGGTTGCAAATAGAACTATATTGTCTGGATTAAAGAATAATTTGGAAGGTGCTGCAGGAAAGCGGCCAAATTATTTACAAGAAATGTTGTGGGCCTATCGAACTACTACTCGGGCTGCCACACAAGAGTCTCATTTTGCTTTGGTATATGGGATAGATGCAATTACTTCCATAGAAGCTACTTTATCATCATACAGAGTCTAAAACTATTCTGAACAAGCTAATGATGTAGCAGTTAGGAATTAGTTAGACTTGATAGAAGAGAAAAAGGTTAAAGCACATCTGAGAACAACGCACTACCAAGGCTTGATGAGGAGCAGATTCGCTTCTAAAGTTAAAAGATAGTATTTTCAAACAAGGGACAAAGTTTTAAGAAAATTCTTTTTACACACCAAGGAAAAGTAGTTCGGTAAGCTCGCTCCGAACTGGGAAGGCCCTTATGTGGTCTGTGAAAAGGTTAAACCAAGAACATACTTACTCTAGCACAAAGAAGGGTGAGCTCTAAAGCACCCATGGAATGTTGAGCATCTCAGGTTATACTTAGAATAGAACTCTTTTGTAAATATTTACTTTTTAAATATCAATGTAAATATTATGGGGCATATTCTTTCCTACCTTGGTGGCGCGGGGAGGTTTTAATGAGGTGTCTGGGTTTTTCAATAATATATGATTCCTTCTTCAAAATTTTGGTGCAATTTTGTTTCACTTTGGATATAAAATGTTTATTCAACACCCCGGCTCTCAAGAATTCTTGAGTTGATCGGATATGATTAACACTTGATCACATTTATTAAACTCATGTGGTCGGAGTTGTTGGATACTTTTGTTCAACACTTCTGAAATATTAAAGGCTATTTAAACATTGGTTATAAAAGATTTAAACAAAATATTAAACAAAGGGGGAATGTGATAATTAAAATTAGATCAGACTCAAACCGATCAGTGGTATAAAAGTTGCCTTGGCCATCCAAGGGCTTCAGTATTTTCAAAACAAAAAAGTACGTAATATAACCTTAGGGCTTGTTCCTTTCAGATTTTTCTTCACCACCATCTTTTTTGGGACTCTTGAGTTCATCACTTGAACTCTCACCATTTTCTCCATCGTCATCAGTAGAGTCTATTCCACTAGATTAGTTGCGCTTATCACCATCTGCTAAGGTGCGGAATGGGATGTCATCATAGTTCACATATTTCCACAAGGGACCAAGGGTCCTCTTAGGAAAGGTCTCATGGAACAATAGAACCATATCAGACTTGATCCCATCATCCCTCTTCTCCATAGAATCCACTATTCCATTAGCATACTTCTCTATACCTACAACTATGGTTTGAGCTTGTTGGCGTTCCAGGGCCTCTTTCTATTTTATTCTCCTGGACAGTATTCTCTAACTTAGCTTTTTCATTGGAAAAAGTCTGGATAGTGTTGTCCTTGGTTTTTAATTTCTCCTTCAAAGCTGCGATATCTTTTGAAAAAGAAGTCTCCAGGTCGGAGTATTTGGTTTGAAGTTCCTTGTTTCCCGCTTCTGACTTGAGCAGTTTGACAGCTAACTCTTCTTTCTACTTTTTCAATAACTATATGCTTTGTTGAGCACTGAGAAAATCATTCAACAAGTTTTGCTTGTCTATGGTTAGGGAATTGATGGTACTAGTTTGATCTCTTACCTGTCTCTCCAGATCAAGCACTAGTCGGATATAGCCTAGGAGGGCATGGCTCAAAGTATCTTACTCACCAGATATTACATAAGTCTCCACATTATGAGTCATTGCGTTGGAAAATCTGGGAGGACGGTAAGGCCCCGCGAAGTAATCTTTTTCTAAGTCATTGAAATAAATATTGATGTTTTGAAAGGCATCAAGATCTACCTCTTTGTGACCATCACCAGCAACCTCTTCTGAATGAAGATTGGATGGAATTTCCTCCTACAAGGTAGGATCGGTAGGAGCTGGGGGAGGAACTTCAGGAGGACGAAGGATTATCTCTGCTCCCAAAATGACTTTCTTTTTCTTGGCAACTTTCTCATCACTATTGGCCTTACGCTTCTTGTCCTTCTTCGGAGGCTTAGGTGGTTTGTTTGACCCATCAGCTTCCTTCACAGTCATTTCTACTGCTTCCAGTAAACCAGCGTTAATACCTATTTAATTCTTCGAACCGGCCCCTTCAATAGTCGTTTGACGTGGGTCTGTTGTGGCCTTCTTTTTTTGTTGTTTTTTTATCTTACTAGGGGCTTTGGCCCTGGAAGGCAAGTAAAGTTTGACATCTTTAGACTTTGTCCTACTTAGAATGACATCCGCAAGGGCTGGGGTAGTTAACTATTCCCATGCGAGGTCTATTGTCTCTGTGGTGTTCCACAGATGAGACCTCACAAAGTTTCCCAATTTGAAGCCGTTGTGAAAAGCATTACCCCACTTCTCCGCGGCCCAAACGTTCAGCTTGGAACAAGTATCCTGACTTTCCTCCAAATAATCTGAAAACTCCTTCAGAAGCACTGAAAAGAAGTATGAATCAGTTCGAATTAAAAACTTAACACTTGTAAGATAAAATAAGAAATAAAAAAACTCACCAGTGCTCTTCCACCGACTAGTCAATTGGCTTGGGTTTGAGTCAGCCTTGATCTTCTTGTCATTCTCCAAGCCCCACTAATAAATAAGAATTGCATCCTCTATGGTTTTTCAGACTCCAAAGAATCGTTGACTACCTTATAATCATTACCCATGTTGTAATGATAGAAGAGGATCTGATAGTTTTTACACAAGCTTGCCACAACAGCAAACTGTTCCATCGGTAGTTTAATCTTAAACAACCTGGATGCCATGATACATGCCAGTAGAGTATACCAGGCATTGGGGCTCAGTTGGCTGGGGCACATCTTAATTAGATGGAAGTATCTGACTATCTCTAGGTCCAAAGGAAACCGGAGTCCCTAGTTCAATACTTCTGTGTAAACTACCACTTCATTCAGCTTGCAATACATTGGGGTTTCTGGGGTGATCGGAATTCTTACTTTCACAGACTCTGGATTTCCCCACTTAGTGCGAATCCGACCCAGCTCAGTTGTGTGAGTATACACGTAAGCAATATATTGAAGGGCCGGCAAGTACTTCACGCTGACCTTCTTAAAACATGGTCCCACTCTACCTTCCAAGCTCTCGGGAAGAGCATCCGGATGAGACATACCCACCTTGGTCTTGCCCTTCCGATCTGCAGTTGTATCTTCTGTTTGACCGGATGCCTCAACCTCAAAAAGGCTTCTTCTATATTGTCTTCCATAGTTTCTTCTATCACCGTGGAAGGTTGTTCAGATGGCTTTACAGATGGTTGTTCGGATGGCTTTGTAGATGGTTGTTCAGATGGCTTTGTAGTTTATAGTTCGGATAATATGTTTTCTACTAGAGGTTTGTTGCCCAAATGCTTTCGCCTGTTGCACGGATATTATTGCCTCAGAACCGCAGGGCTTTGAAGATGTGGGGGGTGGATTTTGACTTGGATTGATGCGTGACTCGGCGCAGAGTTAACTTATCCGAAGATTTTTCTGTCTCACCCCATTGCAATGAAAGGCGAAGGCTTTCTTACACTAGATACAAATTTCTCCTTAGGTAAAGGATTTTGGGACACCTGGACAGAAGATCCGGATGGAAAAGATAAAAGGTTTACTATAAATGGAAATTTCCTAACCTTGGAAGGTTTTGAAGAAGATGAACCTTGATATGTATTCAATTGTGGTTGATTCCTTCTTTCTCCAGGTGAAACAGGAAGACGAGCAGCAATGCGTTCGTCTCTTGCAACGTTTTGTGTTGTCTCTAACTCATATAAGTTCAACTAACCTCCTCTTACTAAGGCGTTTTTTACTGTGAACATATATGAAATTTAAAGTGAAGCAAGTTTTCTCTCACTAGGAACGCTTGTGATTTTTTAATACAATGAAACAGTAAGAAGGTTTATATATGACATTGAAAAATGGCGGTTACTTACGAGAAGGTAAATCAATTTTAAGCAATGATTAAAAGTTGCAGGGTGTGAAAGTTAAAGCCTAGGTAACTTTCTAGCCTAGTTCGTACGAGAATCTAGGAGAAAAACGGCTCAGAGGTCGAACCAAAGACTAATACGTGTCCCAAAATTCAAGAAAAACTCTTAGAATTCTGAGTTGGGAAATCAGTTTCACCGAAATTCGAACAGGGTCACTCTTGAAGAAATTTCTTTTGCAATTCGAACAAAACAACAAATCAAAAAATGTTGGTATTAGTTTTTTCAGTTGTAGCTCTTCCAAAGATCCTTTGCAAGACCTAAAGGGGCTACTTATGAGTTCAGACTTTTGGTTTATTGTACCTTGACATTAATCTGAAGAGAAATTCAGACCAAACCACTATAATAAAATTCCAAACATGACAAATGTATTAATTGTTGACTAAGCTAGCTGATAATTACTTCAAACGAGATTACTAATGAATCCTTAAACTTGACCCGACTTCACGACCCGACCCAATAAGCCCATGGTTCAGTAATTAAGTATAAATACTGAAACCACTTTTATTATTGAGGGTAATCAGAATTTATTAGTAGTAGACAACTGAATTATCTCTCTACTCACCACTCTAAATATTAAATACCACAAAATATCCAAAACATATTTTAAACACTTTACGAGATTACCCTCAGACAGAAATAAACCACACCACTCTTAACAGATTTATTTCTAGATTTCTGATAAATGTTTTCCTTTCTTTCAAGTGTTACAAAGACCAAAAGAATTTGAATGGACCTCGGAGTGTGAAGCAGCGTTTTTCAAGTATAAAAAATGTGTTGTCATCACCATAAATACAGTCAAAACCTCGAAATAGAGAACAACTTTTTTTGTACATTGCAGTCTCTGATATTTTGGTAAGTGCAGTATTAATAAGTGAAGATTCGGGAATTTTGAAGCCAATGTACTAGTAGAAAATAGGTACTTGAAGTTCGAAATATTGTCCTTGGTATTAGTAGTGGGTGCTAGAAAAATCCGCCCTTATTTTCAAGCTCACACCATTGAGGTTCGAACTTCATTTCCACTAAAAAATGTTTTGCAAAACCTATATATTTTTGGGAGTATGACTAAGTGGTCAGTTGAATTGGAATATTTTGACATCATATTTTAACCTCGAACAACAATCAAGGCCCAGGCTTTGACAGATTTTCTTGTTGAATTCTATTCAAGCAGATGGGATGAAGAGGTTAGTAGGGATGTTTTTCCAACCAGTTTGATGTAGATAGTTTGAACTGATGGGGGTTCTAGTATTTTAGGATGCAGTGTTGGGGTTCGACTGATTGCTCCATCTGGAGAAACGATGCTTCAATCTATCAAATTTGGCTTTCATGCATCGAATAATAAAGCTGAATACAAAGCATACGTTGGCTGGTTTGAGGCTTGTAAAATCTATGGTTCAACTTCGGTACTATTAGAAATAGATTCTCAATTAGTAGTAAATCGAGTGGTTGGTGTTTCTGAAGTTAAAAAATACAACCTGATTCTTTTTATTTGAGAGCTTCAAAATTTGAATCTTTTGCTTGATGACGTTATTGTACAACATATAAGCCGAAGAAATAATACAGTTGTTGATTCATTGGCAATTGTTTCATACAAAAAAGAATATCCTTAGATTTTATTACATTAGAGCCCATCGATTGTAACCTATTTAGAGAAATGTTAGCATATTAAGGAGGTATTCAAAACTCTAGATACAGTCTGAGGAGATTAGAAAATTGACAATTTCAATTTCTTGATTAGAGGAGTGTTGCCTGAAGATATGAAATTGGCTAAGAAGTTGCAAGGAAAAACATTTGGCTCTATAGTGTTATATGGGATTTTCTACAAAAAGGCATTGAACAGAACATTGTTACGATGCTTGAGAAAACAAGAACCATATGATGTTTTATCCGAATTACATGATGGAGAGGGTTCAGCACACTACGGGTTCAAGGCATTGACTCGTCGAGTTTTATTGGCAGGGTATTATTGTCCTTTAATTATGAACAATGCAAAGTATCTAGTTTGAAGTTGTGATACTTGTCAACGGTTTGCAAACTCTATTCATTAACCGACAGTTCCACTTATGTCCATTGCCAAAGCTATCCCATTTGATAGATGGGGAATGAATTGGTGGGACCTTTGTCAATGGCTTTTGGAGGACGACAAATGATTATTGCTGTAGTGGATTATTTTACAAAGTGGGCAGAAGCTGAACCATTGTCTGGAACAAAATTCAAGGATGTGATTAAGTTTATTTTAAACAGTATTTCTTTTCGGTTCAGAGTAGCTCGAAAAATTACTACAGACAACGGTCCTCAATTGAATAACAAATAAATGGCTTCTTTATGTGCTCTGAAGGGGATACAGAAATGTTTCTCCACACCCTTTCATCCTCAAGAAAATCGTCAAGTAGAGGTGACAAACATATCTATTTTAGAATGTTTGAAAAATAATTTGATACGGGCTTTAGGGAAATAATCTAGTTATTTTTAGGAGGTGTTATAGGCTTATCGAACAACTCGTATGGAAGCTATTGAAGAAAATCATTTTACCTTAGCATATGGGATGGATTTTGTTAGTCCTACAGAATCCACATTACATTCTTTTAGAGTTGCTCAATACTCTGAAGACCTGAATGGCGAGGCAAAAAGAGCAAGTTTGGATTTGATTGAAGAGAAAATAGTTAGAGCTCGCCTGAATGTGATTAATTATCAAACTCTTGTGAGGAGTAGATATAATTCGAGGGTTAAAAATGAAGTATTTCAACGTAGGTGATAAAGGTTTAAGAAAGGTATTCCTCCATACTAAGGAAAAGAGACATGGTAAGATGACCCTAAATTGGGAAGGTCCTTATATGGTTGTTGAAAAAATAAAGCCACATTATTTTCTCTTTTGTGACAATCAGAGGAGTAGGCTTCAACATCCTTGGAATATACAACATCTAAAATTGTATTGGGAGTAACTGTGTTGTACCCTGTTGGCCCAGGGAGGTTTTAATGAGGTGTTATATAGATATTCGAAGCTATCAATAAAAATACATTTTTTTGCCAATGGTTATTTACAAATGCTTGTTTAAACTATTTTCGTAACTATTCAAAGACTGATCATCTTTGATGCTGACTAAGAGTAAATATTCCAAAGTGTTGAGTTCACTTTTCGAAGAAACAACCATATTCGTAGTGCTACGTTCTATAAACTACTATAGTATTTGAAGTGCTACGTTCTATAAACGCACTGTATTATTCAAAGTGTTATGTTCTCTAAACGCATTATGGTATTCAAAGTGCTACATAATACACTATAGTATTCGAAGTGGTACGTTCTCTAAACGTACAATAATATTCAAGGTGCTAAGCACGACGTTATTCAAAATATCACATTATATAAGTACCTTTTTATATTTAAGGTTTTAATATTATTTAAATAGACCAATGAAGTTAAATGAGTATTTCCACTTAAATTTTTTATTTAAAATGGTTATAATATAAATAATATTTCAAGGCAAACATGACTTATGGAAATAAAGGATAAACAAATCATTTTTGCATTCAATTTGATTCCATGATAACAAAGTAATTTCTTAAATGCCAAGTAAAGGCATCTATCAAAAACAAAATATTACAATAATTGAATGACATATACAAAAAAAGATAGTAAAATTACTCGTTTTCAAAGCATTCTTCAGAAGTTTCCCTTTTATAAGAAGCATTTTCCTCTGATTTTGCTTCTTTGGATGAAGAGCCAGGAATAGGATCAAAAGCTTTGCTAGGGAGATGTTCGATTGGAATTCGCTCCCAAAAGTTGGAGAGGTTAGCTTTAGTAAATGTAGCGTGAATCTCACAAAAAAGATTGATGGATTTTCGCTCTTCGCATTTGCGATAGCTCCTAACATGTCTTTTGCATATTCATACTCAGTAGCAGTAACAACATGCTTCTTCTCTTCTTTGAATTGAATTGAGCTTTGAGAGTGGTTATATCCTTCGTTAATTTATTCTTCTCCTCCTTAATCCTCTTAAGTGAAACTTGAAGACCATTGGATTTTTTCTTCTATGTAGCTAACTCCTCAGAATGTTTAGATTTAAGTAGATTTATTTCATTTTTGTGAGAAGTTTTGAGATCTTCCTTCTCTTTTTGCTGCACACCCCTGAGGTGGTTCTTGAGATAGATGAGCCCTTTCAGGAATTCTGATTTGGCCATTTGAAATCCATGGAATTGCTTCTCCACCAAGTCTCCAAAGATTTTCCCATTTATTTTTTCAGCATCAGCAATCTTCTTTTGGTGCACCATCTCCTTTGCCAAATGCTCTAGATGATTTTGTGAAGATTCAAGATCTTGGGTTAAATTTTGTATTGCGGTGCCAAGATTGAAAAATTCTTGCAGTGCAAGAACAACTTCTTCCGGTGGCTCTTCACGAGGGATGACCATTGGGCTACAACGAGGTATAAAAGCGAAGGAGGTTAGAGGAAAATAGACTTCTGGTGAAACTGCTTCGAAAATAAGAGGAGCATATATTTTTCCAAGATTATGCACTTGGTCTTGAAGTTCTTGAACGATTGGATCTTCTTCTCCAGCAAGCTCTTGAGATTAATCGAATTTGATGAAGCTATCAGGATCAAAGTTTTCATCATCGTGATTATTGTCTTAAGTAGTTTCCCATTGTTTACTGATACCAAATTCAACACTTGCGTTAATTTCTTTTTGTTGATCTCTCTGACCTTCCACAACCACAATTTCGTCAGCATCGGACGACACTTCTTTGACGGTTTGTACAATTTTCTTTTTTCCTTTATTTTGAAGAGTCATTTTAGCTTTGCCTTTTTTTTGTTAGGGCGGCTGTTTTGTTCCTCTTTGGAGAAGATTCACCTTCAAATCCTTCTATGATAGTGGGGAGGTTATTTTCTATTGTTTTTCTCTTTGAAGACTTAGGCATCGGATCTTCAGAATGGCTAGCCCCAGATTTTCTAGCTGCCTTTTTATTTTTTTCGCCTTCGTCTTCTGGGAAGGTGGTTATAAGATATGTTTCGAACGGGCAGAAAAACTTTAGATTTATGGTGGACTAACCTTTTGAAAACATACAAAGGGTTGGGTGGCTTCATTAGATTTTTAGGGAAAAGAGCTCCCAAGTTGATACAAATGGCTGTTAAGAAAGTTGATAGGTTGGAAGGCTGTATGAAATGCATTACTCCTTTCTTTTTCAGCCCAAGCTGCAAATTTTTTGAAAGTCTCGTTGGCATTTTTTCGACGAAGCTTGTAATACCGCAAAAATCAGTTGGAGGTATAATTCAAGGTAAGAGAATAAGAAGACTTACGATTAGTCCTCCAGATGAGGTTTAGCTTCGATGGGTTGGCATTGATTTTTTTTTACCATTTTCTCAAGCTCCTAAGACGAAGAAAATTTTTTGTTTCCAAAATTTATCTGCCTCCAACAAGTCATCGATGATATTTAAATCGTCATCCAGTGTTAGATATTAAATTAGAAGTTCGGTCCCTTCGAAAATTTAGTCAAGGAAATGAAGTCTTCAAAAAATAAGGGAATTTAGGCAAGTCGAGAAACCATGATCAAAGAAAGCAAACTGATTTGATGTCATTTGAGTTAGGAACAGATCCAGAATCTCGAAGTATTCAACTTTCATAGGGTCCAGTGAAAATCGAAGACCCCGATTGATGATCTCTAGGTAGACCATCAATTCATCCTTTTTGCAATCAAAAGGGGTTTCCCTTTCTTTGGGTAGACGAAGTATAATGTTGTCTCCCATTCCCTATTGCCTTTTTAGATCAGCTGTTTGGCTCTAAGAAAAAAAAATTAAATCCATATATAGTGTGCTTCGAGAGGCTTTAAATTTTCACAAACTGATGCAAGCAGCTCATCAGATATCGTCATAGGAGATTTCTTTCTTATTATTTTACGAATTTTAGCCTTTGAAGCATTTTTCACTAATTCACTCTTTGATTCTTTCGAAGCCTTTTCTTCTGTTTCAGCCTCATTATTTGAATGAGTGGCTTCAGAATCTATTTCCTCCTCGGATGCCTCATCCATTAGTGGAGGCGGGTTACTTGAGGGATTTTGTTAAGATGTTCCCTCATGGGAGGAGAAGTGGTTGATCGATTTGAAGCAACATCAGCATTCGAAGTGACATCAGCATGATCACTCATGTCTATGAAAGTTTTTATTTTTGGAATTTGAGGATGCTGAGTTTTTTTCCCTGCGCAATAGACAAAGAGGCTCAGGATTAACAGAAGAAGAAGTCTCTTCTGATTTTTTTGAAGAAGATTTAGTTGCCTTACGATTGATTTGAGGTGATAATTCAGTTAGAGAAGAAGAGATTCTAGGTGTTTTTAGTGTTTGATTTCTTGATAATTGAATTTCTTCTAGAAGAGGAGAAGGTGAAAAATTGGAATTTTGTTAGGATCAAAGTTACCGTAATATATTTTATTTGTGACCAAAACACGAGGGGTGTTACTTATTAGTCCAGTTTCTTTGTATTCATCTGCTCTTTCGCTTATACAAAAGTAGTCGTATGATCTGAAGACTTTGTTGTGTGATCTTGAAGAGCTAGGTTTTTTGGGAATTCTGGCTTTAAATCTTCTAGTTTTCAGATGCTTTCTCATAAACCAGTTGAAGATTGAACGGAAATTTTGAGTTTTCCGGTGAGGGTAGCCAGCAAATTGAAGAAGTAGATGAAGGTAGCCAAATATTTTTTTAATGTATGCAGTTTCTCTCTCAAGAAATTATGTTTGCGAATCAAACAATGGTTCACATAAGTATTTATAGGAAAAGAAAATAATTATCGAGAAGTGGAAGAGGTGCAAAGTAATTGGATAGAATTTGAAATGGTTGCGTAGATACGGATTTAACATATGTCATACTATAGATCTAGTGGCAGACCTAGTGCTTAGGGCATCATCATTTTCCTAAAAGTAGCTTTGGTATCTAGAGTGTCATCATCTATTTAGTTTCACCTTCAAATCATGAAGACTAGTGAAAGAAAATGGTTTCGTAATAAATAATTTGAGGCACTAAATTTGAAATATAAAAACATAAAGTTTGAAGCAATTCGAAGTATGGATAAAGTGAATTTATTTCACCTCCAAAGAGTTCTGTAGATATTTAGTTCTCATTCATTTAATTTCATAAGAACTAAAGCGGCTAATGTTAAGGGAACAGAAATTTGAGGACTATAATGTAAAGGAATAAAACTGTTATGACAGATTGTATAATCATGGGAAATGATTAGAGCTTTACGTTTTAGTGAGGGACTAATATGCAATTAGATCCCTTTTTGTAACCGTTTCAGTTTAAGCTAAGTCTTTGCGCCTCTATATAAAGGCCAAAGCCGATCTAATAAAGCTCTCTGACTTTTGAGATTAACTACACTTGTTACTTGACTTTCTCTTTCTAGAATTTACTTCTCTTTACAATCTTTTACTTCTCTCAATCTTACTTAGTGAAATCTGATAATTACTCACCATATAGCACATAATTATACTCGGTTGGAAAATATTATGGTAATACTCATGAAATATATTTTCCTAGAACATTCCTCCGCTTTTACGGACATGAGTATTTAACTATGTTTCCATATTCAAGAGTTGAGGGAGAGAATAATTTTTCCTACTAAAAACTTATGAACTATACATTTAGTAAAACAAGATTTAGGTGTACCTATGTTTCTCCTTAGCATGATCTATATATAAATGCCAATATCGAGAACATCATCTTGTCCTTCCACCTTGCATAGCTTACTTCATAGCATTAATTCAATCAAAGTTGATCTTTCATTCATGACTATATTCATTTTCACTTGCATGATCATTAATTCTTTTTTATTGTTAGAAAATAAAGTTAGAAAACAATCTTACAATAATAGTTTAAGATAAATTTTGTCAGAAAATCTCCTGAAAGTCACCAAAAACTATGGTAAAACTTGAGACACGTAAGATTATACTTTCCAAAAAATATTATACTGATTACTCTGTTGCTTGATCTTTTGAGGAAGTTATTTTAAGATATAATAATATTTATGAATCCAAATACAAGTAACTAGAAATTCATAATCAGATTTGACAAAGTTTGAGTAAATTGAGAGATATATACGTCACAGAGATTTTTGGGATTTTAACAAAGCTATATTTTGTTCTTAAAGTGTTACCTATTTATATAAATAACTAAACCCTTTGAAATTGTTATGACCTTTCATTTCTGTAGGTAAAGTCACAACTTTTCAAGAAATATTTTTTCGAAATTCAAATATTTTCAAGAGACACAACCGGTCATAATTTACCATGATCAACTATATTTTTATTGTGACAAAGTGCACGTTAAAATAGTATCTAACATTGGTAACTGATGAATTAAAACTTGGTTGCGACCAACTTCATCTTTGGCACAACAAAGCTGACTTTAGTGTAATTATTACTAGCCTAGTCATGACTGATAATGACCAAATTATCTAAACCACGACTTTAGTGCAATAATAAGGGTATTTAATGTAATAGTGGGCTTGGGTTATATGAGTTTAGGTTATCCAGATATGCACATAGATCATATAATCCCACTAGGCCCAATCATTTATATAAAGCCTTATTTTAGACTTTAGGAACAAGAATAACAGCATTTTCTCTAAACAATTTTGGTCAGACCTTCTCTCTATAGACGTAAATTCATACAACTTAATTGTCTCTCTAAGCTATATCAAAACTTTATTATTATTTTCTGTTATTACCTAAACACCCTCCAAAAATTTCTCAGACCATCAGTGGCGACCATAGTGGGAGCCTAGACAGGTACCATGATAAGGATATCTAAAATTTTAGGTGTTTAAATTTTATCTTTCTACCACATAATGGATTTTGAAATGCAGGTGGAACGTGCAAAAGTTACAAGAAGATTCACTATCATAGAAGAATCTGGTTAGTCGGTAGATGAAGCTCAATCACTGCATATAAACCAAGAAGAGCATGAATGATTACACATGGAAGAACGTCATGATAAACTACGAAGATGAATCTAAGCCTTATATTCCTATAGAGAAACAATGACGATTCAACTGAAAAAGGCTTGCTCAGAAGTCTAAAATCTTGGGGAACAAAAGGGCTTTAAAGGAGAAGCTGTATTATCAAATTTTCACCACAATAAAAAAACAAATACTTAAGAGGATGATCAAACAACCATTCCTTGAAAACGAAACGGACGAGTATCTCTACAGTCTTCCAGAGTCTAGTGAGTATTTTGTATCTGATTCTGGGACCTTTCATCATCTATGAATAGGATCATCGCCATAAAAAAAAAAGAAAACATGATGGTAAGTATCTGATTCAGAGTGAAACGCAAAGGAAGCTAAAGAGGGATAAAAACCCTAATTTTATAACTCCCCAAACAATGTAAAGAAGATATGTTTATATAAGGTGTCAATTGAAACCCTAAAACTAAAATAAGAAAATTACTAAAATATTCTAAAGTATTAAAAACTCAAAATAAGCTGATAGATGAGCCCAAATGCCTAAAAAGCCCATATGTCACAACCATAGCTGGTGACTAGCACTCGTGGCGTCGTTTCCTTCGAAACAAGGTGCTGTGGGTCAAAATCAGACACCGGAGCTCCAAACTGTCAATTCACCGCATTCTTCGGGTGATCGCCAGTCTTCATAAATTTCAGCGCTAAACTGTCTGCATCATTCCCGCCGGGGTCGACAAGATTCGTCCTCGAATCAGAACCAGTCTCCTTGTCAGAAGAGTCATCTGCATAAGGAATCAGATGCTTAACATTAAAGACATCACACGTACGAACATGGCTAGGCAAACGCAGTCGATAAGCATTCGGGTTGATCCGCTCCACAATCTCCACTGGGCCAATCTTCCGGGCGGCCAGTTTGTTGTACTCACTAGCAGGGTACCGATTTTTGGTTAAAACTGCCCACACATAGTCACCAACTTCGAACTGACCAGGACGACGATGAGAATCCGCCTGAGATTTATACTTGGCGGTGCTCAAGACAAGCTGATTGTAAGTCATCTTGTGGGTTTGGCAAATCTGCGATACAAGCTCCTCAGTAGTTGTGTGAACACGAATTTTACTGGGCAGGGCGAGCAAGTCGACAGGACCCCGGGGCACAACACCATACATCACATGGAAAGGACAAAGACCCGTCGAGCGGTGAAGGGCATGATTGTGGGCAAACTCTGCCTGCGGTAGGCGCTGATCCCATGCCTTCGGGTGATCTCCCACCAGGCTGCGCAACAAGTTACCGAGGGAACGATTAACCACTTTTGTCGGACCATCAGTCTGGGGGTGGTAGGTACGACTGAAACTGAGCTGCATATTCACCATGCGCCATAAACTGCGCCAGAAATGACTCACAAACCTGGTGTCACGGTCAGAAACAGGAAACACATCTATAAACACATCAGTCCCAACAGGGCTAGCAATAAGAAACACATCGGCAAACACATCAGTCACAACAGAGCTAGCAATGGGAAACACATCTGCAAACACATCAGTCCCAACAGGGCTAGCAACGGGAAACACATCTGCAAACACATCAGTCCCAACATGTCTAGCAATAGGAAACACCTCTGCAAACACATCAGTCCCAACAGGGCTAGCAATAGGAAACACATCTGCAAACACATTAGTCACAACAGGGCTAGCAACGGGAAACACATCTGCAAACACATCAGTCCCAACAAGGCAGGAAGCACATCTGCAAACACATCAGTCCCAACATGGCTAGCAACGGGAAACACATCTGCAAACACATTAGTCCCAACATGGCTAGCAATAGGAAACACCTCTGCAAACACATCAGTCCTAACAGGGCTAGCAATAGGAAACACATTTGCAAACACATTAGTCACAACATGGCTAGCAACGGGAAACACATCTGCAAACACATCAACTGTCACAACCTCCGCCGTAACCTCCGCCATATCATCATCATATGTATCAAACTTTGGGAGACCATCGGGAACAATGGGGGCCGGTTCAAATGCCTCGTGAGAGAAAAGACCACTAGCACCCGCAGTATTCGGACATTCTACCTGACGATGCCCTAATTCTCCACAGTCAAAGCAACGTAACTTACCAGCAGAACGGTTGGTCGCACCAATGGGAACAATGGGAACGGTTGGACGTGGAACTGGTTTGGACGCCGAAGTCCGTGAAGGAGCACCAGTCCGTACGCCAATTTGGGTCCGGCGAGCCAACTGTTTTTATGCCTGGAGGGCACGCCAATAGGCTTCGGAAACAGAGCACGAGTCGAACATGTTCAACACATCTTGAAGCTGAAGACGCAACCCACCAATAGCGGGATACCCGCTGATGCGGCGACTCGTTCACATCCGTACGAGCCAGCAGCTGATAGAATTATTTTGCATACTCGTCCACAGATCGTGGTCCTTGACGAAGATTCTGGAGTCGCTGGAATAGTTCCCGCTCGAAGGTGTAAGGTAGGAAATCCTTGCGGATTTGTTTTTTGAACTTCTCCCAACTACAGACTTTATCCTTGCCTTCACGCTCACGGTTCTTCTTCACTTGCTGCCACCAAGCCTGTGCCATGCCGCGCAGGTGGATGGTGACCAACGCGACCCTTCTCTCCTCAGGAACTTCCTTGAAGTCCAGCACTTCCTCAATCTGGGATAACCAATCAACAAGCGCCTCTGCCTTAAGGCTACCATCAAAGTCTGGGATGTCTACCTTAAATCCAAGCTCCCAGCGGCGGCCGTGATAAGTATTCTGTTCGAACCCCTCCCCAAAAGGGTTATCGATACCTTCAACCTCCGTGCCTTGTTTCCTGGCGTTAAGATTAGCCATCTGACAGGGAAGATCAGCCACCTGACGGCGTAGGTCAGCAACTTCATGATCACCGAAATCTCTTGTATCTCTAGCCATTGTAGCGCCACCGCGACCGCTGGTTCTTCCTCGCACCATCTCACAGGACTGCCTGTGTCTGATACCACTATGATTCAGAGTGAAACGCAAAAGAAGCTAAAGAGGGATAAAAACCCTAATTTTATTAATCAAAACAACTCCCCAAACAATGTAAAGAAGATATGTTTATATAAGGTTTCAATTGAAACCCTAAAACTAAAATAAGAAAATTACTAAAATATTCTAAAGTATTAAAAACTCGAAATAAGCTGATAGATGAGCCCAAATGCCTAAAAAGCCCATATGTCACAAGCATAACTGGTGACTAGCACTTGTGGCGTCGTTTCCTTCGAAACAAGGTGTTGTGGGTCAAAATAAGACACCGGAGCTCCAAACTGTCAATTCACTGCATTCTTCGGGTGATCGCCAGTCTTCATAAATTGCAGCGCTAAACTGTCTGCATCAGTATCACTAAAAAAAACACACATATTGATATAAAAACCAGGAATGAGAGAAGAGGTCGAACATACCACGTACCTCCTCGAATAAATAAGAGCCTTTGAAGGGAAAACATAAAAGGGTCGAGCAACAACAACCAACCCGAGAAAGTCCAGTTTTGATACAGGGGGATGGGGGAACCAAAGTGTTGATTATCAAGAAAATAGTTAGTTTTTATCCCGTTCTACTAAAGTCTTTATGCAATAACTAATGAATGTTACCAATATAGTGAGAGACATAACTGGGAGGCACTCTTTACAATCTACAGAAATATGTTTCGGACATTTACTAAACAGGTTTAATATATCCAAAATTGAAAAGTTTGATGGAAGTAAAGATCTGGATAACCATATGGAGTAGTTTAAGAACCTTATGATAAACTACGTCCACGATGACAAGTTATTGTGTCGAGAATTCTTTCAAAATTTTAAAGACATTGCTCTAAAATGGTAAAATCCGCTTCCACGAGGTTCTATTAAGAATTTTGATATGTTATGGATACCATTATGAACAAATTTTATGGGAAGTAAGAAGATAAAGATGGATATAGACACATTAATTTATTGTTGCCAATTTATTGGGAGAGCTTGAAAGATTACACCAAAAGTTCCGTGCTTCAGTGTTGTTAGGATGATTGTTATGAGCAAGTGGTTGTTGCTTCTTACAGACAATGATTCTCCTTGATAAGTTAGTTGATTAGGTAACCAAGAAAAATGCTCTAATATTGGGGGATTCACTAGCTCAGGTTAAAAGGTAGATCAAATTAAAGGATTTGAAAGATTAAAATTGTTCATTTTGCAAAGACGGGTTCCATAGTCTTCTATCTCAGGATATCAACAGCAACATGCCTAAAATTTTAGCCTCCAAAAAGTAAAAACCCAACCCTATCTCAACATAGGTTAAATCAACACCCACAAGGTCAACAATACAGATCCACAACGAATCAATGAGTCTAACCCGATAACTATGTTGAACTAATAAAGAGCGTTGCTACTATTTTTGAGAAGACAAGAGATTTATTCAGTTCAGAAAACCACTTTCAATCAAAAGTCTGAGGGAAAATAAGAATAGCCGGTTTTTCAAGTATCACAATGATATATGCCACAATACAAGGGTGCATCACTTTGAAACAAGAGATCCAAACCTTAATTGAGAACAAAAAGCTGACCAATTTTTTCAAAGCACAATCCAAAGATTGGCCACAATATCTAGTTGTAAATCAATCCATAGTATGAAGGGATACAATAGAGCTTGACCCAAAGCTGGAAAAAAAATAGTCATAATCAGACTATACAATGATTTTGGTATGGATTCTGAGTATCGCAGCACCGATCTTGACCAAACAATTATTATGGTGACTAATAAAGTCAATAAAGAAGGAAAGGTTAAGAATTTTTGGGAACTCTTTGAGTTACTAACTATTTTTTTGTGGGGATATGGTGTCAAGGCCTTTTGGTTGTTCGCCAACAAGACATGTTGTAAGTTTGGAAACTCAACTAAAAGAAAACAATATCTTACCATATTTACCAATATCTAATGACATTTATTGTGATACATAGTGATGATTTGAGAGATATTGTTAGGCCACATGAGGATGTTGATTAATTAGTGCGGCGATTAAGAAAACTGAATTCCTAAAAATTATGATTGATACAGGTAGCTTAGCAAACATCTTGTTCATGAGTACTGACAAGCAAATAAAAAACCCTTACATCATACTCTGATAAAAAAAGTAATAGTGTGATTCACTAGGATCACTGCTGAAGTAATTAGAGAATTTGAAGGAGCCGTACTGTTAGGAAAAATACCCTTCAAGAAAACGATAAGAATTCTTTTTATAGTAGTGGACGGTCCGACCTTATACAATACTATTTTTTACAGATTATAGTTGTCAAGAGTACACACTATTGTCTCACATGTCCATCAGTATTGAAATAAACAATTTAGGTCAAGTCATAATTGTCCAACAACCAAAAAGTAGGTAAATAATTTTATGTTACTGTTCTGGTTCCTAAGACAATCTAAAATGCTGGAAAAAAATAGCAATTATCAGAGTTCACTTTAGAGTCAGGTGATGTAAATGATCTGAGAATGAATCCTAGTTCACTACTACCTAATGACGATATTGATAGATATACTTTTCCAAATGGGAAAATTTTGAAGATTGGGATTAGGTTACCACCAGTCATATGGAATAGAGTGTCCGTCATACCACAAAACTATCGACTGTTGTTCCTTCTTTTTGAATACAACTGAGTTCATTAAGTAAAACCCAGCCTCGCCTTGTTACTCTGTTTCTCTTATAACTTTCAGCTTCTTTAATTCTTTGTTTCAACTTCTAAACGTGTATCAGTGACAGATCTTCTAATTTTTCTACTTCATTTCTAAAAAACTTATTGGAAACCGGATGATAAAACAAATTTGAATAGACAAAATTTGCAACAATTGAACAGACAGACGTTTGATTTCATTACTTGAAGAATGAAACAAAATAGTTCGTACTTAAAGAAAATATAATTCTCACTACCCACTAACATTACTTAGTAATTTAAGACTTTCAGACTTCTTAATATAACTCCTTTTACTCTACTAACGTCATTTAATAGTTGGGAATTGATTGGGAACTGTCTGTTTCTTTGGGAACTTTGTGGGAATTGTCTGCTTCTTTGGGAATTATGTGGGAATGGTCTGTCTGTCTGCTTCTTGTAACTGAGATTAAAGAGCATACTAATTTGTGACAAATGATTATTCAATAAAAAATAACCTATCATTGTTATAAGATGTGCTAACTTACGTTCAGAGGTTCCATTATATTGTGGGGTATTCGGGCATGTTAGTTGTCGATGAATACCATGTTTGTGACATAATTCGGAAAATTCGTGTGACTGGAATTCACCACTATTATCGGTTCGCATACACTTTAGAACATACCTGAATTGCTTCTCTACCATTTGTTTGAACTGAACAAAGTGTGTGAAAGCTTCTCCTTAGTTTTTCAAGAGATACACCCAACTATAGCGAGAGAAATCATCAAAAATAACCATCACATAACGGAAACCACTAAAGTGTTCTTGTAGGACCCATGAGATTAGAATGTACATGCCCAAACATCGATGATGCACGGTTCAAGGATTTCTGAAAATGGAGTTGATGTGACTTACCATATTGACAGCCAACACAAATCACATCCTGATGTGTTGTTTTGAAACTGGGAAATCCTTCAAGTAATCAATTAGTTGATATATGTTGCAACAGTTTATTACCAACATATCCGAGTCGAGCATGCCAAAGTGAAATTGTTGTATTTTAACTTATCTTTTCTACATACGCCTCACTTGCAGATAAAACATATAAAGCATCAACACCGCTATAATCATCAAGAATCTCAACATCATTAGGCCTGAATAAAACATACTTACCGGAATTAGTGATTTGAGAGACAAAAGCAAGATTCTTCTTTAAACCCAGTACTTGGTACACATTTGCAAGTGTAAGACTTGCATCATCTGAATTGTCACCCTTCACACTAAAATCACATTCTTTCACTATTGGATGTGATGAGTTGTCTGATGTCACAATTACTCGTTTGCTCAAATGAGTACGAATATCAGAAAGTATAGAAGTATTACCAGTAGCATGATGTGAGCAACCAGAATCAATGATCCACTCATTCTTGTAGTCAATACAACTAGTATTAACCTCCGATTTCTTTTCAGATCGATGTGTAGCAGAAGCCATGTTGTCTGATGGATTAATAACTTCAATTGAGAAACAATTTTCCCACTGTAGCTCATTGTTATCTCCAGCATCATGTGCAACATTTTCATCTGATTTAAGAATTTTCAAATAATAGTTTGGTTTGATGTGGCTTGGTTTTCCACACTTCTTACAAACAAGGTTTGCACGACAATCCGACTTCATGTGTCCAGTCCTTCCACATCTAAAACATGTCAGTTTGGAGTGGTTTGCTAACGGCCCCTCATTCTTTTTCTGCTTACCACCATTTTGAAAATGACTTTGTGTGTTTTTCCACCTTGACCTGTCTTTAGTAAAAAGTGTATATTCAACATCAGCAGAATCCTTACCAATCATTTTCTTAACCAATGCTTCTTCGTTAGAGAGTAGGTTCTCTAACTCAACAATTGTAATCCACGAATCAAATAACATCTTAGCCTTGCATCACTTATAGGTTCATCACTGTCCAAACTTGAAATTTCTGAACATACAATCTTAACCTCAAGAAAGTAATCAGAGATTAAAATATTACATTGGGTTAAAGAAGCAAGCTCATTCTCAAAGTATCGAAGATGCATAGAATTTTTATGGGTAAATAACCTGTCAAGAGTATCCGAGATATTCTTTGGAGAATCTAATGCACGAACATGATAAATAAATCGAACTTCTCAACGCGAACAAAGCTTTTCCGCACCTTACTTTCCATTTCCTCTTTAACTCAGTCTTTTCTGGAGTATCACTAGGAAGTATCTTGGTACCGGAAACAAGATCCTATTAATCTTGTCCTTGAAGGAAAGCCTCCATACACAACCGCCAATATTGGTAATTGGTTCCAACAAGCTTCTCTGTTGACATATGATAAGCTGAATTACTTCTATTCATATTGATTTAAAAGTAATAACACTTGACAAGATTTCTCGAGGTAATAAAATCAAACACTTGATATGCAGAGACCTTACTCTGATACCATGAAACAAATTTGAATAGACAAAAGCTGAAACAAGTGAACAGACAGATGTTTGATTTTATTACTTGAAGAATGAAATAAAAGAGTTCAGTACTTATTGAAAAATATTATTACCACTACCCACTAACATCACGTAGTAATTTGAGACTTTCAAACTTCTTAATCTAACTCCCACTACTTCACTAACGTTATTTAATAGTTGGGAATTGATAGGGAACTGTCTGCTTCTTTCGAGAACTTTCTGGGAACTGTCTGCTTCTTTGAGAACTTTGTGGGAACAGTTTGCTTCTTTGAGAATTATGTGGGAAATGTATGTCTGTATGCTTCTTGTAACTGAGATTAAAGAGAGAACTAATTTGTGACAAATGATAGTTCAATAAAAAAATAACCTATCAAGAATTCGATGGTTGTATACTAACTGTTATTTGTTCTACAAATTCTATGATATGTTTGTATATCATCGTATTCTAACCAACGTAATGCGCAACTGAAGATTCAAATTTTGAAATTCATTGTGTTCACTTCATTTTATATTTTTGTATTTCAAAAATTAAATATCATTTTGGGCTTTATTTTTCGTCAAGTTATAACAGTTAAGATCGTACTGTTTACGAGTTTGATCATCCAAATACTCGAGAATATCATACCTTTGACCATTTTCGGACTCATACAGTTGGACGGTTGGACTTCTTGTGTATGAACCGATGCGTTGAATGGTTATAGTCTTGATCATTGGTGATATAAATGATTATGTTGTACTTTGTGTCAACATATACAGTTTTGTATCTTATCTCTACTGGTACAATCTTGTGTTATTGACAGTGTATCTTATATTTACCAATACATTTTTATGTAATTACATAATTGTTAATAGATAAGTATACATGAACCCAATAGACACATCTACAAATTCCTTATAAATAGAGTACTAAGATTATATAAAAGGGAGGACTGAAATATCTAGTCTACCGTGTTAAAATGACATGTTAATTTTTTTATGTTTTTATTTTGTTTTGTATTTAAACTATTTATGAAATATCGCATATTCTTTCATAACAAATAGGCATTAGAGCTTTGTGTTGTGGAATTATGTTTTTCAATTATAATTTATAATGGTGTCTACATCAATAAAATAAAAAATTGAAATATTTGATGAGGGATATAGCTTTGTGTAGTGGAAGATTTAGTTGAAATGTTCTCTAGTGGTTCAAGGACTGTGGAAGGTTGTGGGGAATAAGTTACCAGTAAAGATAAAACAATAGGAGAAACAAGATCTTCAAATAAGTAATCCATGTTGGATTCTAATTGCTGTAAAGGACAATGTTCTTCGTGAGATTAGTGGTTTGAAGAATTATACATATGCATGGAATAAATTGGGAGAACTTTACTGAGAAAAACCAGTCGTAAATCAGTTATATTTAAAGAAAAACTTGTACAATTTCAGATTGAAAGAAATTATGTGCATAACTAAACACCTAAATATTTTTAAATCAATTATTTTGGATTGAAGAATATTGATATCATCGTTGAGGATGATAATCAAAGTTTGTTTGTCTAAAGATTGTTACCAACTTCCTATGAGAATTTTGTGGATATCGTAATGTATTGTAAAGATAAATTATCATTAGCAGATGTCAAAGGGGTGTAGAAATCAAAGGAGTTGAGACAATGGCAGCCAAACAATCAAGGTGAAGGGAAAGGTCTTATGACTAGGGGAAGATCTAGTAACAAGGCGAGTTCTTCAAAGATGAAAAATTAGAGGTCCAAATCAAGAGCCACGAAATCAAACTATTATAATTGCGATGAGCATAATCATTACAAGAGAGATTGTTCGAAATTGAAAAGCAATGATGGAAATCAAAAAGAAAAAATTACAAACTTAGCAGAAGGTGTGAGTGAATCTGATGATAGTGAAAACAATAGTATAAGAGATATGTTGCCTATGAGTTCACACTATGGGTAAAACTCTTGGGTAATCAAACACTATTATTATGTATCACATGTGTCAGTTCAAAACGTGACTCGATACTTACAAGCTAATGTATGGAACTATTTATTTTGGGAACAATCATTTGTTTCATGTTGGTGGGATTGGTAACGTTAGAATCAAAATGTTAGATGGTGTTGTTATAATCGTGACATGATGGCATGTTCCTGGGTTGAAGAGAAACCTAATATCTCTTGGGACACTAGACTCTCGGGGTTACAAGTATCATCGATACGATGGTGTAATAAAGGTGGCAAAAGGCTCAATGGTGTGTATGAAAGACAGTTTGTATAAGGGCATTTACATTCTCCAAGGGATTGTTGTTGTGGGCGATGCGGCAGTAGCATCAGTAAGAAATAATAGCCAAAATCTACAGAATCGATTATGGTATTAGCATCTTAGTGAAATGAGTAAAATATGATTAACTATTTTGGGAAAGAAATATATGTTAAAAGGGTATAAAGCTGAACTATTGGGATTTTTTGAACACTGCATGTTTGGCGAGTAAAAAATATGGCAGATCTCTCATGTTTGTCAGTTATCTTACATCAGTCCCTGTGCTTTACCTCTATAATAAACTGGTCCCTTTAGTTTTCAAAAACACAATAAACAGATCTTTATTAACCCCAACTCAACTTCCATCCCATAAATACCAATTGAGTTTCCATATCAGCGTCCACGTAAGACGTTGATGTAGCAAAAGTAAAAATATTATACTCATGAAAAAAGGTTGGGCTTATGTGAATATAAATAATTTGGCTTGGACCCAAGTGACAACCCAAGATAGAAGCCAAACTTGACTAAAACCCGCTCTAGATATAAACTCCCAAATTAAATCTTCTAGGGTTTGATAATTCACTTAGTTGCCAAATCTCCTCATCTTTCAAAGCTTTCTTTATTTCTTTATTTTGTATTCATGGTATCTCATACAGTGAAATATGATGATTCTCACGAAGCAAACCCTAAAGACCGTGGAGTCACCAAATTAGAAACTATCGTCTTTGTTATTTATCGATTGATCGGTTATAAAAGTGAAATTTTAATTGATATCTACTGACCAAATACCATATACTTTCAAATTCAGAAGAAGAAAAAAATATCTCAACGCCACAACAAACAAACTATATAAAGATTAATGTAAGCTTGGACTCAAATTCTCCTCAAACTCAAGCTCACGGTTTAATCGCATTTATATTACTTGCTTTGTTTCCGTTCTATCAATATATATACAATACTTGAATTCGGGTCTCTATATTTTATATAACAAACTAACATATCTCATATGTCAACTCCTAAGAAACCAGATTCTCGAACTTGATGGATAAGGCTATAGTTGCTTCAAGGCTTCCCTCAATTTTTTAAATAATTCAAACAGGCGTCAAAATTCAATCGGTTCAATTGGTTCAATTTTTTCCGTCGCATGTATAGCCACAACGGTTTTCTTAGTTGCTTTGACCGTTTTATCCATCTGATTCGCCACTTGAGAAGAAGAATAAAGCTAGCTAGAGTAGCAACGAGTCACATGGTCATGACTTAGGATTTCGATTTGGAAAGAAATTAGGGCTAGAGCATGAAATTTGGGAACAATGACGAAATTAAGGATCATAAGGGATTGTGGGTTACTCGATGAGTTAAAAT
This sequence comes from Limnanthes douglasii subsp. nivea, assembly GCA_036936605.1. Lineage (NCBI taxonomy): Eukaryota > Viridiplantae > Streptophyta > Magnoliopsida > Brassicales > Limnanthaceae > Limnanthes > Limnanthes douglasii. Next base: position 78,310,879 of record JAUPFV010000003.1, on the reverse strand, counting down.
CGGGTTCTAAGTTGGATGCGTTACTGGGGTCGGGTTCTAAGTTGGATGGATTGGTGGGAATCAAATTTTAAATTGGATTGGGCTAATTTTAATTAAGTTAGTTGGGTTGGGGTTGGGTTATTAGGTTAGTTGGGTCGGGTATGGGTTGTAAGGTACGTTTTGAAGTTTAGGTGAAAGTAAAAGTAACTTTAATATTTTTATTGTTGCGACATCATCGTCTTACATGGACAGTGATGTGGAAAGTCAAAGGTTATGCATGGGATGAAAGTAGGGTTGAGGTAAATAAAGACCTATTTATTGTGTTTTTGGAAATTAAGGGGACTTGTTTATATAGAAATAAATTATGGAAACTGACGTGAGACAACTGCCAGATGTGGGGGCCTTACCATGTTTTTTACCTTATGTATAGTAAACAAACTATAATTAATATTCAGCAAGTCGGTTTTAAGAAAAACTAAAGCGATAATGGATTACATTCACTCATATATTTAGGGACTAAATAGAATTCCATCAAATAGTGGAGTCATATACTATATGAGTTTGATCGATGATTATTCAAGGATGGTGTGGGTTTATTATCTGAAAACAAAAAATGGGGCATATTCAACATTTTTCAAATGGAAGAAGATGATTAACAAGCAAACACAAAGAACGATCAAGCATCTTATGGCACATAATGGGCTCGAAATTTGTAGTCGTGAGTTCAGCGAGTTCTGCGATGCTGAGGGAATAGTGCATCATCGTATTTATTCTAAAAGACCACAACAGAATGAGATTGCAGAAAGATTGAACATAAAATTTTATGACAATGCACGAACCATGTTCCAGCATTCTAGTTTGGGAAATTATTTTTGGGATGAATTTATCAATACAATGTATTACTTGGTGAATTGGTCTTCATCAACGACTATTGATTGTAAAAATCCTTTTAAAATTTGGTTTGGATCATCGACTGATTACGAACAGTTGAGGGTGTTTGGTTGTCTTGTGTACGCTCATGTCAGAGATGGTAAACTTGAGCTCAGGGTAAAATGGAGTATATTTATAGGATATGATACTTGAGTGGAATTATATAGGTTATGATGTACCTCTCTAATTTATCTAGTTTTTATCACCAGTAAGGACGCGGCCTTAATGAGTTTAATTTAGAGGAAAGTCATAAAAAAGTAAAAAAAAATGGTCGAATCAAGATCAGTTTTAAGTAAGCATGTGGAACTTGAATTAGAATCCGTTCCTAGCATGTCCAATAATTTGTTTGGATATGCCTCATTTTTTTTAAATCGATCTACCTCTGCTACAATTGCTTCGAACTACTCGGCTAAAAAAGTTCTTCATTTCTAGATAATAGGGAATGCATTAGGTCATACTAATAGTTTATGGAAAATAACACTTTCAGGGACGTATGTTACATCCTCGGAATACCAGGCAAAGATGTGCAAATTCTTTAATAAAAAAGATAGTAGTTGTTCCCTTATGACTGTCGGTAACCAAGCTCTAATCCTCACACTTTTTTTAGTATATACCTATATATCCTTATCAATTATTAACAAACTAGGTGTCTCTCTCGGATCATCTATAGACTCTTATTCCAAAGTTGACTCAGATAATTCTTATTCTTTTTATGGTTTTTGCACTCTGGATTGTCTTAAGAGCCAAAGCAGTAACGTAACATTCTATGGACACTTTTTTGCTGCTACAGACAACTCTAACACGATCCCTAATAGATATATCAAACACTAATGGATAATGAAGTTGACTGTGTGCATTTCGTGACATCCATGATCTCCCAAAAGTTTCATTATACGAAGTCGGGCCATCCACCATTATAAAAAGTGATCTTACTGTTTTCTTGAAAGATCCTCTTTGTAGCAGTGCATATCCTTCAAATTCTTCAATTACATCTGTAACGATCTTCGTAAATCCCACTATTATACTTTATAAAGATAATATGATAGGATGTTTTTTTATTTTCTTATAAGTGGACATGAACAATATGTTTTTTGCACTATCCATATCAATCATGATTCTTTGTATTTCAGTCCCCTCAATTCTCGTTTTGATTACCACTGCATCCTCATGTAGCCCAAAAATATGTCTTAAATCATCACCATCAAACACAATAAACAATATTAGATCTTGGTAAATATTTTTGGAATATTTTCCTTCTAATTGAATCGTCAAATTTACATCATGCCCCTTTCACGAACAACTAGAAGGCCCTGATACCATATACCCTCTAAAAATAATCAGTGATTCAAAAAATTTCATAAACTCTAAACCATTCCTTTCTCATTGGGTTCATCAATCACCATAATACTGGTTCGGTCGGGACCGGGGTCGATAGTCTAGGAATCCACATCAAACTCATTGTAGCGTTCGCTTGTAACAATTTTCTTCAAATAAGTTTTTTTGCCTCCTTTCCAACTATGGCTTGACTGCAAAATAGAGCTCGCGGTCGATTCCTGGATAGTGCTTTGATAAAAATAGTCAATTTTCTATTCTTAATTAAGGTTTGGATGTTTTTCAAAGGGATGCAATCTCTTGAATTATAGCCCACATCGTTACAATACTTGCGGAACCGACCATTTCAATTATCTCTCGAATTTTTTTATTATAAGTAGTTTTCTAAACTGAATAAAATTCATTATCTTGTTAAATATAGTATCAATTCTCTCTATTAGCTCAACATAGTTATTGGGTCATACCATAGTTATCACGTGGTGGCCGTGGCGGTCCGTGGCGGTTGTGGCGAGGCGAGGCAAGGCGATATCGCCTCCGGGTGGGGCGTGGCGAGGCCCTTAGCGTGGCGCTCGCCGTGGTGCCCGTGGCGATCGTGTCGGTTGTGGCGCTCGCCGTGGCGGCTGTGGCGAAGCGCTAAGCATGGTATGATTTTTTTAACTAAAAAAATAAAAACCTAAAACTAAGTTTTGGAAAGATGAAGATGTTTTGGAAGGAGTTGATGTTGGACTTGTTGAGGTTGATGAAGTAGACTAAAATCTTCGGTCTAAGAATCTATCGTCTGCAACGGCTCGTATAAAAGATTAGATTTTTGATGAAGACTTTTAAGAAGATTAAGATACTGTATTATGTGATATAAATGGAGAACATGATGGAGATGAGAGGTGTGAAGATGCTGTCTCGAACGATGATGTATTAATATGTTTTTCATTTGCCTCGGATGTTTTAAGAGGTATGTGTTTTGATGTTTTATAATTGGATCTTTTAGTCTATGTGTTTGTCATTTGACTCAGATGTTTTAAGAATTATGTAATTGGATGTTTAAGTTGTTATTGTTAGTTTAAATGTCTAAATAGTACTATTTAAATTACAGTTATGTGATATGCAAATGTTATTCAGATAATGGATCGCCGCATGTCATGTGGCCATCGCCTCGCCGTTGTGGCATTTTTATCCCTCTTCGCCACAGACCACCGCACGACACTGATAACTATCCGTCAGACCCATTGATTTGCTATGGATCTGTACTGCTTGATAAGGGCATAAAATGTTAATATTATTAAGGGGCTTAATTGATTATGTAAATATATATAGGGACTTATTTGTAAAGATAGGAAATATAAGAAATAAGTGTAAATATGAGGGACAATATGTAATTAGAATGAACATAGCATGTGATGGTGGAGCCCACCACTGACACTATATAAGTAAAGATCCCTTTTTGGAAAAAGGGTACTTTTCTAATCATTGGTACTTTATTTTGACTAATTTCTCTCTCTAAAACTTTGTACTTATTCTCCTGACACCACCCCACTATAGACGTTATCCTATAATCAGTCCCGAATATTCCAAGAACCATCATTAGCGCCGTCTGTGGGAACGAGTGATACCCGGAGATCAGGTTCTCAAACATTTTGACCGTAGTACAAACTTAAAATTTGAAGAATGGATACGGAGGTTCGAAAGGGAAAGGCAAAGGAGAGAGGCTCTGATAGGTATATTTCCTGTTCAGAGGATCAGAGCTCCGAGGAGTAGTTTGGTGATGATGACCAGGGTAGTCAAGGCTGAGGCAAACAGTCGACCCTTATCATGACCATGCAACAGTTTTTGGACGACATCACTAAGCTTAATGCTGAGAAAATGATGGCCTTGGCTGAAAATAAGTATCGGCTAGATGGCCGAGGCGAATGGTCGTGCGAAGATGGAAAAGAGGCTAATTATGTTGTTAATCAGGACGAAGCTGGTTTTTACAATGGCAGAGCTCGAGTGCGAAAGCACGACAATGTTTCAAAGAAAACGTCGGGACCCCAATCCAAGCACGAATATGAATATTCAATTGAAGAAGATATGTATGAGTCATCTTCTCCAGACCGGGATGTTCGATGCTTTAAGAAGGATAAAATGATGATTAGTGAGCGAGAAATTCAAAGGAATAAGTCTCACCGAGCTAAGATAGCCAAACCTTAAGGGGAAAATGCCGACAAAGTGACTCTCGTTTCTATGGAAAAAGAAGGTGTAATCACAGTTAAGAGAGAACAACAAAATGTCCCGCATTTTCAGTGTCCATCAGGAAGCCAATCCTACGGTTATAGGGTCGGAAGCCAATTTGTAAACCCGCTTGAAGAGGGTTGTATGCAACTCATGTAGAACAGCTAGGTAGCGGATTGTTTGGATTCTGACATAATTGGAGATCATCTCCCCTTTAAGATGAAATTTTATTGGGACATCTTCCGAAGCGGTTTCATATCTCGAAGTTTGAAAAATACGATGGAAAGAAAGACCTTGATGACCACCTGGAAGCACTTAAGAACTTCTTGCTGAGTTTCGACAATGACGATAAGTTGATCTGTCGAGCATTTAAAATGACGTTCAAAGACCGGGCATCAAAATGGTACAACCGACTACCACAAGGATGCATAAAAAACTTCGGCATGTTTTGGCTGATGCTCAGACAACAATTTGTAGGAAGTATACTCGACGCTTGTAGATGTAAAAACCGATCTGGACTATTGCGATGAGAGTGTGGCTTTAACGGGTTATAGATTGGATTTGTTACATGGTCCGATGAAGCAAGCGGTAACGAAAAAGCAGGCTTTTACTTTTTCTGCCTTGCTAGCTCAGGTAGAAAAACATATCCTGATTGAAGAGACTGAAGTGTCAGAATTGGCAGCGCAAATCTAGCAAACTGCGCAAGCTTCGGTGGTATCATATCAGAAGGCTCTGCAAAATAAATCTTTGGTTTTTGAGCCACAACCAATAACTACCGTGGCACCAGCAACACAACAATCAAACGGAAAAGGGTCGAGGCCTCAAACACAGAGACTACGAAATAACTACCGGGGAAATTCATATCGGCCAATATCAAATAAATAGGTTTGACCGGATCACTACGCCGATTTGACCGAGTGTGTTGCGACTATTTTCGACAAATCGAAGAAAAGTGTGCATTTCTGGAATCCTTTTCCGATCGGAACTCCTCGTGAGAGCCGAAAAATCGATATTGTAGGTATCATGAGGACTTAGGCCACAACACCAAGGATTTTATTGCGCTAAAGAAAGAAGTGCATGTGCAAATTGATAATGGGAAACTGCTAGAATACATGAAGAAACAAGCTCAGCAAAGCGGAGTATACAAACAAATAGTAACAGTGCTGAAGTAGGAAACTTCTTTGGTGATCTCCGAGGTCACTGACCTATTCGACATATCCACGGAGTATTGGACCCATACAAAAAAATGTGATTGGAGTAATTGAGGAAGTAGTACATGCAGCGTAAGAAAATGTGAGCAACTTGTGCAAGTTCGTTGAGTCTCTAACTATTTTCAGTGGCGATTCGATGGCAGGGATCACCAGTACTTCTCAAAAAAAGCATGTGGTCAATCTGGCTACGTAGTTAGAAGTAAGAACCTCTCCACATTTATATCAGAACCCATCTCATATCCTGTGTTTCGATGACGATGACATGAGAGAGATTGTCGGACCTCATGAAGACGCAATCGTAATTGTAGCAGCGATTGTTGGTCAAGAAGTTCGAAGGATATTGGTGGACACTAGGAGTTCGGCAAACATTATTTTCTTGTCAAATTTTTCAGAATTTAAGAAGAAGCTGGTAATTATAAAATCGAACCGGGCTATTCTTGGTTTTACAGGATCATCGGTAGAAGTAGTCGGTGAGTTCGAAGGTGTGGTCCAGCTTGGACGGGGATCGTTTACAAAGGAATTCAAGGTTCCATTTATAGTGGTTGACGCTCCTATGTCGCATAACGTAATTTTCGGTTGATCTTGGTTGTCAAGGATGTATGTCGTAACTTCTAATGTTGGCATTGCCAGAAGCAGCCAAAAGACAGCAAGGGAATGTTACCGACCAGTATTGGCGGCAAAATCTGATAAGGAAATGTTTGACGCAAGGGATTAGCAATTAGTGGGGTCGACCCATGGATCGGAGCCTGCAGACGATCCTAGGGAGACCCCAGGGTTATTCCTTACCGACGAGAATTGTGAAAGTTATGAATTTTCCAAAGGTTTTCGGAAAATACTGATTGATTTTCTTAGACAGAAGCTACATTTGTTTGCATGGTGCTCAAATGATGTTACAGGGGTTCCTTAGAATGTCATTTATCATCAATTGTCCATAAATCCAAATGTTCGACCTATAACTCAAAAACGCCGAGCTTTTTCCCAAGAAAAGGTAAACGCGATTATTTCAGAAGTTGAAAGGTTAACAAGGGTAGGACAAATAAGGGAATCTCAATATTCGCAATGGACAGCAAATCCAGTTTTAGTGAAAAAGAAGAGCGGAAAATGGAGAATGTGCATGGACTTTACAAACCTTAATAGAGCTTTTCCTAAGGATCCATTTCCCATGCCAATGATCGACCAGCTAGTAGATTCAACGTCTGGGAACAAATTGTTATCGTTTATGGACGCCTACGCAAGATACAACCAGATAAAGTTTGTACTGTTATAAGGCTATGTCTTTCGGTTTGAAAAACGCAGGGGCTACTTATCAGAGGCTGGTTAATAAAGTTTTTGAAGGACAGATCGGACAAAATGTTAAGGTTTACATTGATGACATGTTGGTCAAAAGTGTTACTGATGAAAACCATTTTGTCGACCTTGAAGAAATATTCAAGAATATCGGTAAAGTGAACCTCAAGTTGAATCCATCGAAATGCTCCTTCGGAGTTCGATCCGAAAAATTCCTAGGGTTTGTGATCAGTGAGAAGGGGATGGAAGCAGATCTGATCCAGCTAGATGCTTTGAATAGTATGGCTCCCCCAAGGAATATTAAAGAAGTATAGATTTTAATCGGACGGCTTGCAGCACTGAACATATTCATCTCGCGATCTTCTGACAAATGCGCACCTTTCTTTCAAATGTTGAGGAATGCTAAGAATTTTAGCTGGACGCCTGAGTTTACCGAGGATTTTCTCAATATCAAAAGTTACTTATCATCCCCAACACTATTGACAAAACCACTAGCCCGAGTGATTTTATTTCTATATATAGCGGTTTCAGAACATGTGGTAAGCGCGGCTTTAATTCGAGAAGAGAATAGGGTCCCTAAACATGTCTACTATGTGAGTAAAAGTTTACAGGATGCTGAAAAATGGTATTTAAAGCTTGAAAAGTTAGCATTGGCTCTAGTATCGGTTGCTATAAAAATGCGACCTTATTTTCAAGGCCATTCTATTATGGTTCGAACTGTTTCTCCCCTAAAAGTGTATTACAATGACCTGATATTTATGGGTGTATGTCAAAGTGGTCGGTAGAGTTGGGGGACTTTGATATTGATTTCAAACCAAGAACGGCTATTAAAGGGCAAGCTCTAGCAGTTTTTTTAGTAGAGTTCCACCCTAGTAGACCAGATGAGATAGCAACTGAACCAGAAATAAATTTAGATGAGTGGATAGTCAGTATCGTCGGTTGGTCAAGTATTAACGGATGCGGAGGCAGTGTCCAGATTTCTACACCCTCAAAGATTGCAATGCATCATGAAATTTGCTTTGGCTTCAAGGCTTTGAACAACCAGGCTGAATATGTGGCAACACTATCAGGTTTAAGGTTGGCGCGGATTTGCGGAGCCGAGAATGTTCGGCTGATAAGCGATTCATAATTATTAATCATGCAATGGGTCAATCCAAGGCAAGAAAAGAACAGTTAGTGCAATATCTAGCAGCCTTAAGAATTTTGGCTTCATCCTTCAAAAAGATTACTTACGAGCATGTCTTTATGGAGGATAATACAATTGCCAATTCGTTGGCAACTACAGCGTACGTTGGAGAATACCCTTGGTTTTTGAATCACGAGTATCCTTCTATTCTAAAGCGAAAAGACCTAGAAACGACCAGATATGGCTTGTAAAATTTCAGCAACTTTGAGCACTGACTGGAGGAATAACATTATAACGTTCTTGACAGAGGAAGTATTGCCTGATGACAAAACGTTGGCAAAAAGAGTTTGATATAAGGCACGAGGTTTTTCTGTATTGGGAAACATTATTTATGAAAAGTTCGCAAGTAGGCCTCTACTAAGGTGCTTAGGGCACCAAGAGCCACAGACGGTGTTATTCGAGCTACACGATGGTGAAGGGTCGGCACATTGTGGATTCAAGACGCTAATTAAAGGAGTTCTGTTGTCAGGTTTCTACTGGCCTACGCTAGCAGTCGACGCCAATGAGTTGGTCAAAAGGTGCGATACATGCCATAGGTTCGCAAATTCAATCCACACCTCAGCAATCCCCCTCGAGTCCATCTCAGAAGGTCTATCATTTGACAGGTGGGGATAGATTTAGTAGGTCCACTTTCGTTAGCAACCGGAGGAAGACAAACCATCATGGTTGCATTGGATTATTTCTCAAAGTTGGTCGAAGCGGAACCACTGTCAGGAACTAGAGCTAAAGATGTGGTAAAGTTCATATGGTCAAACATTTGTTTTCGGTACGGGGTCCCTCAGAAGATAACCATAGACAATGGCCCTCAGTTTGACAGGAATGAAATGAGGTAATTTTTTTCAAACCACAATATACAACAGTCTTTCTCGGCTCCATTCCATCATCAAGCTAACGGGCAGGTTAAAGTAACAAATAGGACAATCATCAATGAACTTAAGAGGATTTTGGAAGGAAAATCTGGAAAGTGGACGGATTTTTAACAAGAGGTGTTGTGGGCATACTGAACTACGGCTCAAACTACAACACGGGAATCACCTTATGTACTGGTATATGGCATGGATGCAGTAATCCCTGCGGAGACGATGTTCCCTTCCTTCAGGATCAACCGTTATGAGGAGAACGCTGATGAGGAAATTTGGTCCTTGGCTCTGGATCTGATAGAGGAAAAACGAGATAGGGCTCACTTGAGTTCCTTGCTGATGAGAAGCAGGTACGCTTCAAAAGTTTGAAGAAGAGACTTTAAGGTCGGGGAAAAAGTCCTGCGAAACGTTTTCCTTCACACCAAATACAAGCATTTGGGAAAGTTGGCACCCAATTGGGAAGGATCGTACCAAGTGACAGAAAAAGTGAAGTCAGTGACTTATTGGTTGAAAGATAAATTCGGTCGACCTTTACGTCTCCCTTGGAAAATTGAGCACCTTAAGTGATATTTAAGTTGATTGATAATTTTCACTATTTTCCTTAAACTTCATTGTAAGAAAATTTTAGTCGGAGGCATACTCTTTCCTATCCTGGTGGCGCATGGAGGTTTTAATGAGGTGTCTATATAAATTGACCCGTTTAGTAAATTTTTAGAGCCTTAAAATCAGTTTACTGTCATTACATTGTCGAACCTATCAAAGGGTTTTTCAACATTAAAGTTGATCAACAACGTCGAACCTATTAAAGGGTTTTTCAACATTAATGTTGATCAACATATTCGAACCTATTAAATGGTTTTTACACATTAGAGTTGATCAACAACATCGAACCTATTAAAGGGTTTTTCAACATTAAGGTTGATCAACATATTTGAACCTATTAAAGGGTTTTTTCAACAAAAGTTGATCAACATATTTGAACCTCTTTAGAGGTTTTATCAACTCTAAGGTTGATCAACATATTCGAACCTAATAAGGTTTTTCAACTTTAAGTTTGATCAACAAAGTCGAACCTGCTACAAGGTTTTTCAGCTAAAACGTTGATCCACAAATTTAAACACAGTAAAAACCCATTGAATTTGGCGTCATAAACTGATCACTTTCAATTACAAAAAAAAGGGTAGGGCATTGAGCAGAGAGTACAAAAAACGGATAGGAGTGAAAATGCGCAACAAAAACAACCAAATCAAATTTTACTTTTAACAAAAATAACATATCCGAGCGGCAGAACTCAAGCATCGGATTGATCTTCAGATGATTCGGTGTATTCAATATCAAGGTCGGTACAATCAACGCCTTCAGGACGATCTTCTTCGTGGACGTCTAGCCACATCGACCCAAGCGGCATCCGAGGAAACTGTGCATGAAAGTTTAGAACATAGCCAGCCTTGCATCAGCAACTTCTCTTTCAATAGCTTGTTTGCACTTGGCAGTGAAAATACGATTTTCTTCCTTACTTTTTTCGAGGTTCATTTGAAGTTTGTGAAGTTTCGTATCCATTTCAGTCGATCGCTAGTGAATGTAGCCATTTTGAAGCTTCTAACCAATTCTTCAACGGCTTTGGCGTGATCTTCGTTGGCTTGAGAAACAGATTTTTCCCACTCTTTCTCTTTCACATCAAAATCATGGATTTTAGCTTCGACTGTGTCAGCTAGGGTGTTGGCAAGATCAACTAAGTCGTATGATTTCTTGGCTTTGGATGAAATGCTTCTTTTGAGCTCAGCAAGTTTTTTCTGAAGTTTGATTACTTCCATATTCTTTTGGGCTATGGGGACGAGCATGTTATGCAGAGAGGTGGCTAGGACATTTGAATCTTGAAGGAAGAAAGAGTTTAAACTCTGAGCACGAACAGGCAAGAATGTAGGATCAACATGCATCGAATCTCCTTGGCAAGAATTATGATCGTGTTGGGCCACCACAGCACGACCGCCCGAGTGGTCTGACGCTTTGGTTTCACTTGTAGAATGCTTTTCCTCCGACCCTCTTTCTCTTACACAAACTTCGACAGGTGCAGACGACTTTGCACCACCAAAATGATCAAACATGGTAAAAATGGTGATTTGTATTGCGGTTGGGTCGCAATGCACGTCATCTGCAACAGTATTCCCTTTGGATTTCTTGTTTGAGGTAGGGTTCCCCCCATCAGTTGCGGCATTCTTCTTCCTTTTTTCACCACGTCCTATATGTTCCCTTTTAACGACGACGGGAGATTTATCCTCGCTTGCAACTAGGTCACTGAGAATGACAGTGGTTTCTGGCTCTAAGGGTGGTTCTTCAAGAGGTGTTCCTACAACAGTACTGTCAGCTTTATCTCGCACATTTTCTGGATCAGAAAACTCCTCTGATTTCACACGTTTGCTAGGCACCCGATCTCTTTTGGGCAAAAACACTTCAAAGTCTGGGGCCTCAAGCCTCCTCACGAGGTCAGCAACATCAGGAGGAGTCTGTAACTCTTCAATACTTTGAATATCGTTGGAGCAGTGCCAAAGATTGTTATTGATGAGGTTGGTGTTCTTAAAGCATCAACAGAATTGCGGACCCTAATTCTTCCTGGTAAACGCTCGGAGTTTGGCAAAGATCATTGAAGCTATATTAAGGTGGGCTTTTCTCAAATCCTGAATAATTACCCTGCAAGCTTAAGAAAGAAGGTCGGTCAATTTAATATATATATATATATATATATATATATACCTTCAGGAGTCCACTTGTAAGAAAGGCGCCTCAGATTTTCTTTGCTATATGACCGGCCATTTTCCCAAGCACCGATGATAAAGACAAATCGGTACTTCCACGATCTGTCAGTCTCCAATAAATTATTCACTATCTTTTTCGGATTAGGAAGGTAAGAATAGAAGAAAGGCAGCTTAGCAGACTTTGAAAACCCAGATAGGCCTATGTATTCCTCTATAGAGATCGGGATCTCAGCCAATCGAGAAGCCATAATGGTAGACATTAAAGTGTACCAAGCGTTAAGAGTTAACTGGGTCAGGAAAACTCAAGGATCTCGAAGTATCTGACAATTTCGGGATCAAGGGGAATTCGTACACCCGAGTTGAAAAGTTCGGTGAAGAACACAATCTTTCGATCTTGTACGGACAAGGGATTTTCACCAGGCTTCAGAAAGCGAACGTTTATACAATCAGGAATCCCCCAGATTTTCTTCAAGCCAGCTTCTTTTTCTGGAGAATAGTACAGGTGATTCTCATTAAAAAGAGACATAATATGCTCCTTGGGAAGGCGAATATTGTAGCCTTTCACAACGTCGGCAACTTCAGGAGGTAAAGGCTCTTTTTCAGCTTTGCCAGCTGCAGCAGTATTTTGAGCTTTTGGATTTATCGCTGCATCTGGCTTAGCACTTTTGTCCCCAACTTTTGCTGACGCGGATGCCATGGTTGAATAATTGGGAATAGGTTCCTCGGTAAGTTTGTCTTCGAATCTCGCTAATACAGATGCCTTGTTAAAAGTTTTACGAGTAGTTTTCTCAGTGTCTCTATCCTCAACCCCCGTCGACGCAAACACTTTGGTTGAAGGTTTGGGAGTAGTCTTTTCAGCAGGCTTGTCTTCAACCCGTGTCGATGCAGAGACTTTGGAGGATTTAAGAGTCGGCTTCTCAGCCTCAGTAATTTTTACTTTCTTGGGCAAGATCTTATCAATAGATGTTAACCCTTTGGAAGAAGGAGTCGCGAGAACAACACTTGAGCTGTTGTTAACTCGAGTGTGACCACGCGCGGGGACCCCAGCCTTTTTAGAAACAGTTTCTTCACGTTTTCTTCTCTCCTTATCTTGTTGAACCACCCATTTAGGAGTGGTCGCAGTGTTATGGCTGGTTCAAACTCCTACAATAGTTGGAGTCAGCTAGACGTATTCAGGAGGGGTAAATGAAGAGCTAGAATCACCCATAGTCAAAAAATACGTTTTGGGGCGGTCGACAATATCCCGAGGCCTTGAGGGAGCATGATGAGTTTTAACGTCGGTTTATCTGGCCTTTAAAAGAGTAGAGCGAGTAGCAACGTCAAGCTTTTTTGTTAATGAAGAAGTCATCGGGATAGTCGGGAGGCTTGCGTTAAGAGAGGGTGTAGATGGGCCCAGATTTCTGGGTTTTGGAAAAATCAACGGAACTCAACGGTGATACAGGACCTTTGTAAATTAACCCGACGGCTCGGTATTTTTCAACCGTTTCCTAGGTTTCTTATGAGATGAAGGTTTTCTCATAAACAAAATCAGAGTTTCTCTCTCTAGAAAATGGGGAGTAGAAAATGTTTATCTCTCTATAAGTGAGATAAAATGTGAGAATTGAGAAGTAGGACTATTTATAGGCAAGTAAGTGTGGCAACGGTTTGCTCCATGGAGAAGCGCAATCAAAAAGAGCGTCGGGAATATCAAGATTCGCTTAACCAAAATGCTACTTAAAATATAGCCCAGTTATCGCGAGACACGTATCAATCTTGACAGCTACAACAGACCTAGGGGGCTAGCCTTATGATGCACGCGTTGGGCAGTTCAACAGTTGAGAACTGCGAATGCAAGCGGCGAATTTATGAGTGACACGTGGACGAACTAATAAGTGACACGTGGTCGAGTCAGTGAACCGGTTCTGTGAGTAAAGGAAATGGGCCCTTGGAAAAAATAGTTTGACCCAAGGCCTGAAATAGATGGGTCAAAGAGGTTGATTTCGATCCTGATTAGATCTGACGCACAGGAATGTAACGGACCGATAGACCGACCCTTAACAGACCAGTCTTAAAGATTGACAGATCAACCTACCGACCCGGTAATAAAAGGTCGGCAAATAACGTATAAACCGCAATATAGGTATTGAGGGGGTTGACAAAGAAACTAACACAAATTCTTGACCATAAGGTTCTGCAGTTAAGTAATTTTTGCTCGACTCTCCGTAAAACTAGGGGGCTACTGATAAGGGCATAAAATGTCAAGATTATTAAGGGGCTTAATTGATAATGTAAAGACATATAGGGACCTATTTGTAAAGATAGGACTTGTAAGAAATAAGTGTAAATATGAAGGCTAATATGTAATTAGAATCAACATAGTTAGTGACGGTGGAGCCCACCATTGGCACTATATAAGGAAATATCCCTTTTGGGAAAAGGGTACTGTTCTAATCATTAGTACTTTATTTTGACTACTTTCTCTCTCTAAAATTTTGTACATATTCTTGTGACACCACCCCATTATACACGTTATCCGATAATCAGACTCGAATATTCCAAGAACCATCACTGTTGACTTTGTGAGTGTTTATTTACCCCTAGGTCGATGCGGAGTCTGATTTGTGCACTTTAGACGAAACTTAGTAACTGATTAAGGATGCAAGTTTTTAGGAATGTTGTTGTTGATGGCTTGAGGTAGAATATTGTGGAGAATTTCTTTGCAAAATGATCAATTTAATCTTTTAGAATCCTCCATTTTAATATGTTTATCAACTTGAGCTAAAAAACCTCAAAATGTTAAGGTTTTTTTTCCTGGTCACATTATCAACAAATTCTCGGTAGAGAAAGTCTTACCTTAAAGAAGTTATAGCCACTTTCTCATGGCAATCATCCAAGTCATTCTTATTATATACGACTTTTTTAGTGTAGTATTTTAAAATCTCCTTAATCAACTAGTGGTATTGAGTTATTATATCTTCAGAAACTGTCTTCAAAATATAGTCCAGAATATATCAAAATTATTGATGGAACCCTGTGCAAGCCAGATTTACCATTTTAGAGCTTGAAAGTTTGGGAGAAATGACGACATAAAAACTTATCATCGTCATCATAATTAATCATAATTTTTTTGAATTGCTATAGGTGGTTATTCGGATCTTTGATTCCATCAAACGTTTTAATTTTAGTTTCATATGTGGTAGTACTTGAATTGCTCTAGATGGTTATCAAGATCATTCATGGTTTTTGTTATTTGTATGTGGTAGTTCAAATTCCAAAGCCAATTAATCAGACCATTTTCCGATCACGTTTCTCTCAATTATTTTTACAGGCCTATCTGCATATCAAAATCCATCACTTGGTATGTTCCATAGAAAAACTTAAAATACTTAAGGTTTTGGATGTTTTTATTCAGGTTCCTATGAAGGCTCTCGTTATTACAACCACGGATTGTGTCAAAGATTTTTGGAATGTGTTTTCTTAATAAAGAAATACGATAAACAAACTGTGGATAGGATTTAAAGATAATTGAGTAGCTTACTATACTAATTATAAAGAGAGAATATCTGATCAAAGTTGTTGAGAAGTACATGAAGTGTTAAATTTCTTAAAGCCAAAATTAAATCTTAATATAGACTATTAGGCCTAGTGGGTTTATATTATTCATTAGCCTATTTGGATAACCCAAGCCCATATAACCTAAACCCGTTATTACATTAAATACCTCTTATATTATATTTTTATTAAATAAGAATCATAAAGTAAATTATGGTTCAGTAACTTATTGGTCTGACTTGCCTTTCAATAAATTGGGTCCTTAGCAAGAATAAATCTCTTAACTCTGTGTTATATTGTTGTAAATGCACTAATAATTGAGTAAAGACCTCTTCAAACCTTGATGAGATCGAATACTCGTGACATTTACGATAATATTATATACTCTCATCTCATTGGCCTACCATGGATACATTGGATGACTATTTTCCTTTCTCCGTATATTTATAATCAGAGGTGAGTGAGAATATTCATATGTCATTATCACTGACAACAGAATCCAATATGGTCCCATGACTACTCAAAGAAGCCCTCATAGAATAGGTTGGCTGATCTAACGGGTTCGTGCACTTCTTCTCGAGTGACCTCAGATTTCTACATTCGAGCTCCTCGTTATATCTCGAATGTCATGAACTACTTTTATCATATCTCGTCATTTGGCATGAGCTAGTCTAGTTACAATATCATCTCTTCATGGGAAGAGCTATAAATCATAATTTATTACACTTGGATCAGCATTCTACCCTCAAGGTCTGTATCCATCGGCCCCAAACCCTTTTCGTATACAATAAAGGGCCTCAATCCCACCGTGTCTTTGGAATAAATTACTCCTTATGCAGTTTTGGGGGCTACTTGTGACATATCATTCGCAAGCATATTTTCATAAGCATTGAGATCAAATTTCTCTAAAATATGTAAATAAGCTAATTACATTATGTGTAACTAAATCTCTTGAATATTTTATTATTTACAAGTGTTGCATATATTAAAGGTAAACATTTTAGATAAAGGAAATTAGATGCATAATATATAAATTTTGGAACAAATTCAAAATGTTATTTCAAACGTTCTTATGTAGGGATGTCCAATATACCATATATTGTTCATAGAAATCTTCTAGACTTTTTATGCCCGCATTTCATCTTAATTGTAAATCATTGACAAGTTAAAGTATTTAAAACCCATAGTAAGGAACCATTTTGTAGACGAGCTAAATGTTTTATATATAAACTAGTGATTGTCAATAAATCAAGTAAGATGGTTCACTAAATAATGTTATGATCAGTTTCTTTAAAGTGTGAAAAAGTTACTTACTATACTAATATATTTAGAAATAGTCATCAAAATCAGTATATTAATCTTAAACCTAACGGAAAAAAATCGAAACACTTGTAGATTTTGGGATGTTTAGTGGAAGAAAAGCATAATAGGCATATAAAAGGGAAATCATAGTCTCATACATCAATAAATTTTCCATTTATAACATTTATTATTTTCTATTATTGTATAGTATATGATGTCACAACTAAATTTAGATTTGAGACAATACAATAATTTTAATGATATTAAATATGAAGAGAAGTAATTAGTGAATAACTTTGATTTTTTAGGAAGAACAAAAATGATTTGTTCATATCCAAACGATAAAGATTTGTTATTTCGTTAGCGATCATCTCATAATGGTGATGATCATCATTTCTTCTAAAAATAAATGTTCAAATCCTCACTCAATAAATCCATAGTTATAGTTGTTCATGAAGAACAAATTCTATATCCTTTGGACATAGAAAAAATTATTTATAATGCAATAAAAATTTAATTTCTAGTTTGGCAAGATCATAATGAGTTTTACAAGAATATTAAGATTCTTTATGATACAATTGAAGATCTAGTTTTAGTTTCAGTTACGTCATAAAGAGTTCTACAAGAATATTAAGATTATTGTATTGTAAAAAAATAATACAATTTAAGCTTTCATAACATCACGTATAATGTCAATTTCTAACTGTACATTTTTACAATAACAATAGAAAATGAAATATGATAATTTAGTTTAAGCTCTTATCTTTTATCTACAAAGAATGTACTTGTTTGTTACAAATTCATATTTGAGCCATACTTAACTCGAAAAGTAACCTAAGATAATGTACACACGATTTTATATCAAGAAAATTTGTCTTAATATAAAAAAATTAGATTTTAAGTCAACGTTTCATATTAGTCAGGCAAATGATTCTTGTAAGACAATGATAGTACATATTGGACAGTTCATTGTTAATTTTATTAAGATCTTGTCTTTTTTTCCAAAATGATAATATCGAAAAATATTAATTTATTGTACAACTCAATAAGTTTATTAGTGCATTGTGAGTTATAAACATCAATCAATTCAAAAGAATATCAATAAGTTTATAATGATTGTATCTCAATTTAAGTTAAGATTAGTGGTTTGTAACACTAGAATATCCATTTAGGATATTAAGCAAGTTGCTCATCAAAGATACCTTGATATTTCAAAGTATGATCTCGTATGTTCTTAAGATAGACTTATTAAAGTATTATCGACTTCACAAGTTCACTGAAAATAAAACCATATTTAGTGTTGTATTTCAGTGACATCCTTATTTCCCTAAACTATAACATGAAGATAAAGAAAAAACTATATTTAACAGCCTATAGTTAAAGAAATCAAAACCGAACAAATAAGAACGTATTCAAGAATTCATTTTATTCAGTTTCTTTTTTTTCATCTTTTCGGAATAAAGTTTTAACATCCAATTTTTATCTCTTATGAATTTTTTGTAATCTAAAATATATTGAAGTGAGAGTTTGTTTATATAATTAGATTGGATTGTGTTTAGTTTGAGTTTTTATACGATTGAGTCTAACCCGTTTTGATTCATTTTTTATCTTATATTATATTATATATTTCTTAAAAAAATTAAGAATCTCAATTTAATATTGTATTTTGTAAAAATATAAAATTCTTTTAAAGGAAAGTGTGGTAAAATGGTAAATGCGAAAACATTTACACCTTGTTGTATAAAACTTCATATATCTCTTTTATAAAAGGTTTATCAATAAAATTTACAATATATTTAATAAAAAATATGATTAATCCATAGGATTAATTTGAGGATTCGGTTCTCGACATTTTTCCAAACCTAAAACCCAAATCACCATTTATGAAAGTTCGAGGGACGCAACTCCAACTATAGCTTAAGCTTAAATAATAATAAAAATAATAATAATAATAATAATAATAATAATAATAATAATAATAATAATAAATAAATAAATAAATAAATAAATAAATAAATAATGAGACTTTTCCAAACGAGTTAAAATTGCTTCTCAATATGCTTAATCATTTATGAAAAGGTCTATATATAGAAGCACCATGCATGGATATTCCATTTACAATCATATTCTTAATTACTCAACCAAATATCAAAATTTAGAGAACCATATATAATCCTTTTATTTCATTATTTATTAGTGCTATTATTTATTTACCCTTTTGCTGAAATTGCAAGATTAACCTCGTAGAAATGGCTGCAACAAGAGAATCATCTACCACAGCCGAGGTCCCCGTTTGATTCCAAACAGAGGAAGAGTTATCAAAAGTGTTTTTAAAGTTGTGTTCTGTTCCTGTCGCTGTTTCAAGAAACAGAGTGTCCGTCGTACCACAAAACTAGCAACTATTGTTCCTTCATTGAATTCAACTGCGTTCATTAAGTAAATCCCAGTCTCGCCTTCTTAGTTCTTACTCACTCTGTTTCTCTTATCACTTTCAGCTTCCGTAATTCTTTGTTTCAGCATCTAAATGCGTGTCACTGACAGATTTTTATATTATTATTTTTCTGTAATTCTTTTATTTATTTTATTGTTCAATAAAAAAATAACCCATCAACAATTTGATGGTTGTATACAAACTCTTATCTGTTCTACAATACTATCGAAGATATCCTCTGTACATTGTTATAGTTGTTGTAAATTTGGCCTCGGAAGTAAAAAAATAGTCGGATATAATCACCTCATTATTGTTAATCTCAATAATTAGTGAGCGCCCATCCATCAACATCCACAATTTTTATGAAACAAGTCATGTTAAAATCCACTTGTCTGGACACGAAAAGTCTAATGCAATCTGTTGAGAGGGTCAAAGCTTAGAAAAGACAAGAGCTGAAAAGGCCGGAATAAAATATGACAACTAAATTTAAACTTAAACGTTGGGCCATGCATCTATTATCTTGACCCCTTGCGAATGTTGTTTATCTAATAAATAAAGAGATAGATACTTATTTACTTTTAATTTTTTAAATATATTTAGAATTGTTAATTCGCATTTATTTTAAATTAGTCCTTTTTTTCTTATTTTTTTATATTTTAAAATTTTACATATTTAATCTTTTCGACGTACAATTTTTTAAGAGCGGTCACGTGACACTTCAAAAAATAGATTTTTCGTTTCATATTTGGCTCTTTCAATCTTTTGCAAATAATACTTTTTCATTAAATATGAATATTATAGGCAAAAGATTGGGATGTATGATTGACAAAAGAAGGGGACCAAATGTAAACGGAAAAAATCTATTATTTGAGTTGTCACGTTTAAGCTCTTAAGAAATTGCACACGCAGAAGACTAAACATGCAAAATTTTAAAACGTGAGAGAATATTATAAGATAAAAGTCAACGAAGAGGGTTAGTTTGATACAAATGCAAAATATAGGGAACTAGTGGTGATTTTTTACCCGCCTAAACAAACAGTATAACACCAACTCTCATCTCTTTATAAAATTAATAACTAGTTTTCCATGTTTGTCATTTGTTTCATAATGGTCTTCCATGTCCACTTAGGTAACATATCACTCTCACACGTTTCGAGACTATTGTAAATAGCATTTCACGACATCAGTCTCTTTGAACTTACAACTGTTGGAATAATTATTCATCGGTGTGTTAAATATATTTGCTCATTGTTATAAAGTAGTTCAATAATAAATAATCATATTAATTGTATTAAATAAGAATTAGACATATTGGTAAAAACACGTTATGGAGGTATAAGTGTGGTAACCGGGTTGAATTTGGACAATGTGAATGACTGAGCCCAAATCTCAACACTAAAGCCTGAACTGATAATTCAGGAACTAAATATTTTATCAATTTAGTGGTTGTCGTCCCAGATCACAAAACGGGAAACTTAATGGGATTTATACAACTATGATTTCTAATTGCCTTTGCCTATAAAAGAAAGAATGAAGATTCATTCATACATTTAACTTCAACTCAAAATTAAAGTCGTCGCTTTATTGAAAGGAAGACTAACAACTATTTTAATATAAGCAGTAACCTAAAAACCTTCAAGTCTGATTCAAGCAATCAGGAACTTGAAGTAAAGATTCAAACATGATTATGGATAGCAGTAAACAACACCGTAATTTATTCTATATTTATTAGTAAATCATATTGAGGGCTCAATATTCCACATGTTTGATAGACTAACTTGATGTGATTCAGTTAGTTCTATTAGTTGGTACCAGAGTCAAGATCCACTTATGATTCATAGGATAAACTTAATGTATATATATATATATAAATGAATCAAAACATGTTTTTCTTTATGTAAAGAATTCATACCATGTGAAAATCTTGTATACAATGATTTGTTCATATAAAAGCATGTCTATGTGTTTTAATTTGTTTATGAATAAGTATATTGTATGGATATGATTTAGGATTGTTTCCTATAAATCAGGGTTTGATTGATGGTTCGAAAAGTTTTCTCAAATTTAGCATCAACCAAACCATAATTTGACAGATTAAATCAAACATATCGGGACAACAGTTCATCAACGGTATAACCTTTGAGTTATTATTGATTGAATGTTGTCTATGATATTCACCGTAGGTAGAAAAATGATATCGCTACAGATAAAGTTACAGTTTGTGAGGAAATATCAAGCCACTATTGTCGCGATGATAATAGTGGGGTGTTGTTGGTTGGGCGACCGCTGAAGTATAGCAACCACAACTAAGGGGGTGTCAACCATCTGGGATAATAATTCTTGGAAATCAATGTGATCTAGCTAATGGGATGTTAGATTTTACTTTTCAATGTTTTCTTGTTATCTTACTGAGTTAAGCTCATGTAAATCATATTTAGTATTTCAAAATATAAATTGATGGTGATGATTTGAACTAAGGATTTTGATATAAATTGTTTAATAGTGTAAAAAAACTTAGAGTTTTATTGGTTCGAGTTGAGCCTTTTACTTAGAGTAATGGTTGAGGATGAAGATTTTCTAGCAAAGTTTAAGAAATTAAATGTATTCAATAAGCTGATATATCTTTGATACTCAAAGGTTATTTTAATCTAAAATACTTTTATGTTAGGAGTAAACACCTTATATAGTTGTTACGTGTATTTTTTATTTTCTTTATTAATTATTAGGAATCCATATTTTTTACCCTCTCTATATCCATATAGTGAACCTGGACATCCATATGATTTCCTAGATTTTTCTAGAGGTTACACTCTTAGTTTTCAACTTTAAATAATTAATTTTAATAGTCCTCATTAATTCTTTGTAATGATGCTTATTAAGTCTCTCCAGTATTTGTGTTCATTTATTAGAAGTTCTTATGTGAGAATATCCTCCACTTGCTCATTTTTGCGGTAATACTTCACCTCGATCTTGCATTTCTCCACAACATCTCTTATGAAGTGATGTTTAATTTCAATATGACTTGTAAAACTATGATGAATTGGGTTCTTTATCATGGAAATTGCAGATATTTTGTTACACATGATTTGGATGGTTTCTTCTTGTTTTTCTCCAACATCATTAAAAATAAAATTTAGTCATATTGCATTTGGCATCGCTAATGTAGTAAATATTTATTCTTCCTCGTGGATGATTATGATTTCATTTCTTGATTCTTTGAAGATCACGCAACCATACCTGAACCAATACTAAATTCATAGGATAAAGTTTTTTTATGTCGTCATCTACATAAAGAAAGATAATGAGAATTTCCAATGTGCCTTGTTTCTTGATGTACAAGATATGCTCGTTCTTACGTATTTTGAAGCCTTTGACTTTATAATAACTATTAATCTTATTGTACCATGTTCGGGCTGCTTGTTTGAGCCCGTACAATTTATTTTTTAATTGGCACAACTTAGTTTCTTCTCTTGGTGCCACAAATATTTGAGGTTTCTTTACATACACCTCTTCCTTCGACGTGTCATTGAGGAAGGCTAATTGTTCATCTAATTTTAAAAACCTGCTGTTATGAGTTACCAATGCACTGAGAACTCGAATTATATCATGCTTTACTACTAAGGATAATTTTTCTTCGAAATCGACTCTACGTTGTTGAGAATAACTCTTAACAGTTAGAGTTGCTTTCTTCTTAAGGATGATATCCATCCGGATTGAGCTTTGCTTTGTATATTCATTTCACCAATCACGTTTCTCTTTTTTTATTTCTCAACAAGCTCTTATATATTATTTTTCTCAGTTATTTTCATTTCTTCTTTTGTTTGTGTCTTCCAATATTTCTCTTTGGTGGATTTTTCAAAATTATTTGGCTTAATAATGCAAACAATTCAACGATCATACACATCCCTTAGACGTATCATTTTATTTGGCGTTGAGCTTGGTGACTCTGATCTTGATGTTAATTTAGGACTTGTTTCTGGACTATAAGAGACATTGTATTTTTTAGGTCATTTTATTTTTCTTCCTTGCCTAATTATTCATCACATGGTACCAAGGTGCTTGAGCTCACTTTGACAAATAAAGGTTTGTGTGTTCGTTTTTTATTTCAATCTTAAAATGAACATCAAATATCACATCTCGGTTAATCGCAATGTCACTTTTCTTCAAATTAAAAATTTTGTATCCTTTTAATTTTAAGTTTAGCACATAAATATTCCCTTTCCACGTGTCTTATCGAGTTTCTGTGTTACTTTCTTTAGAACATGAAAATAACAAATTCACTCAAAAACACTTAGATGGTTTATCGAACTTATTTTTCACTCTAAAATTCAATTTTAGTGTCATCTCCCACAATATTGTTTGGACACTCGTCCAACAGATAGATTATTGTGGTTATGGATTCAGCCTAAAACGGTACTAGGAACCCTTTCTCATGAAACCTTGATTTTGATATCTCCTTTATAGTTCTGTTCTTTTTAAAGTAACTCGATTTTTTTGTGGAGTGTGTCCGACCGTTAACTATCTATCAAAACCAATATATTCATCGAACGTTTCAAACTTGTTAAATTTGTACTCGCCACCTTTGTTACTTCACAATAATTTGATTAAGTGTATGCTTTGTCTTCCCACATACTGCTG
Organism: Limnanthes douglasii subsp. nivea; assembly: GCA_036936605.1. Taxonomy (NCBI): domain Eukaryota; kingdom Viridiplantae; phylum Streptophyta; class Magnoliopsida; order Brassicales; family Limnanthaceae; genus Limnanthes; species Limnanthes douglasii. The sequence goes on along the minus strand of JAUPFV010000003.1, from coordinate 78,287,234 downwards.
AATGTGTTTTAATAAGAGAACACATTTGATTTATGTATTATAAAGTACACTCACATCTATTAAGTATTGTTTATTGGGAAAGGTGAAATAAGATTCTCAGAAGAGTAGTTTAAAGATTTTTAGAAATTTAAGGTAGCTTAAGATTTTAGAGAGAGAGAGTTATTAAGAATCAAAGTTGATGAGTCCAGAATTATTCACCATTGCTTACTGAGAAAACCGGACAGGGGTAATTCGGACAATAGTTGCCCACTAAACTATCCGGACAGGACAAAAGTATTAAAACACTAAACACATTTTGACTAAACTATATGCTAATCTACTTAAGAACTAATGGATCTTTAAACTCGACACAGTTTTATAACTTGACCCGAAAGCCCATGGGTCCATAATTAAAGGTATAAATACCCAACCACTTTCATTAATGATAGTAATGAACATTTGATACAACCAGGCAGCTTAAATCTCTCACTACAAAACACCCAAACATTTAATACCCTTAAAATTCTCTAAAACACCCGATAAAATTTCCCTCAGTCCAAAATAATCCACACCAAATTGGCGACCATAGTGGGAGAAGAAGGTGCCTGAATCTAGCATTCAAAACCAGCAAGAAAAACCAGTTCAGATCAATCCGGACGAGCTAGCGGTACCACTACCTTTGGTAGAAGTTGTGGGTGAAAACGATGAGTACACGGTTGAAGAACGAGACAGGTTGAAAGCTGAAATGGAAGCCTTGAGAGCTGCTAAAAAAGTGGAGTTAGGATTGAAAGAAAAATCGAAAGTGTCAGCCATTCACCACACTGACAATCCAAGGGAGAATGACCCATCAGCAAAGACTCACTTGAGTACTAAAAAGACCCATGTCAGCTCCAAGAAGTCTCACCGGTCTAAACCGGTGGAGAGCTTAGAGTCTGAGTCCTCTAGTAGCTCCTCGAATGAGAATAGACTTGAGGAGTCCCTGTCATCCAGCAGTGATGAGGGCAGATCCAAGAAGAAGCAAAAGTTGGTGATGGATCAGCTTTCCATGATGAGCTAGGTATTTTTGCAATACCTAATGAAAACACTATCTTTAGTCGTGGCCGAAATTGGAGACAATCTCCATTATCCTCCAAAATACTGTCTAGAAACCTTCCCAAGAGGTTTGATAGTACTAAGATGGAAAATTATGATGGGAGCAAGGATCCGGACAATCATCTGGAACAATTTAAAAAATTTATGATTAATTTTGACGATGATGACAAATTGCTCTGTAGAGCCTTCTCTCAATCTTTTACGGGGAGTGCTCTGAAATGGTACAATAGCCTACCACAAGGGTGCATCAAAAACTTTGACACGTTTTGGGTGGCCTTCCGGAGGCATTTTGTTGGAAGTAAGGAGGTGAAGGGCAATGGAGACACTATTATCCATTGTGCTCAAGAGCCAAATGAATCACTGAAAGACTATATAAGTCGTTTCGTGAACACAAAGAATGGGTTAGCTGATTTCTTTGAACAGGTAGCACTAGTTTCTCTAAGATAAGGATTATGAATCTGGCCGATCGGTAACCAGGAAGAAGGCCATCAAGTGGGGTGGTTTACTAAACCAGGTGGGAAAGCAAATCAATGTAGATGAAACAAAAAAAACTAGGGTGCACAGGAAAGTGAGGTCTGCCCCAGCTGCACCAAACCAGAATCAGTCCGGATACAAGGCAAAGGAGGCCGGACAGGGTCCCAACAGAGCCAATCAGACTTAATCTCACCCAGCTCCAGCTCAGAGCTAGCAGTCTAGAAATAAACGAGGACCTTGGGTCCAACCGGAGTGGTTTGCTGAATTAAAAGAGAATGTGGCAACCATCTATGACAAAATAAAAGATGAGGTACATTTTAGGAAGTCGGCAGCGCTTCAATCTCTTAGGGAAAGCCGTAATACTTGTTTTTGTCAATATCATCATGATATTGGCCATAACACAGAAGATTACATCGCTTTGAAACAAGAGGTGCAGAATCTGATTTAAAGAGGAAACTTAGGTGCTTATATCAAGAGAAGAAGTGGGAATAGGCCTGATAATGCTCATGGGACTGGCCCAACAAACAATGCATGGGCATTGGCTCCGGATGGGGCCATGGTAATTTTTGAAATATTTGATGTAGAATCAAATTATTTGGATCCTGATCCAGCCCAAAATAAGGTGGGTGTTATAACAGAACATACCAAGACAGTATCTGGGCTCATAAGCTTTTTTGAGTCGCTTACTATATTTGGAGGAGACACAATGACTGCGCCAACTCCTTCTTCAAGGAAGAGGCATGTTCACACTCTGGCTACTCAGTTAGAGGGAGGCGTGTCCTCCGATTAATCCCAAATTGCTTTCCCCTTCATTATTTTTGATGAAGATGACTTAAGGGACATAGATGGTCCTTATGAAGATGTTTTGGTAATAGGAGCACCAATTGGGGGCGATGATATCAGGCGAATTTTGGTTGACACTGGCAGTTCAGCCAACATTCTCTTTTTAAGTTCCTATAAACAGATAAAGAATCCTGCAATGATTCAGCATTTGAACAGGTCCATTGTGGGTTTCACTGGAAGCTTTGCGGACGTGGTCGGGGAGTTTGAGGATGAGGTTTTGTTGGGCAAGGGCCCTTCCAAGAAAATGGTCATGGTACTTTTCGTTGTGGTAGATTGTCCCACGTGTTATAATGCGATCTTGGGAAGATCTTGGCTCTCCAAGATGGCATGTTGTGGCTTCAACAGTTCACCAATGTTTAAAATATGATGTAAATGACAAGTGGAGTTGTCCGGAGTAGCCAAAAAATAGCAAGGGAATGTTATGCAACTGCGTTTGGCCCTCAAACTCTAGGGGCAGTCCGGGTAAACGAAGATTAGCAGTTGTTAAGGCCCTCTGGGGGTGAGGGTGAAATTGATGACCCTAGAGAGACCTCTAGTGTTTTGATACAGATTGAAGAGGTTGAAACTCACTCTCTGGCTGAAGGAAGAAATGTCAAAATTGGATCTAAGATGACACCAGAATTGAAGAATAAAGTGTTGTCCTTTTTGGCAAACCACCAACATGTTTTTGCTTGGTGTAATGTTGATGTAACCGAAGTGCTTGCGAATGTTATATCACACCAACTATCCATCCGGAGAGATGTAGCACCTGTTGTGCAGAGAAGAAGAGCTTTCTCTAAAGAAAAAGTTGATGTCATAGTTCAAGAGGTTGACCGGCTTACCAAAATGGGGCACATAAAGGAGTCTCAATAACCTTTATGGACAGCCAATCCAGTGTTAGTGAAAAAGAAGAATGGGAAATGGCGTATGTGTATCGACTTTACTAACCTCAATAGGGCTTGCCCAAAAGATCTATATCTAGTCCCCCGGATAGATCAGTTGGTAGACTCTACTTCTGGGAACAAGTTATTGTTCTTCATAGATGCCTTCTCCGGTTATAATCAGATACAAGTGGATCTGAAGGACCAGGAACACACTACTTTTGTTACAGATAGGGGCAAGGTGATGCATTTTGGGTTGAAGAATGGTGGGGCTACCTATCAAAGGTTGGTGAATAAAACGTTTGTTGATCAAATTGGGAGAAATATGGAAGTATATATTGATGACATGATGGTAAAGAGTGTGGCAGAAGGATTACACTTAGCAGATCTTCAAGAAACTTTTGCCAACCTGGCAAAGGTTAATTTAAAATTAAATCCAGAAAAATGTGTTTTTTGAGTGCAGTCCATAAATTTTCTAGGGTATGTGATAAGTGAGAAAGGGATACAGCCTGATCCAGACCATCTTGATGCCTTATTATGGATGGATCCTCCTCGGAATATTAAAGAAGTGCAAAGGTTGACAGGAAGGTTAGCTGCTTTAAATCGTTTTATCTCAAGGTCCTCAGATAGGTGTGCCCCATTTTTCCAGACTTTAAAGGGTGCTAAAGACTTTAACTGGTCTCCACAGTGCGAGCAAGCGTTCAATAAAATAAAATAAAGCATTTATCTTCCCCCAAGACTCTCTACAAACCTATTGATGGAGAAACATTGTATATATACTTAGCAATGTCTGAATGTGCTATAAGTGTGGTGCTAGTAAGAGAGGTGGGCAGTTATCCTCGTCCGGTGTACTACATCAGCAAGAGCCTGATGGATGCTGAAAAAAGGTACTTAAAACTTGAAAAACTATGACTAGCTTTGGTAATTGCTGCTAGGAAAATGAGGCCCTATTTTTCAGTCTCATTCTATTGTCGCCCGGACGTCTTTTCCCTTGAAAAATGTTCTTCAAAAGGCAGACATATCAAGCAGTATTACCAAGTGGTCAGTAGAATTTGGTAATTATGATATTGGTTTCACCCCTCGGACTGCAATCAAACCTCAATCTGTTGCTGATTTCTTGGTTGAATTTCATTCAGACAGAAATACTAAGCAATCTACAGAGGAAAAAACTAAGAAGGTATAGGTTGTCCAGACATATGGTGGATCAAGTACCATAGGTTGTGGTGCTGGGATATGTTTAACCTCTCCGTATGGTGATAAGTTATACCAGGCTATATGTTTTGCTTTTAGGGCTTCTAACAATGAGTCTGAGTATGAAGCTGCTATATTCGGTCTGAAATTAGCCTTTCTATGTGGGGCTAAAAGAGTCAGGTTAATGAGTGATTCTCAGCTTCTTATCCATCATGCCCAAGGTCAATCTGAGGTAAAAAGGAGCAGTTGATTAAATACTTGTTCATCCTCAAAGAAATGGCAGCTAACTTTAAAAATGTTAGCTATGAGCACATACCTAGATCGGAGAACACACTAGCAGACTCTTTGGTAACCATAGCATATTCTGAGTCCTACCCATGGATTCATATGCAAGAATTTCCATTCATACAACCCAATCAGGGCAAGGAAGAGGAGGAAAGTTTAAGTATACAAGTGGTTCAACCCAAAGACTGGAGATATCCACTTCTTCAATACATTTTTTATGGCATTTTGCCTCCGGAGAAAGTTGTGGCAAGGAAAATGAAACATAGGGCTCGTGGTTTTTTAATCATGAGAGACATACTTTACAAGAAGTCATTTAGTAGACCTCTCTTGCGTTGTTTGGGTTTGAAGAGTCCCAAATTGTGCTATCTGAACTACATGATGGTGAAGGATCAGCACACTGTGGCTATAGAGCTTTAACCCGAAGGGTGTTGTTGGCCGGATAATACTGGCCATCCACAATGGCAGATGCCAAGGAATTGGTAAATAAATGTGACCCATGCCAACGATATGGTAATGAACTTCATATCCCAGATGTCCCACTGGAATCGATTTCTGAGCCAGTGTCTTTTGCTCGTTGGGGACTGGATTTAGTAGAGCCTCTACCAATGGCATCCGGAGGGTGAAGAACTATTATTGTAGCCATTGATTATTTTTTCAAGTGGATAGAAGCAACCCCTCTGGCAGGCACTACTTCAAAAGATGCTATAAAATTTATCATGTCTAACATTTGTTGCATATTTGGGGTTCCACAAAAGATAACCACAGATACTGGGCCACAATTTGATAACAAAGATATGGAGAGTTTATGTGCCTCTAGGGGCATTCAGTATTGCTTCTCTTCTCCTTTCCACCCACAAGCGAATGGTCAAGTTGAAGTGGCAAAGAGAACCATTATGTCCGGTCTCAAAAAGAATTCAGAAGCGTCGGGCTTTTTCTCCCGAAAAAGCATAAGTAATTTTGCGGGAAGTCGAAAGGATGACCGGCGTCGGACATATTGTGGAGGCACAGTACCCCTTGTGGATATCTAACCCCGTTCTTGTCAAAAAGAAAAGTGGGAAATGGAGGATGTGTGTAGATTTTACCGATCTCAATCGAGCGTGCCCAAAGGACCCTTTCCCAATGCCAAGGATTGATCAACTGGTGGACTCGACGTCGGGTAACAAACTACTGTCTTTTATGGACGCCTATGCCGGTTACAATCAAATTAAGCTACACCCCGCAGACCAGGAGAATACCACATTCATCACAGGTCGAGGGCTATACTGCTACAAAGTGATGCCCTTCGGACTAAAGAATGCGGGCGCGACATACCAGAGGCTGGTTAACCGAACCTTCGAGGATCAAATCGGGAGAAACATGGAGGTTTACATTGACGACATGTTGGTTAAAAGTGGGACTGACGAGGACCACCTTGCTGACCTCAGAGAGGCCTTTGATAACTTACGAAGGGTAAACCTTAAGCTAAACCCAGAGAAGTGTTCTTTTGGTGTCCGATCCGGGAAGTTTTTGGGATTCCTCGTCAGCGAGAAGGGCATCGACGCCGACCCTATCCAACTCCGAGCCCTAGCCGACATGACTCCTCCTCGGAGTGTAAAAGAAGTGCAGATATTGACTGGGCGATTGGCCGCGCTAAATCGATTCATCTCTCGATCATCTGACAAATGCGCTCCGTTTTTTCAGACCCTGCGACAGGTGAGAAACTTCGTTTGGACTAATGAGTGTGACAAGGCATTTTTGGGGATCAAGGAGTACCTATCGTCCCCGAACCGCCTGACCAAACCTGCTGCGGGTGAAACCCTGTTCCTCTACGTTGCGGTTACGGATTATGCGGTCAGTGCAGCCCTGATCAGTGAATCAGGCCCGGCTCCGACTGCAGTGTACTATGTGAGTAAAAGTCTGCTCGATGCCGAAACTCGGTATTTGAAGTTGGAAAAAATGGCGTTGGCTCTGGTAACGGCTGCGAGAAAGATGCGCCCGTACTTCCAAGCGCACTGCATTGTCGTCCGCACATCATTTCCACTAAAATACGTTTTTCAACGACCGGACATGTCCGGGAGAATAGCCAAGTGGTCAATAGAGTTAGGGGATTTCGACATTGAATTTGAGCCCCGAACAGCGATCAAGGGCCAAGCCCTGGCCGACCTTTTGGTCGAATTTCACTCCGAGCGGCCCGAACAGGAAACATCTTCATCAGAGGTAACAGAGGGCGAATGGACCATCCGCACCGATGGAGGCTCCAACGTTAGTGGTTGTGGGGCGGGAATTCAAATCGTCACCCCTTCGGGTTTGAGCATGTTCCAGGCCATCCGTTTTGGTTTTCGCACGTCGAACAATGAGGCTGAGTACGAGGCGGCTTTGGCAGGATTACGGTTGGCACAAGTGTGCGGGGCAAGACAAATACGCCTCGTAAGCGACTCCCAACTTTTGATAAACCAAGCCTCGGGGAGTGCGGAGGCTCGGAAAGAACACCTAGTGCAGTACTTAGCGGCATTAAGAATTCTGGTTGCTTCGTTCGACAAAATCACATACGAGCATGTCCCCCGAAGCGAAAACATGACAGCGGACTCTTTGGCGACAGTATCTTGCTCTGCCAGTTATCCTTGGGTAATAGAGCAGGAAAGTCCGTCCATTATTAAACGACATGAGCTTGATAACCGACCCGAAATCGCGTGCCAGATCTCTTCAGTGGCGAATTCAGACTGGCGGTGGAATATCATCGCGTTTTTGGCAGAAGGTTGGCTCCCCGACGATGCCGCCTCGGCACGAAAATTGTGCAACAAGGCACGAGGATACGTTCTTTTGGGGGATGTACTATACAAAACGTCCTTTAGCCGTCCTCTACTTCGATGTTTAGGCTTCAACGAATCCCAAGTGATTTTGTCCGAACTACACGATGGGGAGGGCGCGGCGCACTGCGGATACAAGGCTTTGATTAGAAGAATTTTTCTCGCAGGTTTCTATTGGCCGACCGTAACGACAGATGCAAAACTCATAGTGAAAACTTGTGATACGTGTCAAAGGTTTGGGAACGCGATCAATATTCCCGCAACTCATCTAGAATCCATAACCGAAGGGTTGCCCTTCGACCGATGGGGAATCGACCTCGTCGGACCATTACCCATGGCATCGGGAGGAAGGCAAACGATCGTCGTCGCGGTCGATTATTTCTCAAAATGGATCGAAGCTTAGCCCCTGTCTTCCACAAAAACCAAGGATATTATCAAATTCATCTGGGCGAACATTTGTTGCAGATTTGGAGTGCCGCAGCGGTTAACGATGGACAACGGACCGCAGTTTGATAGTGCGGAAATGAAGGCGTTCTGCACCTCGCATAATATCCGACAATGTTTCTCTGCTCCTTTTCACCCACAAGCGAACGGCCAGGTCGAGGTCACAAATCGAACCATTCTGGATGGCCTCAGAAAGAATCTTGAGGGAAAAGCCGGCAAATGGCCCGACTACCTGCAGGAAGTATTGTGGGCTTACCGAACAACCCCCCGCACGACAACCCCGGAATCACCTTTTGTCTTGGTTTATGGCATGGACGCGGTCACCCCTGCGGAATCCATTTTTCCCTCTTTCAGGGTCGGAACTTATCAGGCAGAGACGAATGATGTCAACCGACGGCTAGAGCTCGATCTTATCGACAAGAAGCGCCACCGCGCCCAATTAAACTCTTTACACTACCAGACTTTGATGAGAAGCCGGTATGCCACCAAGGTCCGTCGTCGGGAGTTTAAGGTTGGTGATAAGGTTCTGCGACGGGTGTTTCTGCACACCAAGGACAAGAGCCTCGGGAAACTCGCACCAAACTGGGAGGGACCCTATGAAGTAGTCGAGAAAATCAAGAGCGGGACGTACCGCCTACAGAACCGGCTCGGACAACTCCTAAGGCTACCGTGGAATATCGAGCATTTGAAGTTATATCTAGAATAGTCTGTAATTTATGATGTATTTCGCATTGCTTTTTGTTTTTAGTCCAAGTTTGTAATGATCGGGGGTGCACTCTTTCCTACCTTGGTGGCGCGAGGAGGTTTTAATGAGGCACCGATCACAACCCGACCCGAATTATTGATAATCAAAAAACTTTTTGCCCTTTTAAAAAAAAAATCAACTCCTTATGGTTTTGGACAGCTGACGAGCTGGGCATCATCATTTCTATTGAAGTAAGTCGATCTTCAGAACCTTAAAAGGGTTTTTCGGTTTCTACCGATCCACATTTTGATTTTTCCGACCTTTTGGAAAAAATTTCGATGATAAGTCGATCTCCAGAACCTTAGAAGGGTTTTTCGGTTTCTACCGATCCACATTTTGATTTTTTCGACCTTTTGGAAAAAAATTCGATGATAAGTCGATCTCCAGAACCTTAAAAGGGTTTTTCGGTTTCTACCGATCCACATTTTGATTTTTCCGACCTTTTGGGAAAATTTTCGATGATAAGTCGATCTCCAGAACCTTAAAAGGGTTTTTCGGTTTCTACCGATCCACATTTTGATTTTTCCGACCTTTTGGAAAAAATTTCGATGATAAGTCGATCTCCAGAACCTTAAAAGGGTTTTTCGGTTTCTACCGATCCATATTTTGATTTTTCCGACCTTTTGGGAAAATTTTCGATGATAAGTCGATCTCCAGAACCTTAAAAGGGTTTTTCGGTTTCTACCGATCTACATTTTGGTTCTTCCAACGAAAAATTATGAAGAGAAAAACGGTTCATTAAGCAAATTAAGTATAATATGGTCACAGGGGGCCCCATGACCCCCAAAGTAATAAAAGCAAGCACAAGTTCAAGTGGCGCAACACAAAATACAGGGGGATAGATGGCCCCCGCAGCTTAACAGAAATCTAAAAAAAAAAAACAAGGGGAAGAACTCTCACTGGTCCTCATCTTCGTCCGCATCATCATTGTCCTCCTCATCGTCAGCATCGTCGGACTCCTCCACTACAATTCCCTCGGGACGATCTTTTTCCGGTACGTCCAGCCATAGCCATCCGAGGCAAAGGTCCGGGTACCGATTATGCAGAGACAGGACGTACGCGGCTTTAGCATCTGCGGCTTCTTTGTCCGACCATCGTCTACATCGATCGAGGAAGGCAACGTTCGAGGACTTTAACTTTTGAACCTCCAAGGCCAGAGCTGAGGCGCGGTATTCCGCGGCTTTCCTCGCCGTCTCCGACGCGCTCACCGCATCCTCCGCGGTTTTCTGCGCCGACTCCATCGCCTGTTTTGCTGCTTCCGTAGCCGTCTTAGCTTCGGTAGCCAGTCTTTCAGCCTCAGCGATCCGACCTTCCGCCACCACCAGAGCCTCTTCTGCCGTCTTCGCCTGCGCGGTGAGACTGGAAATCTTTGCCTCCGCTGCGGATAACCTTTTGCCAAGCTCCCTAGCTCGGCGCTCTTTCAAGGCCGCCGGTACCAGCAAGCTGTACAGCGACAACGCCAGTCCATCCGTTCCCCGAAGCGGAAAAGGGTGCGGGCTGCCCATCGTCGTCAGCACCGGGAATTTGGGGCCGCTCGCCGACGAAGCATCAGGATCTGCAGCCTCCGGGGTCTCAGTGACGTCCGGGATAGAGATAACGTCGACTGCGGCGTGATCCCCGCCTTCAACGTGATCCAAGAGGACAGGCCTTGGAGCAACCACCTCTGGACGGACTGTCACCCGATCCTTTTCCACAGCTCGGGCCTTCTTTGGCTTAGACCCCCCCGGCTCTGCACGGGTCTTCCTCTTCTGCACCACCGTCGGATTTTGGCTCGCCTCTGGACGTTCCGCATCCAGCGCCGCCGACCTGGTCGGGTCACACTCTGCGTCGGTTCTAGCCTCCGGTTCCCCCCCTTCGTCATCTGACTTTGGGCGTTTGCTGGGCGCCTTATTGCGCTTGGGAAGGTACAGTATGTACCCGGGACGACCAGTGCGGGCCATCACTTCGTCTAAGCTGGGAGGCGTCCGCAGCTGTTCGATAGAAAGAGCCTCGGATGAGCACCGCCAAAGGTTGCTCATAAACAAGTTCTTAAAAGTGCGGTGCATGCCCCGACCCCAATTCCTGCGGGCATAGTTTTTTAGCACCTCGAACGTATCTTCCGCGGTTGACGAATGGTCCTTCTTCACCCCCTGCAGCCAGTCCTTTGACACTGCGCAAAGATCACACAAGGTCAAAAAAAAAAAAAAAAAAAAATGGGCAGTACCATCATGGACCCAGGTCCGCAGCAGTTGCCTCGGGTTCTCCTTAGTGTACGGACGCCCGTTCTCCCAGCACCCACTCAAGAATACAAACCGGTGCTTCCACCCCTTGTCCCCCTCTAAAAAGTCATTGACAATTTTCCATTTATTGCCAAGAGAGGAATAGAAGAACGGTGACTTCGGGGATTTCGACAGACCCGACATGGCGATGTACTCCTCCATCGGCATAGCTCGACCGGAGAGGCGGGAAGCCATGATGCAGGACATCAGGGTGTACCACGCATTGGGCGTCAGCTGCGACGGGCAGATTTGAAGGGTGCGGAAGTAGAGCGCAATCTCGGGGTCCAATGGAAAGCGCAGACCCCAGTTGAACAATTCAGTGAACACCACGATCTCTCTGGGTCTGACGTGAACGGGTGTCTCCCCCGGGGTCGGGAATCGAACGGTGACACACTCAGGGATTCCCCAGCGGATCAGTATCTCACCATGATCGGACTCAGGGAAGTAGAGGTACTTCCCTTCGAAGAGAGAAACTACGTCCCTGGTCAAAAGCCAGTCAAAGTACTTGGTCGAAATAGCAGCTTCAACCGCCTCGGGCCAGGGGTCATCCTGGTTATTAGCTGCGTGGCCGGCTGCGGCAACGCAAACTCCCACGGGAGCAACATCGATTTCCGGCTCTCCAGCTTCGTGGGTCGGAACTGGGTTAGAGCAGCGGTCAGCAGCAGCGTCTATTTCAGACGGTCGGATCCCAGAAGAAGCATCAGCAGCGGCGTTTGGGTCAGACGGCCGAACCCGGGAAGAAGAAGCATCAGGGGCGCCGCGAGCCATGGCCCTATGAGCCGCCTCCATTTGCTCAGGTGTTAGCTGCATTTTTGGCAGACCTAAAAAAGTGACCGCAGTGTTAATACCGGTCCGAATCCCTCTAATCGAGGGCGTAAGTTGAACCATTTCGGGACTATTACCTCCTTCCGAGTACTTGGGTAGTTCGTCTTCTCCCATAGTCAAAAAGGTGGATTTACGGGCACGTCGGGGTACAAGCGAGTTTGTGGAAAATTGGGTCGGATTTTCCGGACAGACTACCAGGGAATGAGAAGAACTGTTGCTAGAGGAAAGGACGATGGGCTCTGGTGATAGACTAGCTTCGGGAGTTGAAGAAGCGTGAAGATCGGAAGCAAGGAAAACTTCTGCGGGAACCGGGGTGGCGAGAACAGGATCGTGAGGAGGTGGAGCGGGAACAAAAGGTTTGGAGTTGGACCCCCAGATCAGACCAGCGCGTCAGTATTCCTCTGCCCTATCACCAATACTAGACCACTGTTCGAAGCTCCACTCAGATCCCTTTTTCTTGGTTGGTTTTTTCTGTAAGCGTCCGGGTTTCATACAACAAGAACCAGAGCAAGGACGGGTCGGGCGATCTCTCTCTCTCTCTAAGAAATGTGCGGACAGCGTTTTCTCTCTCTAAAAAGCCTCTGAGAGACACTAAAGGCTTTGGGGTATTTATAGGGAGGTTTGAAAGATCGGGGGATACCAATCGACGGAAACACAGCGGGAAGACGAAGAGTCTCCCTAGGGGTTTAGCCTGACAGGAGAATGGCCAATTAGCTCATGACACGTGTCGACCTGGGTCTGACGAAACCTGATGTAAGCACTCGCCACAAACACAGCAAAGAAGTGGTCCATCGCAGCCAGGCTCAGACAGAAGGCCAGGCCCATCAAGAGAAGTTTAGGATTAGAAGCCCACAAAACAAGAAGACGAGGCGCGGGAAGATGTCCGAAGAAGTAACCCCGAGCATCGGGAAGTAGAAGCCAACAGGATCAGAATTCTGAGATGAGGTCGGACGATCGGCGATAGCTTTTTCATAAGTCTCCGCTCCTGAAAGTTCCCGAAGACTGGGGGGCTACTGATGAGGGCGGAATTCGCCGATCCAAGCGATAGGGGTAAAAACGCAATAAATAGTAGCCGATGGGATTAATCGGGTATTTAAGGTACTTCAAGGACCAATTTGCAACAATGTAATAGTGAAGGGGCCTCATTAGTATGTAATGAACGGCCCACTAATAGGTTAAATGGGTCCGCCTTATTTTAGTATAAAAGGGAGACCCACTTGCCTAAAAAGGGTATTGAATATTACTTTCTCAGATTCCACTTTATCTCTCTACACTTTCTCTCTCTAGTCACATCAGATTCAAGATCCCAAATATATTCTTTTGGCAATTATTCACGCATCAAATTGGACTTAATAGAAGAAAAAAAGAGTTAAGGCTCATCTTAGAGCCACCCATTATCAAGGCTTGATGAGGAGTAGATTTGCTTCCAAAATCAAAAGAATAGATTTTCGACCAGGGGACAAAGTATTGAAAAAAGTTTTCTTGCATACTAAGGAGAGGCAGTTCGGAAAGTTAGCTCCAAACTGGGATGGGCCTTATGAGGTCTCCGAAAAACTTAAGCTCGGGACATACAGGCTTCAATATAAAGATGGAAGAATCTTAAACCACCCTTGGAATATTGAACACCTCCGGTTATATCTAGAATGAAAGTTGTGTAAATATTTACTTGTTTAAAGTCCATATAAATATTATGGGGCATACGTTTTCCTACCCTGGTGGCGTGGGGAGGTTTTAATGAGGTTTCCGGGTTTGTTAATAAAATTTGATGCCTTCTTACAAATTTTCGGAGTGGTTTGATTTACAGTTCGGATTGATCTGGTGGAATTATGACCATTTAATATTTGTCATCCGACAATTTAAACACTCTCATCTTAAATTCTTGTAAAATAAATAAGGGTTCTTTAAACATCAACCATTGAAATTAAGAGAATACGAGACAAAGCGAAAATTTAGCAAAGTAAACCTATCCGGCTAAAACCGGATGATGACATTAAAACATAAAATATGTCATGGCCATCCAAGGACTTTGAGGTTAAAGAAAGACTTAACCGGACTCAAACCGGACGCAGTTACAAAAATTCCTTGGCCATCCAAGGACTTTAGTATTTCATAAGGATAAGAAAAACAAAATAAGAAAGATAGTTAAAACATCAAGGCTAATTCCCCTTCGATGATCCTGCACCGTCTTTTTTCTTGGGATCTTTGGATTCGTCACTAGAACTCTCTCCGGTTCCTTCTTCTTAATCAGTAGTGGAATCTATTCCACTATTATAGCCATGTCGATCACCTTCCACCATAGTATGAAACGGGAGGTCCTCATACTTCCATGTCAGAATTGACCCCTGCATCTCTTACTTCCATGGAGTCTATCACCTTGTTGGTATACGCATCGATCTTGAGCTGGATTATCTTTTCCTGCTCTTTCACCAAGTCCTCTTTCTCCTTGGTAACCCTGGACACAGCCGCTTCGAGAGAAGTCTTGTCAGTGGAAAAGGTTTGGATGGCATCATCCTTGATCTTCATGTCTCCCTTCAAGGTGGAAAGATCTCTTTCCAATCTGGAGCATTTGGTTCGGAGCTCTGTGTTAGATGTCTCCGAAGTGACCACCTTGGTTGCCAGATCTTCTTTCTCCTTCCTCAACTTCTCAAGCTCCTTCTTCAATGCCTCACTACTCTGGTTGGCATTAAGGAGGTCAGTGGATAGACTCTCCTTGTCAGTGTTAAGGGTGTTGATGAGGGATGATTGACTCTATATTTGCCTCTCCAAATTAAGCACTGCTGAAAATGTCCCAACAGAGAATGAGTCACCAAATCATTTTCCCCTGAGACAGTGAAAGACTTACCGTTATAAGTCACCATATTGGAGGAGCTTAAGGGAAGTTATGGGCCAGCAAAGTCGTCTTTTTCAAACTCTCCGAAATAAAGGCGAATGTTCTGGAGGCCACTAATGTCTACTCCTTCCAAATCTCCTCTGGTACCCTCTCCAGTCTTTATATTGGTGGGGATTTTCTCTACCAGGGTGGGTCAGTTGGATCGGCTGGAGGTAGAGGCTCTGAAGGGCGGAGGACTACTTCATCCCCCAAAGAGACCTTCTTCTTTTTAGTAGTCCTCTCATCGCTGCTAGCTCCCCTCTTTCGATCCTTTTTAGGAGGCCTTGGTTGGTGTTGGGGTTCACATGCCTCCTTAATGCACTTATCATCAGCTATTTTAAGAAAAGTAGCATCAATCCTTCCTTGGACCTACTCTCCTTGGCTCTCCAGAGCAATCTCCTCTGCAGCACCCCGAACAGCCTCCACAGCAACCTTCTTTTTCTTGCCCTTCTTCCCTTTCATTTTGCTTGGGGCTTTGGCTCTGGAGGGAGAGGAAAATTTACCGTCTTTCCCCTCCGTTCTCTTAAGTATAATGGCCGGAGAAGGTGGTGTAGTCAACTCCTCCCAAGTGAGGTCTCTCCGGCCCGTTGTGTTCCAAATGTGGGACCTCACCAAGTTTCCTGAGGTAAAGCAGTTGTGGAAAGCGTTCCCCCAACGATCAGCAACCCATGCATTTAATTTGGCACACGTGGTCTGCCCCTCCTCCACATACTCGAATAACTCCTTTGAAAATACTGACATAAAAGAAGAAGTAATTCAGGAATAATTTTTTTGCAAAATGAGAAAGATAAACAAAGTAAAATACTTACCTGAGGTTTTCCACCTAGTGGTGAGCATACTAGGATTGACACCAGCCTTGATTTTCCTCTCATTCTCCCACATCCCGCTAATGAATAGGAACTAGGTCTTCTAGTTTTTCTCTGACTCAAGCAGGTCATCCACCACTTTAAAGTTGTCTCCCATATTGAAGTGGTAGAATATGATATGATGGTTTTTACAAAGGCTGGCCACTGCAGCAAACTGCTCCACTTGGAGAGGAATACCGGACAGCCTTGACGTCATAATGCAGGCAAGGAGAGTATACCAAGCATTGGGACTCAGCTGGCTTGGACAGAGTTTAATCAGATGGAAATACCTGACGATTTCTGGATCCAAGGGGAATCTGAGCCCCCAGTTGAATAGCTTAGTATAGATAACGATCTCATTGAGCTTGCAGTCCATCGGAGTCTCCGGTGCACTGATATCCTCACCTTAACTAATTCAGGGATCCCCCATTTGGTTCGGATCCGGCCCATCTCAGCGGTGTGAGTATAGACATAATTAAAAGTTCTGCATGGCCAGCAGATACTTCACATTGACCTTGTGAAAACAAGGTCCTATTTTGCCTTGCAGACTCTCCGGTAGATCCTGATGGGTCATTCATGATGAGTCTGAATTCTGCATGCTCCCCGGACAAGGACAGATCGGTCCAAGGCCTCCGGACCGGACAGATCACTTCGAACACTTAGCCCATAGGACTGTTCAAACTATGACAAAAGTACTAAAAAACCTAAACACTACTTGACTAAGCTACTTGCTCTCCTACTTAGAAGCTCATGGGTCTTTGAACATGACCCGGGTCCATTAAACATGACCCGAAAGCCCATAAGGGCCCAAACATTAGGGTATAAATACCCAACCACCTGCATTAAGTGTGGGTAATGAGAATTAACTGCAACCAGCCAGCTTAATTATCTCTCTACTCTCTACTCTAGATATAAAATACCCCCATACTTCTATAAAATACCAAAACAAATTACAAGCCTACCCTCAGGCGATAATTATCTACACCAAATTGACGACCACAGTGGGAGGAGAAGGTGCCTGAATCAAGCATTCAAAACCAGCTAAGAAAGTCTGTCCGAATGAATCCGGACAATCCAGAAGTACCACCAGCTCTGCTCGAAGTGGTGGGAGAGAACGATGAGTACACTATCGAAGAGCGTGATAGGCTAAATGGTGAAATAGAAGCTCTGAGGGCATAAAAGGCTAAGATGGGCATGAAAGAAAAGTCCAAAGCATCAGTTGCTCATCACACCGACAACCCCAGAGAGCATGAGTCTTCAAAGACTCATGTGAGCACCAAAAAGACTCATGCTAGCTCCAAAAAGTCTCACCGGTCTAAGCCAGTGGAGAGTTCTGACTCAAGCTCAGAATCTTCTAATAGCTCTTCGGACAATGAAGGAGTTGAAAAATCTTTATCCTCTAGCAGCGATGAGGGTCGAACTAGAAAGAAGCAAAAGCAGATTAAAAAATATTCAAGAAAAAAGGATAGACATGGAAGGATGAAGAAGAATATTGGTAAAAGGTCATCTCACAGCCGGAGGCATGTGGACCGGATGCTAATGGATCCCTTCGCTTTTCACGATGAACCAGGTATCTTTGCAACTCCCAATGAGGATACTGTATTCAGTCGTGGAAGAAATTGGAGGCAATCTCCATTATCTTCTAAAATTCTGTCGAGAAACCTCCCTAAGAGGTTTGACAACACCAAAATAGAAAAGTACGATGGCAGTACTGATCCGGAAAACCATTTGGAACTATTTAAAAACTTAATGATGAACTTTGACGACGATGATAAACTACTTTGTAGGGCATTCTCCCAATCATTTACGGGGAGTGCTCTAAAATGGTACAACAGCCTGCCTCAAGGCTGTATTAAAGATTTCGATACTTTTTGGGTAGCCTTTCGAAGGCAGTTTGTAGGGAGTAAAGAGCTAAAGGGCAATGGAGACACAATAATCCATTGTGCCCAAGAACCAAATGAGTCCTTGAAAGAATATATAAGCCGTTTTGTGAACACCAAGAATGGGTTGGCTGATTGCTTCGAACAGGTAGCAATAGCATCCCTAAGACATGGCTTGAACCCTGGAAACTTGGCTGACTCAGTGACCAGAAAGAAGGCCATGACATGGGGAGGGTTGCTGAATCAGGTTGCAAAACAAATTAATGTTGATGAAACGAAGAAAACCAGGGTGCACAGGCAGGTGAGGTCTACCCCGGTGGCACCAAATCCCAATCAGAATCAGTCCGGGAACAAAGCAAGAGAGACCGGACAGGGGCATGGTAGGGAAAAAGCTCAGTCTCAGCCAGCTGCTCCTGCTTAGAGTCAGCAATCCAAAAACAAGAGAGGGCCATGGGTCCAACCGGAGTGGTTCGCAGAATTAAAAGAAAGTGTGGCCACCATTTTTGATAAAACAAAGGAAGAGGTGCATTATCGGAGACCAGCCACATTGCAGTCTCCCAGAGAACATCGCAATAACTCTTTTTGCCAATATCACAATGATATTGGTCATACCACTGATGACTGCATAGCATTGAAACAAGAAGTTCAGAACTTGATTGAGATGGGAAAGCTGGGAGCTTACGTCAAAAGAAGAGGAGGTAACATGCCTGACAACACTCACAGGGTTGGTCCAAGTAATGCTGCTCTGGAGGGAGCCATGGTTATAATTGAGAGGTTTGATGTGGAATCTGAGTACTTGGATCCTGATCCAACTCGAAACAGAGTGGGTACAATTGAGGAATGTTCTAGGTTGGTCTCCGGACTCATTAAGTTTTTTGAGTCACTTACAATTTTCGGAGGGGACACTATGACAGCTCCTACTGCTTCTTCGAGGAAGAGGCACGTTCATACTTTAGCCTCCCAGCTAGAAGGAGGCATGACTTCCTATCAGTCACAAAATTCATTCCCCTTCATTGTTTTTTATGAAGATGATTTAAGAGATATTGCTGGTCCTCATAAGGATGCTGTTGTCATAGGAGCATCTATTGGGGCAACGACATAAGACTAATTTTGGTGGATACTGGAAGCTCAGCCAATATCCTTTTCTTAACCACATACAAGAGAATGAAAAATCCAGCTGTAATTCAGAGTTCAGACAGATCAATTGTGGGCTTTACAGGCAGCTCAGCAGATGTGATCGGAGTGCAGTCCGGAAAGTTTCTAGGCTATATTATAAGTGAGCATGGGATACAGCCCGATCCGGACCAGCTCAATGCTCTATTCCAAATAGAGCCACCTAGAAATATTAAAGAAGTACAGCGGTTCACGGGGAGATTAGCTGCCTTAAACAGATTTATCTTGAGGTCTTCGGACAGGTGTGCCCCCTTCTTTCAAACCTTGAATGGTGCAAAGGGATTCGATTGGACCCCATAGTGTGATGAGGCTTTCAATGAGATCAAGAAGCACCTGTCCTCCCCCAAAACTTTGTTTAAACCAGTTGATAGGGAGACACTCTTCGTATATTTGGCAGTTTCATGTTGTGCCATCAGTGATGTATTGGTGAGGGAGGTCGATGGTCATCCCCATCCAGTGTACTACATCAGCAAAAGTTTGATAGATGCAGAAAGGCGTTACTTGAAACTCGAAAAAATGGCATTAGCCCTGGTAATAGCTGCCAGGAAGATGAGGCCTTATTTCCAGGCTCATCCCATCATCGTCCGGACTTCTTTTCCCCTGAAGAATGTCCTCCGAAAGGCAGACATTTCAAGCAGGATGACTAAGTGGTCAGTAGAGTTGGGGGACTTCGACATAGACTTTGCTCCTCGAACAGCAGTCAAGGCCCAAGCTGCGGCAGACTTTTTGGTTGAATTTCACTCCGACAAGGATTCAGAGTAAACTACTGACATAAAAGATAAAAATGTATGGGTCGTCCGAACAGATGGTGGATCTAGCACTATGGGATGTGGTGCAGGGGTGTGTTTAACTTCTTCATATGGAGACAAGATGTACCAGGCTTTTTGTTTTGCTTTCAGAGCATCTAATAATGAGTCCGAATACGAAGCAGCTATAGCTGGTTTAAAGTTAGCCTACATTTGTGGGGCTAAGAGGGTCAGGCTACTAAGTGACTCCCAGCTTCTTATCCACCATGCTCAAGGCCAGTCTGAGGCTAAAAAGGAGCAGCTTGTGAAATATTTACTCCTCCTTAAAAATGAAGCACTCAAGTTTAAAGGTGTTGTTTATGAGCACATACCCCGGGCAGAAAATGAGCTAGCAGACTCGTTAGCAACCATAGCATATACGGAGTCATATCGATGGATCCATGTGCTGGAAAGCCCTTCCATTCAACTTAGTAAGGGTAAAGAAGAGGAAATTTTTGAAGTGCAAGTGAAACAACCTCAAGACTGGAGGTTTCCTCTCCTGCAATATCTCTCCGATGGTATCATGCCTCTGGATAAGTCACTAGCCAGAATATTGAAACACAAGGCTCGTGGTTTCATCATATTGAGAGAAGTGTTGTATAAAAAATCTTACTGTAAACCTCTCATGCGCTGTTTGGGGGATGAAGAGTCTCAATTAGTCCTCTCCGAATTGCATGATGGTAAGGGATCAGCCCATTGTGGATTCAGGGCTTTAACAAGAAGAGTTTTACTGGCCGGATACTATTGGTCATCTATCATGAAAGATGCTAAGGAATTGATAAGAAGGTGTGACACATGCCAGAGGTACAGCAATGAAATTCATGTCCCAGCCATTCCTTTAGAGTCAATTTCTGAGCCTATTCCTTTTGCTCGATGGGGGTTGGATTTAGTAGGACCTCTCCATGTGGCGTCCGGAGGACGCAAAACTATAATTGTTGTCATAGACTACTTTTCGAAGTGGATTGAAGCAGCCCCTTTAGCAGAAACAACATCAAAAGCTGTTATAAAATTCATTCTATCCAACATCTGTTGCAGATTTGGTGTCCCACAGAAGATAACAACAGACAATGGGCCACAGTTCGACAATAGGGAAATGGAGAGCTTATGTGCCTCAAGGGGTATATAACATTGCTTCTCTTCACCTTTCCACCCACAAGCAAATGGGCAAGTTGAAGTGGCTAATAGAACTATATTGTCCGGTTTAAAGAAGAATTTGGAAGGGGCTGCTGGGAAGTGGCCTAGTTATTTACAAGAGGTCTTGTGGGCCTACTGGACAACACCTGGGGCTGCAACACAAGAATCACCCTTTGCTTTGGTCTATGGGATGGATGCAGTAGCTCCCATAGAAGCAACTCTCCCATCATTTCGTGTTCACAACTTCTCCGAACACGCTAACGAGGTGGCAATCAGAGGTCAACTTGATTTGGTAGAAGAAAGACGAGTTAAAGCTCACCTTAGAGTTGCACACTATCAGGGCTTGATGAGAAGCAGGTTTGCTTCCAAAGTTAAAAGAAGAGATTTCCAACCGGGGGACAAGGTATTAAGGAAAGTCTTCTTACACACAAAAGAAAAACTGTTCGGAAAGCTGGCCCCAACTTGGGAAGGTCCTTATATGGTTGTTGAAAGGCTTAAACCTGGAACATATTGGCTAGAAGACAAGGATGGAAGAGTTTTGACTCATCCTTGGAATATCGAGCATCTCCGGATGTACTTGGAATAGCATTTGTGTAAATATTTACTTGTTTAAACATCCATGTAAATATTTGGGGGCATACTCTTTCCTCCCTGGTGGCACGGAGAGGTTTTAATGAGGTGTCTGGGATTTTAATAAAACTTGATGCCTTCTTAAAAAATTTCTAAAGTATTTTAAGTTTTGTCCTTTGTCATACTATGCGGAGTGAAATAATTAAGGGTTATTTAAACTCTAGCCTGAGCATTTAAACACTCTCACTATGAAATAATTAAGGGTTATTTAAACTCTAGCCGGAGAATTTAAACACTCTCACTATGAAATAACTAAAGGTTGTTTAAACTCTAGCCATCAAAGTTAGAACAGACTATGAAAGAAGATGAGAATTGCACAAAACTAAGATATTTATTAAAAGAACTTAAAGTGCCTTGGCCTTCCAAGGACTTTGGAATTGTCAAAACAGAACAAAAACCTGTCCGGTCAGATACCGAACACAATTATAAAAAAGAATGCCTTGGCCTTCCAAGGACTTTAGTTTGGATAAACAAGTAAAAACTGAATCATGAATTAAGGCTGAGTCTTTGAAGATGGCTCACCTTCATCTGTCTTTTCCTTCCCTTTGAGATCACTTTTCTCTTCGCCAGGTTTCTCCCCGGTGTGTTCTTCGTCATCTGAGGAAACACTGGAGTAGCCATACATGTCGCCTTCAGCCATTGTATGATACGGGAGGTCTTCAGGCTCAACATAAAGCCATAAATCCCCCCGGTTCCTCTTCGGAAACTTCTCATGGAAGAGTAGGACCATGTCAGACTTCACCTTGGCATACATCTCCTCCTGAGTGTCGATCACATTATTGGCATAAGCATCGATCTTGGCTTGAATCTTGGCCTCCTGCTCCCTTAGCAAAGTCGCTTTCTCCTCGGCAGCCTTAGACACTGTATTCTCAAGAGCAACTTTGTCATTGGTCAAGTTGGTGATGATCTGGTCTTTGGCTTTAGATTCCCCCTTTGAGGTGGCAATATCTTTTTCCAGCTCGGACAGCTTCCCCCGGAGCTCTGTGATGGTGTCCTCTAATGTGGTAACCTTGGTGGTACTTGCCTCTTGGTTTCTCTTCAACTACCCGTTCTCTTCCTTTAGAATAGCAATATTTGAAGTGGCAGTGCGAAGGTCGTCGGACAGCCTCTCTTTGTCAGACTTAAGATCCTTGATGATGTCTGCCTGACTCCGAACTTGTTTCTCCAACGCAAGTACGGGCTGAACATTGCTTAATAAAGAGTGGGCTATAATGTCCCTTTCACTAGAAACGATAAAGGTCTTACCATTGAAAGTGACCGTGTTTGAGGTACTTGGAGGGAGGTAAGGTCCGGCAAAATCATCTCTGGGAAGATTAATGAAGTACTCACCAAGCCCACCAAGTCCGGAGATGTCTACCCCGTTAATATTGATACCTCCTCCTTCGACCTCATCGGTATGGAAGTCGCCCGGTATCTCCTCCGCTAGTGTCGGGTTAGTAGGATCAGCTTAGGAATGAGGCTCTGGGGCCCGGAGAGAGCGCTCGTCACCCTTAGAGGTCTTTTTCTTCTTGGCCTCCCTATATTTTCCTTCACCTCTCCGTTTACGATCTCTTTTGGGAGCCCTTGGAGGGACTGGGGAGTGCACTTCTTGCTTTTCAGCCTCCTGCTCCACTGCTTCCAGGAGTGCAGCATCAATTTGATCGGGGACTGACCCCTCCGGTTGTATGAGAGCATCCTCCTCCACCTCTCCAGGGTTGGCCACTTTCTTGCCTTTCTTCTTGCCTTTCATCTTGCTCGGGGCTTTGGCCCGGCCTGGCAAGTAAAGTGTCCCGTCTGGCTCATGGGTTCTTTTGAGCACAACATCCGGAGGGGGCTGAGTGGTGAGCTCCTCCCAAGTCAAGTCTCTCCGACCTGTGGTGTTCCACAAGTGAGACCTTGTCAAGTTACCTCTGGTAAAAGCAGCGTGGAACCAGTTCCCCCACCTCTCAGCAGCCCAAGCATTGATCTTGGTGCAAGTAGCCTGCCCGGTTTTCTGGTAGTCACTGAACTCCTTGGGCAGTACTGCTAAGGCAAAAGTGAGATCCATTAGTTCGAACTACTTCTAAAAAAAAGACAAAAGTATAAAGCGGAAGACTTACGATCACTCCTCCACCTGCTTCTGATAAGACTTGGGTTCTTTCCGGACTTGATTCTCCTTCCATTTTCCCAAGCTCCACTTACGAACAGGAACTGAGTCCTCCAATTCCTCTCCACCTCTAACAAATCGTCCACATCCTTGAAATCATCCCCCATATTGAAATGGTAAAAGGGGATGTGGGGGTTTCTGCAGAGACTGGCCATAGCAGCAAACTCCTCCATTGGCAGAGGAATGCCGGAGAGCCTTGAAGCCATGATGCAGGCCATGAGGGTATACCAGGCATTAGGGCTCAGTTGGCTCGGGCAAAGCTTTATCAGATGGAAGTATCTGACAATTTCAGGGTCTAAGGGGAGTCTAAGTCCCCAATTGAACAGCTCAGTGAAGATGACAACTTCACTCAGTTTGCAGTCCATAGGAGTCTCCGGGTGTATGGGGATCATGATCTTCACGTTCTCCGGTATTCCCCACTTCGTACGCATCCGGCCCAGCTCAGCTGTGTGGATGAATGCGTAGTTGATTTTCTGTAGGGCAAGGAAGTACTTGACACTGACCTTGTGAAAACAAGGCCCCACCTTTCCTTCAAGACTCTCCGGCAGATCTGGATGCTTCAAACACAGCTTCTCCTTGCCTTTGTCTTTTTTGGCAACTGCAGCACTACTGGTCTGACCGGAGGGTTCAGACTCAAATGGGGCCTCTTCGACAGAGTCCTCCATTACATCCTTCATAATTGTTGAAGGGTTTTCAGCAGCAGTAGTGGGGGGAGGGTTCAAACTTGACTCAGCCTTGTCTCCGGACTGCTGGGCCTCAGTGTTCTTTTGGCTTCTGGTCTCCGGTAGAGTTCCTGGAGCAGATACTTCTCTTTGAAGACTTGGATTGGTGCCCTCCGGACCGGACAGTCTGTCCTTGGGGGCTCTAATGGGCACTTCTGACCCAGTGCTGCTATCTTTAGCATCCGACTTTGAAGGAGTGCTTTTAGACCCTTGGCCTTTAACTAACCGGCCTTTCCTCCTATCGACTAGCATCTGAAGGGAGTGCTCCGTATCTGACCCCATTTCTATAAAGTGTGAGGGTTTTTTAAGGCTAGTAGATGTTACTCCTGGCTCGATAGTAGGTTCTGATTCTTGAACCGAAGAACCAGAGATAATGGGGGAGAGGCTAGTTTGGAATAGCATTCTCGGCTTGATGCCCTTAGAAGAAGAAGAGCCTTGATCTGACTCTGTGGCATAGGTGATTGGTTTATCAACATGCGAAGTGGATAACCCTGCCGCAATTCGTCTTTCTATTTCGACTTTTTGAGCCTTCTCTAACTCAGAAAGGTTGAGCCACCCGCCTTTGATCAGAGCGTTCCTCGTTGTAAACATAAACTATTGAGAAAGTTTTTGCTTTAGAGAGAGAAAGCTTTGAGAGATTTTTTAGAGTAAATATGAAAGAGATGGTAAAACAGTAGAAAGTGAGCTTGAATTTATAGTAAATCTGAAAAAAGAAGTTGATTCCTAGGAGAATTCGAAAAGATTGGTAATGCTTAAATACGGCGATGATGTCACCATCTTTAATTAAGATGTTGCTTTTCGAAGAAGGTGGGTTCGAAATTCAAGGTGAAAAGACGGCTGAAGCAACCAATCAGAGAGCGACACGTGTCCCACGAACTCTGGCAAAAACCGTTTTGAATTCGTGAAGCTTTATCAGTCCGGATAAACCCATAGCCCAAATTGACAGACCTGTCCGGACTAAAACTACCCCTGTTGTCGGACTGTTTTTCAGGTCTTTGACGAGAGTATTTGCACAAACACCTAAAAAAGGGGCTCCTGATGAGTCTGAATTCTGCATGCTCCCCGGACAAGGACAGATCGGTCCAAGGCCTCCGGACCGGACAGATCACTTTGAACACTTAGCCCATAGGACTGTTCGAACTATGACAAAAGTACTAAAAAACCTAAACACTCCTTGACTAAGCTACTTGCTCTCCTACTTAGAGCTCATGGGTCTTTGAACATGACCCGGGTCCATTAAACATGACTCGAAAGCCCATAAGGGCCCAAATATTAGGGTATAAATACCCAACCACCTGCATTAAGTGTGGGTAATGAGAATCAACTGCAACCAGCCAGCTTAATTATCTCTCTACTCTCTAATCTATATATAAAATACCCCCATACTTCTATAAAATACCAAAACAAATTACAAGCCTACCCTCAAGCGATAATTATCCACACCAATTCAGACTTTCTCCTTGCCTTTCCCTTTTTTATCAGAGGCAACATCTCCAGTTTTACCGGAAGTTTCGGTTTCAAATGGAGCCTCTTCAACACTATCCTCCATCACCTCTTCCATCACTGTGGAAGGTTTATCAGTCGTTGTGGATGGGAGAGTGCTAGTTTGTGGCTCAGCAGTTTGTCCGGACGGTTGAGCATCAGTCTTTCTGAAGGGTCTGGTGTCCGGTTGGGGCTCAGCTCCGGAGGACTTTGTATGAGAAGTGATTCTGGTAGCCTCGGATCCGGAGGGTTTGTCTCTTGGGGCTCTAATAGATGCCTCCAATCCGGAGGCTTTATCTTTGGCTCCAGACTTGGAGGGCCCTGTTTTGGAGGACTTGGTTTGTGAGCCGGTTGATTGGCCTTTTACCAGGCGCGTTGTCTTGCAAGGGTTAGTTTTCTCTGGGGATTTCGCAATGTCTGACCTAATAGAAATAAATGGAGAAGGATTTCTAACACTCGATATTGCTTTCTCTTGCACGATAGAAGGCTGAGACTCTTGAACCGAGGAGCCTGATGGGATTGGAGAGAGCTTTGGTTGGAATAAACGTCTAGGTTTTGTGTTTTTGGCAGAGGATGATCCTTGATCAACTTCTAAGGATGGTGAATCAGCCAACCACCTTTCACGAGAGTGTTTCTCGCTGTGAACATAAAATTACCCAAGAAATTTTTGAAAGGAGAGGTAAAAATCTTTGAGAAGAAGAAATTGCAAAGTGATGAAGATGGTGAAACAGTAAATGAAAATAATTTATACTAATGAGGCAAAAAGTTACTGATACCTAGGAGAAAACGAAAAGACTTAGGTAATGATTGAAGGCGACGCTGACGTAAGACACATTAAATGCAGGAGTTGCTTTTGGGCTTAGTGAGAGCATCGTTCTATGAAGAAAACGGCTGGTAGAGCGAATCAAAGTGCGACACGTGTCCCACGATCCAGAGAAAAACTCTTGGAATTCTGAGAAGGATTCAGTCCGGATAAACCTTGAACTGAATACATGAGCAATTCGAAAAATGTTGTTGTTGGCCAAATGAGTTTTTTACTCCTGCCAAAGATTTTTGGCAAAACTTAAAAAAGGGGCTACTGATGAGTCAGGAATTATTCACCACTGTTTACTGAGAAAACCGAACAGGGGTAATTCGGACAATAGGTGCCCACTAAACTATCCGGACAGGACAAAAGTATTAAAACGCTAAACACCTTTTGACTAATCTAGGTGCTAATCTACTTAAGAACTAATGGGTCTTTAAACTCGACCCGGTTTTACAACTTGACCCGAAAGCCCATGGGTCCATAATTAAGGGTGTAAATACCCAACCACTTTCATTAATAAGGGTAATGAACATTTAATACAATCAGGCAGCTTAAATCTCTCACTACAAAACACCCAAAAATTTAATACCCTTAAAATTCTCTAAAACACCTGACAAAATTACCCTCAGTCCAAAATAATCCACACCAAAAGTGAGTAAAAAGTCAATCAGTCTTACTCCGAAAGCATGGCTCCCTATTTATATGCAAGCTAGTTACAAAGAACATAATCGGTTTGTAGTTAGGGATAAGTCACCCCATTTTATTACTTAGTAAAATCATAATGATTATATATTTTATAGTTGGTCATTTACATTTATTCTTTACACCAATTTTTACCCTCAACTATATAATACTCTATTGCAGACAATATTTTGCAATCACTTTTACTCCTCAATTATTCGTATCATTATCAGTAGCCCCCTAGACTTTGTGAAAACATATATAGGAATGACTAAAAATTGGTGGGTATAACTCTATATTCATCTCCCCATTATAAAAATGTCTAAAAACCTCCTCCGAATTAATCTAACATATTGTTCAAACAGTATGAATAACATCTTTCACATTTCCTTTCCTCAAAAATTCCTAGTCCCATTCAGCTTCAGTATCAATCTTCCTCGATTAAATCATTGCCCATCAATTCTCTCTCAAAGATTATAATAATGAAATTTCTGAAAGGTAGTGGAATGTAATTGAAAATTCTTGGCATATATATTGTTTCACTCAGATACCTCACACATGTCTCTCTCTATCTCTAAACAACCTCGAACACACCCAACAACTCTCAAATCGTGCCTACTACTGTTGCCCCTCCACAATTTCGAGACGAGATATTCGATGAGGTTTCTAAATCAGAATCCAAGCCATAAACTAATAGACACTTAAAATATGGGAAGTACTTCTCCTTCTAATTCTGAAGGAGACACTGCAAGGAAACATTCTCCAAAGAAGAAAAATAGTAAAATCATGGAGACTGTCACTCTCCCTGAGGACGTCGCTGCAAATCTGAGTGTCAACCTCAAAAATAGCATCCATGAATACCTTGTTGCACTTAACAATGTGTAATGTGAGTACTTTAACCAATCTGAAGCTGGGATTCTCAAAATTTAGGGAGGTATTCATGATAATGTTACCCTTCGATTACCACGGTAGGAGAAACTCCAATCTTATGTTAAGAGAATGATTTAGTAGTCTACCCAAGAATTCTAAACTAGGGCCTTTAGTTTCTGCTGGACCCAGTTGTCATAGAATACTTTGAAATAATCGACCGTTGTCCAACCCAAGAAATCTCGAACCTATATTTTACTCTGTTATCTAGAATTATGGCATCAAGACTAGCCAAGATAGCTCTACCAATAGAGCAATTTATTTCTCATACTAGCAATTTAAAGAACCTTGTTCTTCCTTACTACTACTTAACCTTCATAAATTGAACAAAAATCATTGATTATCTCCTTGAGGTACACAAAATATGGAAGCGGAAGTTCTTCTTCATTTCTGGTTCTTTAGAAAACGGCAAGGAAATATCAAATAATAATTTCTCTATGGTGAATATCTCAAATGATAATTTCTCTTCAACTCATACTAACTCATGTTATAATGTATAGAAATTATGAGGTGATACAAGATTCACAAGGCTGTTTTCGATGAGACATTTGCCAATTTATACGAATGGGCAGGACGAGTATGGTCCAACGAATTTCACAAGGCATTTGTGCCTCTGAATTTCGTGCTGAGGCACTTATGGAATCTCTCCCTAAATTTTATCATATCTGCTAATAAATTGGTGAAACCTCATGGGGCAGGAGATATAGAAACTAGACTGGTTAATCGCGGTGCATGTTTTACGCTTCTTACTCATAATAGATCCCCGAGCCATTTACTAAGGAAAAATAAAAGGAAGAAAACTCAAAGTGGTCCTTCAAAAAAGCATGAAAAACGGAGCCCAAAGAAAAAAAATCAAAGAGGAAGGTTGTCGAGTTAACCCTTCTGAAACTGAAGAAACATAAGTTGAGGTATCTAAAAAGAGAAAGAATGTAGTTGCCTCAAAGAAAAAGAAAAGGTCCTCAGAAACTCCTCCAATAACAGTGGTAGAGGACGTAATTGATGTGTACTCCAAAACTCCGACCCAACTTCCGGAGAGAAAGAAAAATGAAATGAAGATCAAGACCTTTAAATGGACCCTCAGGTTCAAGAAATTAAAAATTAAATTGTTGAAATGGCTAACAAAATTATTGAAGCTGTTGCGGAGAATGCACTATCACTAGTTGACAATCAACCTGAATTATCTCAAAACTAAATTTTACCTCGTCCTCAGGTCACTCCTTTGAATGAACATGCCTTGTAAGATTCATTTCCTCCACATCCTCCAGTTGAACCATCCGAGAAAGTTCTGAATCTACTTCTCCTTTTCTCAAGCCTCGAAGGTTCTTCCAAACAGGAATGTGACAAAGCCGTATCTTCTCGAAACCAACCGGTGAATCTTGCAAAAGATGTAATTTTGTGGAAAAAATAATATGCTCACCATAATAAATGGGCAGATATATGTAACCAAAACTTCTTCGGACAATTCTAAGCCTTTCAAATGGATAGGTCAGAATACTACAACAATCCATTCGGATAAAAATTCTTCTAGCCTCAAATCATAAGAAAGAATTCGGGGAACTTAAATTGAAATACCAATCTGAGTTAGACTAAGATCATGCTAAGAAAATTGCACTGAAGAAACTGTATGAAGAGAGTGAAGAAGGAAAAAATAAAACACTTCAAGACTTAGAATCATAAAAGGTTAAATCCGATAAGGAAAATGTTGTTGCTATCAAAGAGGTTGTGGATGTTGGCACGTGAATGTCTTGACACTAAGAAAACTTTTGAAGAAGAGGAAACAATCACAATGGTACTTGACTTTCACCAAAGATTCCTGAGGGCGAACATGACAGATTTTTGGACTTTAGTACCAATAATTCGACGCCCTAAAAAAGTCATTTGTCACGATCACAAATAAATCATAGGAACCTGAATTCAAAGGCAATGGTGATAGCAATTTGGGTTCTTCAAATAAAAAAGGATATTCTTCGGAGGGAAGCTTGGATAGTGCACCTAGAAATACTCAAGTCTAATATGAGCTTTTATGTTTATAATTTATCTTTGTTTTTCTGATATTTTTGTTAACGACCACAATATAACTCTAGTTATTCCTGTATGCCCTTGTTTTGTTGGGAAAACAACTGTATTTGTATTAAACTTATCATATAACGCCATTATGGTGAAAATGCTAAGTGTTACTCTGCCAACCATATTGGTTAATATTGGTACTTCGAATAATTCTTTGATAAATGTTAACATTTCAAATTATACTGTCATTCACATTAGAACTTCGAATGATGCTCTAATGAACGTTAGCACTTTGAATTATATTGTCACTCACATTGGAACTTTGAAAAATCTCTTATAACCGTTAGATCTTCGAACTATATCACCACTCATATTAGTGCTTCCAAAAATGTGTTGATAAACGTTAGTAATTCGAATTATATAGCCACTCATGTTGGCACTTCAAAAAATACTTTAATATACATTAGCACCTTAAATTATACAGTCACTCATATTGGCACTTCAAAAAAGGCTTTAATAGACGTTAACATCTTGAATGAGACAGCCACTCAGATTGTTACTTTGAAAAATACTTTTATATAAGTAAGCACTTTGAATTATACTTTTGTTAGTGATCAATATTTGTGTAATTTACAAAATAAAACTTGGTTTTTCATTCACTTTCTAATTTAAATCATATAAATTTTCACACAGACAAATGAATTTGTTTTTTTAACATAAAATGCTTACAACATTTTTTGCCAATATAATAGACAATTATATTTACAAACTCGGATATATGAGCACCTTATTATTACAAACCACCTGAGCCACTACGAGAGGAGGGGTTATACCACAGTTCAAACTATACAAGTAAGAATATAAAAATGTTATTGATAAGCAAAGAACTATTCGTAATACAATTTTAAATCACGGGTGCTACACAAATCTTCCCTCTTTATCCTGTAGGAGATATGTCTTTGGTTTAACCTTCTCCCCCACTGAATAAGGTTTTTCCCAATTTGGATCCATTTTACCCAACTTTTTATTTTGTGTATGCAAGAAGACCTTCCTTAAACCGTATTCCCTACTCTGAAGTCTCCTCATTTCACCATTGAATTGTAACGGCTTCGCACTAAAGTTTGATAATGCATTGAATTCAAATGTGCTCTAACCCATTTTCTTCAATCAAGTTAAGATCTGTTCGTTTAGCCTCATCGATTTCATTCTCGGAATAGTTAAGCAATCTATAAGATGGGAGTGCTGACTCTGTCGGGCTTACTGCATCAATCTCATATACCAAACCAAAATGTGTTTCTTGAGTCGCAACTCGAGGTGTTGTTATATAGGCTCATAGTACCCCTTGAAGATTGTTAGGACATTTCCTAGCTTCACCTATAAAAAAATTCTTAAGACCCTTCAAAATGGTTCTATTAGTAACCTTCACCTAGTCATTTGCTTGTGTGTGAAAATATACTGAAAAACACTGTGCGATTCCCCTTGAATTACCAAAAGATTATATCTCCCTATTATTAAACTGTGGCCCATTGTCTGTAGTTTTTCTTCGATGAACTCCAAATCTGTAATAAATATTAGAAACAATGAATGTAATTATATCATTAGCTATGGTTCCTGATAATGGTTTGACTTCAATCCATTTTAAAAAATAATCTACTTCAACTATGATGGTTTTTCGTCCACCTGGATTCATAGGCAACGGTCCTACTAAATCCAAACCTCATCTGTTAAGGGGAATCTCTTTAGAAATGGAAGTTAGAGGCACAATTGGTCTATGAATAGAATTTTTAAATATTTGACAAGTGTCATAACTGCGAACCAAAATATTTAGCATCATTCATTATCAAAGGCCAATAGTATCCTATCAACAAAACCTTTCTTGTTAAAGCCTTAAACCCATAATGAGTGGAACCCTCCCCGTCATGTAATTTGGACAGAATTACTTGAGATTCATTTTTCCCCAAACAACTTAACAGTGGTTGACTAAAAGATTTTTTATACAATATTCCATCTAATATTGTATACCCATGAACTCTAAATCTCAGTTTCTAAGCTAATTTTGTGTTACATTTAGTAAAAACTCTTTTAAAGCATGTCTCCAATCTACTCGATCTTTGTCAGTAGTCACAAATACTTCTTCAAAATATTGACATTCATCAGATCTCATTAGAATATATGGACTTTCTTTTAGTAAAATCCATGGATACTCCTCAGAAGATGCAATAGTTTCCAACGAATCTGGTACAATGTTTCGCCCTCGGTTAATTTGTTCGACTGTTATTTTATCAAACAAAATAACCAACCCTTGTAACTCTCACAAGTACTTGACAAGCTGTTATTTTTTAGCCTCGGATACACCTAACATGTGATTTGCCACAAACTATGAATCAATTTGTAAACGTACTCTCTTTTCCCCACAAATATTGCCAAGCCTTAACCCAGCTAAATTGTTGGATGCACTGAAATTGAACCGTATGGACTGGTACATAGCTTCACTGGAGGGAAAAATCAATTGTACTCATATACTTGACCCCAAAGTACTGAACCCTTCATCAGTTTGAACTACCCACTCTGCATTTGTTGATACTGTACACTCATTATACTCCTTATCAGAATGGCTCGAGTGGAATTCAACGAGGAATCAACTAAATCTTGAGCCTTAATAGATGTTCAAGGATTAAAATCAATGTCGTAGTCCCCTAACTTAATAGAATAGCTCATCATTCTCCTAGAAATGTCCGGTCTTTGATGTATATTTTTTAATGGAAATTATGTTTGAACCCTAATTGAATGAGCCTGGAAATAAAGACACATTTTCTTGGCAGCTACAATTAAAGCCAAAGCCATTTTCAAACTTCAAATATTTTTTCTCCGACGCAAGGAAACTATTACTTACATAATATATTGGTCGAGGATATCCATCTACTTCCTTTACCATTACAGCACTGACTGCTTAATTCAATACGGGAGTATACAAAAACATTTTCTCCCTTAATTGAGGCTTGGACAAAACTTATAGGGATGATGAGTGTTCCTTTATTTTGGAGAATTCCTCCTCACACTAGGGTGTCCAAGAAACTTCCTTAGACTGTCTTACTACTTGGAAAAAATGAGCACATTTATCAGAATATTGAGAAATGAATCTATTCAGAGTTACTTACCTACTTGACAAAACCTTTGCATCTTTAATTGACCGAGAAGGGAAGGGTCATTGTTATCAAAGATTTTAGCTAATCAGGATATGCTTCTATTCTCTTTTCACTTATGATAGACCCCAAGAACTTCCATGATCTAACTCCGAATGTGCATATCTCTAGATGTAGCTTTAATCGAATGGCTCTCAGATTCAAGAAAGTTTCCTTCAAATCTCAAAGGTGTTCCTCATCTGATGGACTTTTGACTAACATATCATCGATATAAACCTTCATATTCTTTCCAATATGAGAAAAAAACGCCTTATTCGCTAATATTTGATGTGTAGCATCGGCATTCTTGAGGCCAAAAGGCATAACCATGTAAGAATGTAGTCCTCTGTCAATTATAAATGTATTGATTTTGGATCTTTGGAATTTATTTGAATGATTATAATCTGCAAACGTATCCATGAAAGAGAAAATTTTATTCCCTAATTTTGAGTCAACAAGTTGGTCAATCCTTAGGGCACGCCCTATTTGTATCTGTAAAATCGACATACATCCTCAATTTCTTGTTCTTATTTTTCACAAGTACTGGATTTGCAGTCCACGATGGTTAATGTGCTTCTCGGATATGTCCTACCTTAGATAAACGATCCACTTCGACCATAATTGCATCAAATTTTTATACTGAAAAAGCCCTCTTTTTTTGAATGATAGGTCTGACATTCGGGTTTAAAGCAAAGTTGCGACATATCACCTCGGAATGAACTTCAATTTTCCAAGCGAATAGAATGTTAGACAAATACCTCAACATCAGGCAACGTAAAGTAGGTGACAGCAACGTCCCTATTCGCAAACTCTTCCCATTCGGAAACATATACACTTCTATATTTTCTCCTACTATTAATGATCTTGGGGTCTCCCTCATATCATCTACCCCATCATTATCCGAGGTCAGTCCCCTTGACTGTTATTTTGTCATTTGATCACTATCAATAGTCTTCTTGGTGTCCAAAGTTGTTGCATAAAATTATCTAGCCACTTGCTGATCAATTCGAACTACGTTAATGCGACCATCATTTACATACTTCAAGAACTGATAGATAGTCGAAACCACAACGTGCATTATGGATAACCATGATCTTCCAAAAAATAGCGTTATAGTTGGTCGGACATTCCACCACCATGAATAAGACTTGAACTATTTTCTTAAAATGGCCTCGTTCAAACAAAAATTCACCTTTGAATTCCCCAATTACATGCATTCTTACCCTCGTAATACCAATTATGGTGCGCTCAAATCGGATAATGACAGGTGAATTGCGCATCTTTTCATATGTTGACTTGAACAATATGTTCTCTGAACTTCCAGTATTAATGAGTATTCTTCGGATCTCAGTTCCTGTTAATTCCGCACCAATCACCACCGCATCTTCATGAGGACCAGTTAGGCCCATCAAATCATCATCATCAAACAAGATGAAAGGTGTGAAAATCCTCCCATACAAATGAATGGCTATGTTTCCTTCCAACTGAGTTTCCAAACTCACTATGTATCTTTTTCGAGAGTTGTTGGTATTCCTAACCATAGTATCTCCTCCAAAGATGGTTTGAGACTCAAAATACTCGCACAAACTACGAACCCTTTCTTAGACCATTGGTATTTATTTAATAAATAAATACATATAGTGAATGTTTCTTATATAATAAATATATAGATATTTTTATATTGGTTTTTTCAATATATTGATATTTGTTAAGCCACAATGTGATTTTGTGTAAATAAGACTACAAACCACCTATAGTCCATTATGTTTCGTGTTTTTTTAAATAAGCCTTTTTGTTATGTTTGTATTCTATTATTTCTTCATATTTTAAAATTGTACATATTTAGCCTTTTATTATATAAGTCTCTTTAAACTTACAATTGTTGGAATAATTATTGATCGTGTGTAAAATATATATTTGGTCATTATGATAACGTAGTTCTATAATAAGTAATCAAATTAATAGGTAATATATATAATTAAATAATAATTTTGCATATTGATAAAATGGCATTATGAGGGATAAGGACCAAATCTTAACACTAAAGCCTCAAGTGATAATTCAGAGACTAAATAATTTATTAATTTAGTGGTTGTGGTCCCCGATCACAAAGAAGTAAAGTTAATGGGTTTTATACAACTATGATTGCTAATTGTATTTGCCTATAAAAATAAGAATGAAGTTTCATTTATTCTTTTAACTTCAACTCAAAATTAAATTGTGCGCTTTATTGAAAGGAATACTAATAATTATTTTAACATAAGAAGTAACCTAAAGAACTTCAAGCATGATTCAAAAAATTAGGAACTTGGTAAAGATTCAAATGGGATTTATGGACAGCAACACACAAAACTGTAATTTTAATTTATTTTATGTTTATTAATAAATCATATTTAGGGTTCAATATTCCACATGTTTGATAGACTAACTTGATGTTATTCAGGTAGTTCCATCAATTGGTATCATAGTCAAAGCCCTTTAATGATTCATAGGATAAACTAAATGTATATATATAATCAAAACCTGTTTTTCTTCATGTAAAGAATTTATACCATTAATTGATTAATTGTCTTGGTTGGCTTATGTGAAAAGCTTGTAAAAATGATTTGTTCATATATAATGGGTTTTAATTTGTTTATGAATAAATATATTGTATGGATATGATTTAGAAATTTTTCTTAAAAATCATGATTTGATTGATGGCTGGAAATTTTCTCTCAGTTGTAGTATCAACCAAACCTTATTTTAATGAATTAAATCAAACATATTATGATAAAAGTTTATCGATGGTGTAACCTTTGATGTTATTTTTTATTAAAGGTTGTCTATAACATTCACAATAGGTAGCGAATTGATATCGATACGGATAAGCATTGCGGTTCGCGAGGAAATCTCAAGTCATTGTTTTCACGATGATAGTAGTGGGTGAACGCTCAAGGATAGCAGCCACAACTAAGGGGGTTCAACCATCTGGGATCATAATGCTTGTAAATCAATGTGATCTAGCTAATGGGATGTTATATCGTTATTTTCAGTGTAATATACTCTATATTTGAGTTTCAATCTTACTAAGTTATGTTGATGTAAATTATATTTAGTATTTCAAAATGTAACGGAATGTGCGGATCTTATTTATGATGTAAATTGGTGGTGATTGTAAATTGGTGGTGATAAGTAGGGATTCTAATATAAATTGTTTAATAGTGTAAGAAAACTTTAAGTTTTATTGATTCGGGTTGAGCCTTTTACTTAGAGTAGTGGTTGAGGATGTAGATTTTGAAGCGAAGTTTAAAAAATTAAATGTCTTCTATAAATTGATATATCTTTAATTCTAAAATGTTACTGTGATTTAAAATACTTTATGTTAGGAGTGAACACCTTATATAGTTGTTACGTAGATATTTCACTTTCTTTATTAATTACTAGGGGACTCTATATTTTCCACGCTCTTCATATCCATATAGTGAACCTGGACATAAATATGACTTCCTAGATTTTTCTAGAGGTTAACTCTTAGATTTCAACTTTTAATAATTAGTTTCAGCAGTCCCCCTTAAAGTTTTGTAATGATGTTTATTAAGTCTCTCAAGTACTTGTGTTTGTCCCTTATAAGTTCTTAAGTGATCATATTCTCTGCTTGCTCATTTTTGTTGTAATACTTGACTTCGATCTTGCATTTCTCTACAACATCACTGATGAAGTGATGTTTAATTGCAATGTGACTTGTTAAACTATGATGAATTGGGTTTTTTATCATGGAAATTTTAAATATGTTGTCACATATGATATGGATGGTTTCTTTTTGTTATCTCGAGCATCATTTCAGATAAAATTTATCCATTACATTTGACATCACTAATTTAGTTTATACATATTATGCCTCGGTAGATGATTTTGATTTTGTTTCCTGTTTATTTGAAGGTCACGCAACCATCAGGAACCAATACTAAAAGCATAAGTTTAAGTATTTTATCGTCAACATATCCAACCTAATCAGTGTCACAATATCCGAGTAGATTTACCTAAGTATTCAATTTCACCTTAGAATTATTCTCTACTACTGTAATTTTCACATACAAGATATTGAGATCCCAAGTACCTTTCATGTACCTTGGAAATCATTTTGCATATCCGAGATGAAGTTGAGTTGGTTTATGCATGAACCTCGACAATATACTTGTTGTATACATCAGGTTGGTCTTATAGGTGCTAAGTATATTAATTTTCCTACCAAGATTTTATATATTTGACATCGCCAATACAGTTGATACATATTATTCCTTTGTATATGATTAAGATACCTTTTATTGCTTCTTTGAAGACCACGTTGAACCAATAATAAAAGAATAGGTCGAAGTAATTTTATTGTCGTCAACACATCTGATCCAATCATTGTCATAATATCCAAGTAGATCTACCAACTTTACCTCGGAATATGTTTTTACTACTACATTATTCGCATAATGTATACTGAGATCCAGAGTACCTTTCATGTATCTTCTAACTCGTTTTGCATGTCCAAGATAAATTTGACTTAGTTTATGCATGAACCTTGACAACTAACTTGTTCTATACATCATAATGAGTCTGGTAATTTTGTGTTATGTTTGGAACGGATATCTCTTCTTCTTCTTTTTGTTTCCATGGAAATTTTTTCCTTTCCGTTGAAACCAGCTGAGACACCATTCTCTGTTTTTACCTCTTGATTTTAAGGTGAATCAATCTCCTTAAATATACTTCCATTGATGGTCATATAATTCATACATTTGTTATCATTGAACCATGCATTGTTCT
This sequence comes from Limnanthes douglasii subsp. nivea, assembly GCA_036936605.1. Lineage (NCBI taxonomy): Eukaryota > Viridiplantae > Streptophyta > Magnoliopsida > Brassicales > Limnanthaceae > Limnanthes > Limnanthes douglasii. The sequence goes on along the minus strand of JAUPFV010000003.1, from coordinate 78,249,408 downwards.
TTTTATTCATTGGCCACTTGGCAGACATAAAATATGTGTTCTTTAATGAATTTTGTTTGCTGAATTTTCACCAAGTTATAGTCGTTTTGGAAAATATTGATACCATTTACACATGCAAAATGGTTTATCTCGAAATCGTCGGTATTTCTCATCATGACCATTTTTATGACAAGTTTCACACTATGGTTTTTTGGATACCTCATTGTTGTACCTGGTAAAATTTTGTGATTGCTCTTCCACAATCACGTGCATAACAAGCTTTTCCTCTTATTATACTTCTACCACATAAGGATTCGGGAGTTGAGTTATTACAGTGATTTTGTTGGACAATTAAGGTTGGATTGAAATGAACTTTTAATTGGTTTTTCTAAGCAAAAAAATCAATATTTTTTCAATTGCTTTAGTAGAACCCATCAATTATTCGACACTTGAAATTTCAAGATCTTTGGTCTAGCCTATGACGACAACACTTTTTCCAGCAAGATGACGAGAATTTTCTCAACAATTCTTTGATTATGAATTATTTCTCTATACATACTTATTTGATTTATCATGACTGTAGCTTAAGCTTCATCTTCAGGTTCTCCGGCTCTCTTCGTAACGATTAAAAATTTATAATTTGACTTGTGAACTTTCTCTATATTTCTTTGACGAATATCATACACATCCCTAGATCTTATAGCGTTGATGATTATTGGAAAAAATAGTCTTCGTCGCTCATTCTTTAATTAAGAGACGAGTTTTTACATTTTTTTATGTTCTTTTTTAGTTTAGTAGGATCACTCGTAGAGAAGCTTGTCTTATCTTCTAGTCCGCCTTCGACGTACTTTAAAAGATGCATAGTGTTCATTTTCACACATTAAAAGGTGTAATTTTATCCATTGAATTTCGATACAAAACTTTGCTGAAAGATATCATTGTTGGATTTTTATATAAGTTCGTTAGCTCGGATTGAGCATGTTACCTAGAGCAATGGTCCGGGATGAAAATTTTGGAAAAAGGTCTTTAAAAAAAAATTATATAACTTGATATTTTTTGTTACTCAAAAATTGCTTTAATTCATACTACTTTTCTGTTATAAATGAATAACATATAGTTGTTATGATAGATCTTTCATTTTTCTTTATTAATTATTAAAACTCTACGAGTTCCACACTCTTTTTCCTGTCCATACATTAAACCTAAACATTTTTTCGAATTTTTAAAATTTTTTAAAAGTTGCACCGTTAAAATTTATATTCAAATAAGTAAATTCAACAAGTTTATGTGTATAGTTAATAATAGTTTCAATCTCCTCTACTCAGGGTTTGTTTGTTTTTTATTTATACCCTAATATACTGGACAATATATTGTCCATACATGCGATCAAGGATTCTAATACTCATACACAACTATCTTTAGTGCTACCATATTCTTTCATATATTTTCTCTGGTGCTTGGCCCAGTAATTGTTGCGCCGCAAATTGGTTGAGTAATATTTAAGTAGGTTAGACAATGTCAATAATCGACTCTGGGCAGAAGAAGCCTTATAATGTATTATGTTATTGTTTGACATATTGAACCTGTGCAGGCTATATTAGTTAGTGTGTGTATATATTTGAGGTCTACTCTACATGGATGCAAAACCAGATAGAAAGAGAAAGAAAAAGAGAAGCATATCCTCCTCAGACATGATCGATCATGTCTACATCATCTAACATGTTCACAAAAAGACATAACCAAAACGAAATTGAAGAGAGCAGTTACAACATCAACTACAGCTTGGATGCTCCACTTGTTCACCAAACCAAACTTAACCACAACGCAAGTGAGCGCCATCGTCGTAAGAGGCTCAATCTTTTGTATAACCATCTACGCTCACTTCTTCCACCACCTCACCAAAGGGTACATCACTTTTATTCTACTTTAAGACTCAAATTCTCAAACATAAGTTTAAAACATCAAGACGCGATTTTTATATATGATATTATTCATTTTTGGCAGAAAAAGTTAACTATTCCGGCTACACTTTCGCAAGTTCTAAAGTATATACCAGAATTACAGCAACAAGTCAACAGACAAACATCTAAAAAGGAAGAACTTCTACACAAAATTTCAACGGCCGTGGTTGTTAACGATGACGACGAAGAAGAAGAGAGGAAAGGAGAAAATGTGACCAACCTGCCAACAATTTCAGCGTTTCGAGTTAACGATAATGAGATTGGAGTTCGAATTTTGGATTCTTACAACAAAACTATCTTGTCTGATATCTTGCTCAATCTAGAAGAGGAGGGACTTATTCTATTGACTTCCTCTTCTTTTGTATCATATGGAGGATTGGTATTCTATCATTTACATCTTCAGGTAATCATTATAATCATTTTCTTTATATTAAATATTTTTAATGCGAAAACAATATCGATATGGACTTTGTTTGCAGATGGTAGATCCGAGTGAGAGAATAGAATGTGAAGCTTTAAGTGGTAAACTCATGTCAATGTACCAGAAACAACACTTGTTTGGCTAGCAAATATGATTGTCTAGGTCATTTAGACCATTTTCTTTTAACATTTTGGGTAAAATATTATAAAAGCAGTCCCTTTCGGTTTGTGTTTTTGTCAACTCTTACATAAACACGATTAAAGCATCTTTGTTGGGAATATGCTACAGTTGCTTACTGTCTGTATACACTTTTTCAATATTGTAATAAAACTTATCTTCGTTTCTTTTATGTTATTTTGGTGGTGATACACTAAGATTAGGTCATGTTTTATGATTTATTTAACGTTTGACGTGGACACAAGTCGCATAGTAGTTAAAAGCTAGAAAGATTGCTAAACAATAATACTTATTTGATACAAGCCAATAGATTACTTCTTGGCTATTGTCAAGTCATTTGAGTTGAGCTGCATAAATTTAAAGATAGATTTGACAATAGGCAACATAAATATAATACCTATATTTGTTAGAGATATATTTTATTTACATGTCAATTTGAAGGCTATTGAATTTCTATTTTAACAATCTAACTGGAAATATGAAGTGGTCTCTCCCTAAGTTTTAACCCTATTCGGATTTCTAAGATTGGGTTTGCGATAAAATTTTAACCTCTAATATGATTGGATCGGCATAAAAGCACTCAAAAAAAACCCCACCGTCTCTGACCGTGAGGAATCCAGCTTTATATTTTATAAATCAAGTCTGGAGTAGAACGAAATAAATCCTTCCCAAGCCTACTCATCCCTAATTCAAACAAGAGGAAAGTTTCACATTTATATAACATGTTTTTTTTTAACAATAAATAATTTTAATATTACAATAAATAAATTACTACAGTTGAGATATTTATCTAATTTACCAAACCATACGACATGTATTGTAAATACCCAACTTTAGCAAATAGGTCGATATGTCCGAGTGGTTAAGGAGATAGACTTGAAATCTATTGGGCTTCGCCCGCGCAGGTTCGAACCCTGCTGTCGACGGATTTAATTTTTTTTCCTTTCTTTTTCCCTAGGCTGGCCTCTATTTGATTTTCCCTAGGCTGGCCTCTATTTGAATGAGAATGTCATTCCAGAGATCCGCATCAATTCAATCTTTTTGTAGTTTTTTACCATTCAACCAGGTTGTGCTATGTAGGTTCAGTCTTTTTGTAGTTTTTTACCATTCAACCAGGTTGTGCTATGTAGGTTCAGTATCTTATATGATAGAGGCAATCAGGCAATCTACTCATAATTGTATGTTATGATTAAATAAGTTTTATCTTAATATCTTCTAGTTTATCATTAGAACTAAAATTAAATATATAACAAGCATAAAAAGCGTATATATATAGATAAATTTTGGCCATCTAAAAGATGGACTTTTCAAAAGGCAAATAGAGAGAATCCAAATAACTTGACCGAACTTGTATGACTGACTTCAACTTATATTTATAAATTAAAAAAAATCATAATCCTTAAAAGTTAATGCCGTTATAGAACAAAATACAAGAAATCAAAAAAAAAAAAACTTGTAGAGACAGAGCAGCTTCTTACATAAAATAGGAGTGTGATAATTGTCAAAATTAATACGATGGACAGAACACTGGAGCATTGAATTGCCTGCTTTGTTTGCTTCACCTACCTATATTGTCTATCAAAATGGGAGTGGGGAAATGAGGAGTGGACATTTACTCGCATTTGATTGACCTGTATATGTGACGAACAAAGAGCAAAGCAGCACGGAAACCGACTGCTCCAAGCATGAGGAAGAAACCGTAGCAAATGCAGGCCATGTAGCCGAAGAAGAACGATGTTTGCATGAAACCTGACATGTCTGATCGTGCATAGTAGTAGTATAAGCAGTAAGCATATATAAACAGTCCAGTTGATCCACCACAAAGAAAAGACCTGCATCAAAAATAACACCTTCCACTATTACATCTACAAGTCCCCAAGTCTATAGTAAAATATTAACATCTTCATGTGTTTTTTTCTTCATTTTAGTTGGAAACTGGAAGATAAAGAGCAAGATAGAGAGAATTTATGTACCTCCACCACCATTCATGATCTTCAGCAGCAAGTTGGAAGTACGTCAAAGCCACAGTAATAAATGCAGTGACAATAAGAAGAATGATGAAGACGATAAACAGGATGCTGTAAATAGTGTAAATTCTGTGACCCCAAACACTGGCAAAGATGTAGTACAGCTCGATATATATAGCACTGAAAGGAAGGAAGCCAGCCATTGCCATCTGAGGAATAGCACTCCTGTACCAAGGAAGAGGGGGAATTTCTCGTGGGTACTTTGTGGTGCGGCAAGGAGCCTGAAATTCAGCTTTGCTATTTTTGCCAGCAATGCCACCTAACACCAGCAATGGCGATGTTACTAATGTCCATATTAGAACGATCACAACGATTGTTCCAAAAGGCAGTGCCGCAGTTGCGGTGTACGCAATAGCAACAGTGTTAAGAAAGCAGAACGTGAGGAGAAGAGGCCCGCAGAAAAGACATCCAGTCAACAAAAGATTTCTAACCTGTAAGGTAGACGAAAATATTAATACTGCACATCAACATTGTTTTGCTAGAGATACATTCCCTCACTCCCAATCAACTTCCATAAAACATTTATACATACCCAGTTCGATCCTTCAAGCTGACAATAGAATGCCGCTGCCGTATACCCAGCAATCCCGGATGTCAGAGCATATATGACTACGAGAGCAGTAAATAAGGCTCCACGGTTGTATGGATAAAACACACCGACAAGAGCTAGCATAAAGATAAACACCGTGCTGACAAAAATATTCACCAGAGACAGGTGGTGTCAATTATGGAGAAAATAAATATTATAATACAGAGGGTTTTTTATGAAACTTACAGAGTAAACAACTGGGTCCCTGAACCAAGACATGAGGCAAACAAGGATTTATACTTGGGAAAACGAAACACATCACCATGAATATACTTCCACCCAGTCTCGTCCTGGTCATCAGCAGCTTCCTCATCTTGGGCATACCTATTACGACATTAGCAACTATATAAGAAAATGAAATCCAAAAAGTAAGATACTGCCAATAGAGTAAATTAGGGACTTACTTCATGAAGTCATTCTTGAGGACTCGCATCAGAATTGTTGCAAGAAACCCAGTCAAAAGGAGCACAGTGACACAGGAGTTTATTATAGAGAACCAATGAATTTCTAGATGATGCGGGAGTGAAGAGGACATGGAATACTTCTCCATTCTCTTCTCAAAAGGTGTTTCAGTTTCCTTCCATTTCACGGTATACACAAACTCTGCATCAACTTCCTTATCCTCCACGAGGTCAACAAGAGAATGTGGATCCATCCTGGCACTGATCTCAATGACACGATCTTTGTTGTAAAGAATCTCAAACTGGATATGCTTGTAAAGATAATATTTGAACTCGCTTGGATCAGCTTTGCCTTCCTTGTCAACCTTACCAATGAAACCCCAGATGGGCAAATCATCATAGTACATTTGAAAGTAATAGTCCTTTTCGACGGCTTTCCGGAACTGTTGAACCTCCTGTCTGCTAAGTTTCTTTCTGCAGACAACTGAGGAGTCTTTCTCCTCTTTAAAGTTGAGCTTGTATGGAGCACTAATAAGTCTATCTCCATTCAGAACCTCACCAAGAGCCTCCTTCTTCTCTTTCACATCATCTGCCATACAGAATCTCAATTAAAAAATTTAAACATACCTCATAAGTTGAGATTCGTACATACTCTATAAAGGCTCATGTGCGCAATACACTAAATATGAATAATATCACAGATAAAGACAAATCCAATATGACATTGCCGACATTGCCTGGGGGATAGTGAATTACCGACCTTTACTAAGTTATACCTAGTTCAAAAGGTCTAATCTCCTAACAAACTTAGTGGCACTCCATTTAAAGAGTAGTTCATCTGTAAACCTTTAACAATAGTACTATGGGGCTATACATGTAGTTAGTAACAATATAAAAACAACCGGTGCCTTTTGGTACATATCAAAAGAGTTTTGACAAGAATCCAGTCCGTTTTCTAAAACAAATCCAATGTAAAAGTTACAGATTTCCTCTACAAACGTCTAAGCAAACAAGCATTCGTATAAAAGTACATTTCTATCAACTTCAATGCCGGATAGGTCAAAATGATATGAAGAAATTTTTGCTCACCAAGAAGACAGAAGGGAAGATCGTAGTACCGATAAGTTTCACTGAAATGAACAGTAGTACACAAAACAAAGTTAGCAAGTGCGAAAACCAAAGTTGATACCAAATTCCCAAATTCAAATGAAAGTTGAAGACCTCTACCAAAAGAATTGCATAGACAGATCTGAGTCAAAGTGATCAAACAAAATCAAGTTTAGATCATATTATAACATTCGATTCCTCAGTACACTAAATTACCAGCTTATAGGTTAAAAACGTTTGATCCAAACATCCTCCTAATCCAAATCCAGATCTGATTAAGTAGAGAATTCATACAATAGAGAATGAAAATGATTGAAAGAGTTAGATTAGGGTTTTTTATAATGTTTACCTTGGATTGTGAAAAGGACCGACCTTGTTGGCGTAAAGAGGAACAACATCACCGTCTTTGTAGCGGTGATCGGAGGCGTCCGATCTGACGTACGGTAGAGAACATGTGGTTAGAACTCCGAGTAAGAGAATGAAGGTTGTAGGTATATTCATGTCTATGAGCGAGAGAGCGATGGAGATGAGAGAGAGAGAGTAAGATCTTGTTTGGGGAAAATAAAGGAGGAGGAGGAGGAGGAGGAGAGAGTACACGAAGATCAGTTTAACTTTGTTATTTTATTTATTCTTTTTATTGCTTTGTTGTTTTCTTACGTTATTTGTTTATAAAACTATATAGTAAAATTTAGTTTGGAGAACAATAGAAAATCACCCAACCACTTTAAAGTAGAAATGATTCGTCTTCCTTAACCGATTCGAGGATGTTTTCAAATTTTAATACTTAAAAATCTAAATCTACATATCGAAATAATTACTCAATGCTTTATGGAACAATTTTTTAGTGATTAATTTTTAATAAGATCTCATAGAAACTTGCATTATATATTTTTAAAATTTTAAAATATTTTTTATAATTTTAGTTTTAAAAATATTATAATCTACCTCATCGTCATATCTTAAGAAAACCACTATTATATTTATTTTGATGTAGGCTTATTTTTTATTATACAATTTTGTTTTATATTTTTATTGGAATTAAAATTGTATTATTATGAAATTGAATCTACAATAGGTAAGAGTTAGTATTTTTATGAGTTAACTTTAATGTATTTTGTTTTGTTATTAATCTCGATCTATTTTGTTCCGAATTTTATCTATGTTTTTTTTTTTATTTCTAGTGTTGTTGCGTTTCTGTATTTCAATAAAAAATATTTTATTTATACATAATTTGTGATCAAAACGTTAGTTTTGTTTAGTAATAATATAAATAGTTTATATAAGAATCTAGTACCATAAATCAAAATGCATAAAAGATTGATGTACATCTTGTTTGTTTATTGGAATTCATAAGATTTCTTTTTAATCTGCGTCGAAATCTATTTGGTTGTTATATTTTAGTAATTTGAAATTTTTAACTAGTATCGAATTTAAACCACTTGTGTTAATACTTGTGAATGTTATTTGTAGAATAGATTCGACACCAAGTAAAGAAGGTGATGAAGCAGATTAATGAGTATATAAACAGGTCCAAAACGATTTGTGGTGTAAAAAAAAACCAAAGTTTAGGATGATGCCAAAAAGTAGAAAATATAATATATTGCATTAAACACCCTTTTGAATTTGTTCTTTAAACTAGAGTCCTATTCTTGGTATTTATGAAATCTAATTTTTTATATTTGTATTTTGATACTTCTTCGAATGTTTGTTTTTAATATATGGTTGTGTATCGTGTTCTCATTAAAAAAAATATTATGACATTCATTGGTCTTAGCTAAATGTGATTTATGGTCGTTAAAAAAGGTTTTTAAGAAAGAATAATGGTAATAAGATTTTTATTTTATTTTTTGTAAATTTTTTAAAATGAAACTTAAAATGTTAAAATTCATCCAACAATATAAATAAAGTAACCAACTATTAACCGTTTTTTTATTGTCGATCCAGTGATCTATCTTAAACTAATTGATTTTCTTAATTTGGTTTAGTTTCCTTGAGATGTTTAGTACAACTCTTTGAAAAAATTATTTGTATGGTTAGGTAGTTTAATGTTATGTACGAGATTGTAATTGATTACGGGATGTTTATGTATTTAGTGTGTAAATGATAGTGTTTATTTAATGTACTCTTAGGCTTGCAACTTGTTGGTGGTTATACGTAACATTTAGATTAAATTTGTTTGGTGTATTTCAGTGTAATATATTGAAACTATGGTCTATGTAGTTGCTTTCAATTAATATATTACTAAATATATTACTAAGGAGCTACCTATATATGTATTTTATTAAAAAAATCTGATGAAATAGAAAAAAAAACACGACTAAATTATACACAATGTTCACATAATCTCAAAAACTCTTTAATTTACATCCATATATATTTTCATTAGTCAAACGCATATATTTTATTTAGATCTATTTTAAATAAAAGATGAAGAATACGCCAATTCGTTTTCCATGTCATCCCCTGTTTTGATCTTCTTCTCATTCACAATGCGTCCCACTATACCTAACACTGATAACAACAATATCTCTAACACCGATAATAACATTATCTATGGCAGTGGCCACCGTGGTACCATCTTCACCTTCTAAATCCAACCAATGTTAGACCATTAAAATACACTTTGATATATATATATATATATATATATATATATATATAACAATCTTATATTATTCGTGTTAAATTACTTTTAGCATTATTAAACCAAAGCAAGCAGATCTTAAAGTATGCATTTTCAAATTAATTTTATCACTCTTAAATCAAAACAAAATCCTAAGGCATCTAACCAATGTTAAGCCATCAGATTACACTTTAAAATATGCATATTCAATTATATAACACTTTTATATTATTAGTGTTAAACTACTTTTAGTATTATCAAACTAAAGAAAACATACCACAAAGCATTCAATTGATGTTAAACCATCAAAACACACTTCAAAATATGCTATATTTTGCCCCCAAGGGGGTAGCCGAGTTGGTTGAGTAAGGCATTCTTATAACCAAAAGGTCATGAGTTTGAGTCCCTCTACATACGCTTTCTCGGCTGAGTCTGTCACCTTGTGTGGTTTACCTTCTGGCGTTGGTTTGCAGGCTATCGCGTCAGACTGAGGGTTTACCCTGTGCGCACTCATTGCACTCTGAGTAGCGGCTGCGGGTTCCCTCCGAAAAAAAAATGTTATATTTCTTAAATATAGGGTTTTAAATAAATGTTCATGATTATTCAACTCACACAGACTTAAATTATATATATTATCATGATTATCACTATTACTCTTCAAATTATCATTATTAACCATAACAAGACATATCATAATTCATGTTAAACTAATAATCATATTTATAAAACAAAATTAACATTTTCAACCATCCAAACAAACCTAAAGCATTTTAAATACTAGTTTTATAACAATTAAGATTGACGAAAACAACAACAATCGTCATTATTTTGGTTTTGTATTATGGTCATAACAATGAACTATACTTATATATGTTGTGCAACTTTGTGAGTCACCAACTATTATTACTAAAATAAATTTATGCAGGCTTGAAAAACTAAAGGAAAAATTTGGATGTCTAACATAAAACTTCATATATCATATGTCTACCTTTATGTTTATAGATTACAAAGTATTCAATTACATGTAGGAGTAACAACAAAAAAACACAATATAATGACCATATTTTTTCTTAAATAATGTCAATCTTTATGTTTTATTTGCAAAGCTATCTTGCATGACTATGTCATAGAAAATACGTAACACTACTTTTAAAAATATTGATAGTTGAACTTTGGCCTTAGTTAATACTGATTTTAATGATATTTTGGTATTTTCAAGAGAGTCATTTTTTTATAATTTTAATAAGTCTTTTAGAATATAACAAATTAGACACGAAGCCCTTATTCTGAAACTTACCTAATACGGCATAAATAAGTTTGAGGTGAGTTAACCAAACCCAAACATGTGAGACCTAACTCAAGAGCTAAATGTAACCGACGCGTCAGCCTAACGACCTTAAGAACCCGCATGTATGCTTAAGTCTAAGGTTGGCCAAGTTGGCCAAATGGCCTTAAGCGACCGCTTGGTCGCTTAAGGATGACAATGGCCTAGGTTAACCTGATAACAGTAAGCGTTCAATGATTGCTTAAGGCTAAGCTAACCAAAATCTGCCCTACAAAGGAGAACCCTCGTCGTATCCAATGGTGAGTTCGCAACAAACTCATACGTGATACCCACGTGACCCTTAACCCACGAAAACTTAACCTTTATCATTCCTCACACCCTCGATTATCATCCAGACGTATAGGAATTGTGTATGACAACGTATGTAAGCACGATCTGACATCATATAAAAATGTTGCCCCGAAGGACGTAGTTTTGTCTGAAAAACGTCCAGAAGACCAAAAAAGACTGCACCAAAGAAAAGGCAGTGACCAAAGACCTCTCCAAGCTAAGGCCACTATATAAGAAGATAATGTTTCATTTGTATGAGGAGGTGAAAGTTAGAGAAAAAATAGTAGCAACAACAAGAGATCTTGTTTTGTAATTTATATTATCAATAAAATATAAGTGTTTTTCATTACATAGTTTCAAGCTCTTACAATTTTTTAGTCATAGATCTTTATTTACTAAAATCAATACATTTAATTAACTTCGAGAGATTTTTTTCCTATTATTTTGGTTTTTATTTCCAGTTAAGAGTACTAAAGTGTACTAAGAGTACTAATGGAACCCTCATGTGAAGTCATACCATTGTGTCCCTCTCCGAGCAAAGACAGAAGAAAGGTTCCGCCGAAAAGAAGTATCAGGGGCAGCAAGCCCTCGAAAAGTTACCCCCGAGAAAATGCGATACGACCTTATAGACGGAGGCTCGAAGAGCCCAATATTTACTTGACTTTGCAAGATTTGGAAAGAGTAACCAACCTCTGTCGGGACATCTTACTGATAAGGGTTAAGGTACAAAAGTGTGATAGATCTAGAGTTTCTAACCTGATAATTGGGAGACAACGGAAGAGTCGTAGCCCTCATGGGAAACACAATGTTGGAAATTTTGGTAGGGATCGGAAGATGGGCCAAGACCGAGATGACGGAGTTTTGGGTGTTAGATTCGCCTTTCACTTACAACCTCGTTATGAAAAGGTCTTGACTAGTTGATTTTAGAATTGTTTTCCCCCTTACCATCAATGCATAAAATAGACAGTAAGGACGAAGTATGGGTAATCATGGCATACCCAAATTAAGTTACAAAGATTCTCGGGAAGATCAACAAGGTTTAGAACCAACTTGTCAGTTGTTGACATTAGCCAGAGCAATAATATACCAGTATGAGACCTCATATCCTTCCCTCGCGGTGGATAACCCGAGAGAGCACTAATATGAATTCAGGTCAATGGATAAAATAGAAAAGGTACACATCAGAGAAAGAGTTGACCGAGTAGTGAGCATCATAACAAACTTAGAAAATAAGGAAGAGCTTGATACTCATATTAAATGAACATAAGGAAATATTCGTATGTGATAGCGCAACGATAACAAGTATACTCAAATATTTTGTTACCCATAAGCCTATGATAGACTTACGAGTTAGGTTGGTGTAGCAAAAGAAGAGGCACTTGGTACTAAAGTGGTAAAAAATGATGGAGGATGAGGTCGAACGCTTATTTTTCATGGGTCGCATCAGGGAAATCAGTTATCTCGAGTGGTTAGAAAACCTCGTAATGGTAAAAAAAATGAAAAATGAAGAATGTGCACTGATTTCATGAACCTCAACCAAGCATGCCCGAAAGACCATTTCCCCTTACCGCAGATAAATCAACTCATAGACACCACCACGGGTCACGAGATATTATCGTTCATGGACGCCTACTACAAGTATAACCATATCAAAACGGACCCTCGGATCAAGATAATACCTCAATTATCACAAACCAAGGGTTTTAATGTTATGTGGTAATACCCTTTGGGCGGAAAAATGCAGGTTCCACTAACCAAATGATGATGGATGAGATGTTCACAAAGCAGATGAGATGAAATATGGAAGTCTACATCGATGATATGTTGGTAAAAATTATATATAAGAATTCTCACATTATCGAATTTCGATAGCTTCTCCACCCTAAGGTAACTCAACATGAAACTAAAACCCACCAATTATTATTTTGGCCTTACCTCGGGGAAATTCATTGGTTTTATCGTTCATAAAGATAGAATCTATGTTGACCCAAACTAGATCGCGGTACTAAACGTGGTGGACCCGTCCTAAACCATAAAAAATTACTAAAGTTTGAACGAAAGAGTAATCGCACTCAATGGATACATCTCGAGGGAAACGGACATGTACTTCTTTTTCTTCAAAAGTTTTAGAGGGATTAGGAAATTTGAATGGAACAAAGATTGTGATGTTGCATTCAATGAGCTAAAAGCTTACCTTGCATCGCCCCAACAATTGGTAGTCCTCATTAAAGTAGAAACCTTGATCACATACCTCGGGGTATCCACATATGTCGTGAGCGTTGCACTGGTTGTGGAGAGAGGAAAATCTCAACATTCAATTTATTACGTTAGCAAAGCCTTTTTATGGTAAAAAATAAGGTATTTCACCTTAGAAAAAAACTGTAACATCTTTGGTAAGGGCCGCATAAAAACGAAGAATGTACTTCCAAACTCACAAAATCCAAGTACCCACTATCCTACCCATCCGATCGATCTTGAGTATGACAAAAGCCTCGAGTCTCTTAACCAAATGAGCTATTGATTTAGGTGAATTCGATATTGAATCTATACTTTGGAATGTTATAAAAGGGCAGGCATCGACTGCCTTTGTTTATGAAAAGATCAGAGAAACACCTTTAGGAGAATAAAACACCAAAACATAATGGCTTATGTACGTAGATGAAGCCTCAGACGTGAGAGAATATGAGAAGGAGTATACAATATACCACCAGGGGGAAGAGGTAATGTTAGTAATTGGTTTCGATATAAAGCATCAAACAACGAGGCCAGTCGCGAGTCTATAATAGCATGACCAAAAGTAATAAGATAGTTTACCTCGGGAAACATTCGAGTAAGGAGTGATTTCTAATTGGTCATATAATATACCCTCATAGAATACGAAACAAGAGAAGAGCAAATGATCAAATACTTTTTACACGTGAAAAAATTGAGCGATTCATTTTTTAAAGTTGTTTTCAAGCAGATCGTCGGGAACTTAAGAGCACGACAGACTATCTCGCCTCTAAATGAAGTGCTAGAGAAGCCTCGGAAAAATGACAGTGTAAAAAATAAAGGGAGTTATACCTTGTGAAAGAATAGGTGGAAGAAATTTGTGCGATCTCGATGGAGTTGCCAACATGGATGACTGAGGTAATGACATACCTTGAAAATGGATTACGACCAACTAAAAAAGTAGAAACGCGAAGGTTAAGGGTACGAGCCACATGGTTCGTCATGGTGGATGCAAAACTATTATGTAAGGGGTATCTCTAACCTCTCATAAAATGCATATCACCAACGGAAGCTGAATATTTCCTCAAGGAAATCCACATGGGGGGATGCAGTAAGCATTTGGAGGCTCAGACTCTAGCCCACAAAGCTCTAAGTTTTGGATATTATTGGTCTAATATGTGCAATGACGCGAAAAAATTAATAAAAACGTGTGAAAACTATCAATACTGGTCCAAATTTTAACACCAACCCGCGGTTGAGCTAACATCGGTCTCAATTAGTCATGTATGTTATATTTAGTCAACAATGTTTACAATTTTAGTCACATGTGTTTTAAAAATGACACATTTTGGTCTTTTATCTTCAATTTTTTAACTTTTAGGTCCCTCGTGTAAAAGAATAAAAGAGATCAAAGTGTGCCATTTTTTAAATATAGGGGATAAAATGTTTCAAAAATGACCAAAACGTGAAACTTTTAGAATACAATAGACCAAAATATTACAAAAGTAAACATAGGGGACCAAAACGTGAAAAATGTGAAATATAAAGGACCGATGGTGTTTTTTTTATATAGCTTAAGCATTAACATATAATTATGATTTGTTTCAAAAAAAGTTTATCATTAGCCGAAAAAACTTAAAAATTGTATTAAAAATATGAGTAACTTTATTAATAATGATAATTTAACAATGATAATATACTTATTCATAATAAAATATCGTTAATCCAATATAATTATGTCATTCCATATTAATGTAAAAAAAATCTAAAACATTCATTTTTTTATATTTACTCTATAAATGCACAAAACTAACAACAACAAAATTAGTAAAGATAACATTTTTTCAAACTTTGATGAAGAGCTACAAGTTCAAAATCAAGTAAATTAAAACATAAATAAAACCATCAATCTAAAATCTAAGATTTATTATTATTATTATTTGAATGATAAGCATGTAAGGGTTATTGTTGGCTAACACTGACAAAGTCGTGATCTCCCCACTAATGTGAATATTGGACGAACCCTAAAAGTAGGTTTCATGTAGCTCGTAGTCTTTATCCTCCTATTCACATGGACAATAGTAATTGTCTTGATCATCATAAATATTGTATCGATCTTCAACAACCAATGGTTCAAACCATATTACTCTAAGAAGAAACACACGCTCTCTTCAAATATTACATCATGAATGTTATAAAACGTTAATGTTATCAATTATGGACGCTAAAATTTACACCGCATATCACTCCAAATATGAAAAAAGTTGTGCCTAAAAATATTAATTTTGAGTTTTAAAAAACATATTAAAATTTTATAAGCTTCAGTTATCTACAACTATATTGATGTGATCGCATTCATCATCTACATATCTTTAGAGAAAATATTTTTCGAAAAAAATAATTATTATGATCTTCTTCAACTTACAAAAAAAAAATATAATATATAAATGTAGAAAAGATATTAGCCATCACATTAATCATAACAACTTCTTCCAATATTAAATTTGAGATAAGAAATGAAACTGGTTGTCTTAAATGTTGATCAAACTCTTCATATTCAGATAATTTTTTTATGAAACACGATATCTATAGAAAAAATCAGCAAAATCTGAGAGTCGGTCAAGGATTCTAATTTTAGAGCACATATGGTTTAGCTTTCGGCATGTCCAATATAAGCATAGTCAAACACCTGATCTACTTCACGAATCCTAACTTTGTACAATATAACTACATACCTAATACTAGTGAGGTCTTTAATTGCTATTTTAAAAAACAAATACCAACAAATATGTAGAATGCCTTAAAATTGATGAGGTAAAAATAATAAGACACTAGACGCGATGATGTCGTGATGTTCACATAGTTTTGGAGGAAGTTTCCAATGGTTAACGACGTCTATAACAACCAATAGATGTTTTACTAACCTTTTTTCATAATTTAAAAACAACGATGAATAGGCGAAGGTCAACTAGAATTTTGAAATATGTAAAGCCAAAAATAAACATTTAACAATATATGAACTGCCGATTGGGGAGAATTATCGTTTTATCGTAGAAGAAGTGGTCATCAATCGGAAAAAAAAAAAACACAATACAATCTAATTTGTATATATTTTAAAATTAGTTAATTAAATTAATATTTAATATAAATTAACAAACTTTTAAAATATTTATATAAAAAATAAAGATAATAATCCTATTAAACCACAATTCTAAAGTTTTTATATACTGCTTAGAATATTTCCTAACTTAACGTTAAGAATTTAACTTATATAATTATGGTTAAAACAAATCCTATAAAATTTAAGATTACAAACATATATAAAGAATATTATACGTATCTTAATCCAATCAACAGAACATTTTTTAGAAAATTAATTTCTCTTTTTTAAATAACCCTTTAAATTTTCTTATATAAATATAAGGATGAGCTGTAATATATTATTTGAAATTGCATCAAATAATATATAACAAAACGCGGAATTTTAAATAAAGAAATCTTTTTCGGGATTAACCTCATGAATAAACAAAATCTAAGAACACTTACGGGTTTGCTTGCTGCTTTCCATCTAGTATTCTTTTGTTCTTTTTCGTTCTTTAATGATTCTGTATATTGTCTTGAGAAACCTGCAGAATGAGTTAGAAAAAGGAAATGTTTACGGACACTGAAGGAAGTGGTAAGTGCATTCTTTATTACTTCATTGTGTCCGGAGACCATAATCCGATAAATTGATAATTCAATTTATATCCATGATATATTAATTCAGGCTTAAAGCCCTTCATTTATTACTTCATTGTGTCAAGGGACCATAATCCAATAAATTGATAATTCAATTTATATCCCTGATTTATTAATTAAGGCTTAAATGTTGGGATTTGGCCCCTCTTCATTGTAGTGCCCAAATTCAACACGGTTACCATACTTGAGCTCATAACGCATTTTCACCAATACGTCCAATTTAGTTAATTAAACAATTAACTCGATTACTTTAAATTTGGAGTTTCTTAAGACAATAACTGAATATGTTTATTTAGCATGTCGGTCCAAATATATATTAAATAAATATATTCCATTATGAGCTACTTATAAATACTTATTAAGTTCTTTTATTACCACCTAATATTCAAAATCGATAAACTATTAATAGATATTTGGACTAAAATAAAAATTATAAGTAATTTTTCTTTTATTTTTTAACCAAATCTTCTTTTCTTACTTTTATTTATTTATTTATTTATTTTTATATATATATATATATATTAGAAGTCTGTATCTTACAAATCGTAGCTCGAAAACAATTTTAAAGTACCATCGATTTTGTTTTTTCAAGACAAACAAAACTAGATCCATTGATAATATTTTTTTAATTTACTTTGATTTTTTATTAGAAAACATGTGAGATAAGACATAAACACATGTGAGACGATACATAACAAAACATGCGATGCGAGACGAGACATTATTAAATCATGAAAGATCACGCATAATAAAATTGACAGACGAATCATTATTAAATAATGTGAGATGAGACATGATAAAGTTCAGAGGCCATGCATAAATCATGCGAAATCAAGCATGATAAATTTAAAATACCAAGCATTACTAAATCATTCGAGACTACACATCATAAAGTAGCGATAGACCATATATTATTAAATCATGCGAGACAAGACATGATAAAGTTGAGAACTAGACATTATTAAATCATGTGAGACGAGACATGATATGAGTGGATAGATGCGAGAACAGACGCAATGAAGCCAAAAGATACGATACATGTACCACTTGATTATAAAGATGCGAGACCAGTGTTACTGGGTTTAGCGAAAAAAATAAAAAAATATATTATCAAATGATATAGTTTTGTTCATCTTAAAACAACAATGTATGGTATTGTTTGATTTATTATGCATGGTATCGCGTGATTTAATAATGTTCGGTCTCGCATGATTTATTATGCCTGATTTCGTATATTTTATAGCGAAAAAAAAAAATCATCAATGGATCTAGTTTTGTTCGTCTTAAAATATAAAATCGATGGTACTTTCAATTTTTTTACAAGCTTTGGTTGAAAGATAGAGACTTTTTTTAAAATAACATAAAACTTTAATCAAAAATAATTTTTAAAAATAGTTACATAGCTCGTGATAAAACATGAATAAGATATTATTAAAAAATTGAATATCTAGATTCTAGTTAAATACATAAAATAAATATTACATAGACAATAATAAAACTTAAAATACTAAATAACATACCTTTGATAACATTGGGTGTGGCTAAACTATTCCATTAAAATGAGTGGTTCCAATTTAAATCTATCTAAAATGCATTATAAGTCTACCCAATTTCTCACCCCCAAATCGTAAGTCTACTCAATGTACCTAACTAATCTTCTAAGTTTACCCAAGAACACTTCCCCTCTCTAACTTCATCTGCAACATTCTAACTTCATCTTCCACCTTCAACTACTCTAAAGAACGCGAAAAGTTTAAAACTCAAACTCTCAACACTACATAATTTCATCTCAAAACCCAAAAAGTAATTTATCTTCTTGTTTTTAAGGTTGAATTTCATTTTTTTGTTGATTTTGTATAGACATTTATTTAGGTATGTAAATTAATAAGTTCTAGTGTTATAAGTGAGTTTCTTATGAAATATTAGTATTCGTGTGGTTCATTTATGGTTGAGTATTTTTATATTTTTCTAAAGTTTTATATATTCAGACATTCTATCGAAAAACATGAGTTTAGGTTCACTCTTGTTCTTGCATGCCGCAGGTGTATTTACTTTACCCCGGCAGCGCACATAAAACACACTGACAACGCAGGGCGCTAATGGTGTTGGTGTCCGTACGGTGATAGTGTAGACACCTTGATTAGAGGTAACATTAAATTCTACACTGCCAGTGTAGGGACACCGACAACGCGACAACACCACTAGCGCCCTATGTTTTCGGTGTGTTTCATATATGTTGCTAGTGTTAACTAAATACACTGGTGGCGTATAAGAGCATAAACTATGTCGCGAGTTTTTTTATTAACTTGATTGATATCTTGTTTTATTTTTTAATTTCTTAAGTCAAACCGTAATGGTGACAATACTGAAACCCATCGTCGAAGACATACTGTCCAAGCTACCGGTGAAACCTCTTTGGAGATTCAAGTGAGTATAAAAATAATGGCATTCTTTTATATCAAGTTCAAGGTTTACTAAACACCATTTAAAACAAAGATCTTTTTTTTCATAAATTTATTTGGAATCATAATTGTACATTAAAGTGTTTTAATTCTAATTTATCTCATTTTATCCATGGACTATCGTTTAGATTTTTAAGATCTTCAACCACTGCTTATTTGAATTGCTGTCATCGCGCAACGATTTAGTTTGTGTTTTTAGATATACGCCCGATGAAGTTAGTGTGTGCTTGTGGAACCCGTGTACTCATGTTTGTAAAAAATTACCAAGAATGAAGATATCTAAAAAAAATATTGATTTTGGTTATGATCACACTTTCGATGATTATAAAATAATATTTTATTTATTTCAAGAATCAGATAGCTAAATTACGCATCTACTCGCATAAATCAGGATATCATTGAAAAGTCGTATATATATTGATAAAGTACCTAATTCAATAATATTACATTGTAACCGAATTATTTATTAAGTGCATACCAATCTTTTGGTTTTCAAATTAACAACCGAAAATACAACTGCCGGAAACGTTGGATCCTAAAATGATGTAAGTGAGTATTTAATTTACACGTTCAACGATTTCTTTTTTAATCTACCATTTTTCGGATTTAATCGTATCATTAGAGTCTTTTTTTTTTTTTTAAGGAGGGAACCCGCAGCCGCTACTCAGAATGCAACGAGTGCGCACAGGGTAAACCGTCATTCTGACGCGATAGCCTGCAAACCAACGCCAGAAGGTAAACCACACAAGGTGACAGGCTCAACCGAGAAAGCGTATGTAGCGGGTGTATCAGGCTCAGCCGAGAAAGCGTATCATTAGAGTGTGTTTGTCTTATGCGTGGTTCTAAGGGGACGGAATTGGACTTTTAACTTAAACATAACTTTTCTTTTATTTGGGTGGATCGGTGGAAGGAGCCATTTTTTTCTAGGACTATGTGGTACATTTAATAAAGAATTTGATATCGGACGTGGGAGTGGTTATCCACTACCAACCACGTCTCCCTTTTATCTTTTTAGTTAAAAAAGTGTTCAATTGGATTTGATTGTATTTTGAATTTTTGATCTTAAAAAATTATAAAAGCTAATAATATTCGAAGCCTCTTATCTATTAAACAAACTAACTAAAAGTGGTTAAACTCTATTTTCTAATTTCATATAATATAAACTATTTATTCTGAGTTTGGACTTTTTAATAACAATAAAAATCAATGTTTTTTGGATGCAAAGAGCTTCGGACGGGCCTAGTTTCTGTTTATATTATTTATGGTGGGTTTGTTTCGACGTAATCGTTTGTAATATGTATGAAAGAAAAAAAATGATATAATTTTTTTTTCATTTTTTTCTATTTTATTTTTGCTGTAATATATGTATTTAGTTCAATTCTTTATATATAAAAAATGTGGGACATATTCAATCCCGTAATCTCTAACGGGATTTATTTGGTGTGTTTGTTTTTTTATGTTTGTTGTCCATTTTTTTTTAATTTGTTTATTAATTTTGGGTTATTGATTTTGCATGTTTTTTTAACTAGGTTATTGATTTTGCATATTTTTGGATTTTTTTTATTGATATCAAATATTTATATAATGATATAATTGTCATAATATCTCTCTCATAAACTAATGTGATATCATTCGTTTTGGGCGATTAGTCTCGCACAATTTTGCTCTTTGTTCGCTCCCAAAAGGTCTCGCACTAGTTGAGATATTGCATTCACTTATATATTGTTAGTATTTTTTTCGCTCTAAGTGATGTCAGATAAATGACCAAGTTTACTCGCTCTTAACAATCTTCCTTAAACTTGATCCGCGGAATGCATTCTGTACATTTCGCCTCACTCAATACATTTATCTTATTGCATCACTTAGAAAACAGGTTTCAACCTCGCTCTGCTACCATATTAGAATTACAAGGCATTTCGATAATGACATCTAAGTATAAAAGAGTAATATGCAGAGAGAATAAAACTCAATGTATTAAAATGCAGCACAAAAGTTGGAAAGTATATCAATTAGATGTAAAAAGTGCCTTCTTATATGGAGAATTAGAAGAAGTGGTGTATGTGGATCAACCAGAGGGTTTGTAAAAAAAGGTGAAGAAGATAAAGTATATCTACTGAAGAAATATTTGTATGGTTTGCAGCAAGCTTCCCGAGCTTGGTTTCGTCAGGTATAGAGGTATTTCAAGCAAGAATGATTTGACAAAAGTAGTCATGATCACATATTATTTATTAAAAGGGAAGGAGTGAAGTATATCATAGTAAGTCTATATGTAGTTTATTTTAATTTTAAATGGAAATGATAAACAGTTAATTGAAGAGTTTATGTTATTAATGACACAAAAATTTGAGATGGCTGATCTTGGTTTGATGAGGTTCTTTCTTGGTGTTGAAATGCATCAAAGTCAGTATGGGATTCACTTAAGACATAAAAAGTATGCTCATGAGGTGCTAGAAATGTTTAACATGGTATGAGAGCAGGTCATGATCAAAGTCGTGCGGTGATGCAATCCGAGTGTATGGAAATCTATTGCGACAACACTTCTTCAATTAAACTCTCGAAGAATTCGGTGTTGCATAGGCGCACGAAACATATCCATGAAGATATCATTATCTACGAGATCTTACAAATCAAGAAGTTGTGAAACTGGTTTATTGTAAAACAGAAGAACAAGTTGTAGATATAATGACCAAGCCAATGAAGCTGGAGACGTTTATTAAGTGCCAAAGTTTACATGAAGTGCAAGCACTTGAATATTAAATTGGTTGATTTTCAGGCATATCTAGTTTAAGGGAGGGATTTGTTGGAATTGATTATTAAATAAGATTATATGTTTTGCATGCTCTTTGGTCGATCAAAATAGTTAAACTTTTTTCTTAAAGTTTCCCAACACTCAGTAAATTATTAGTCAATTTTGGAACAAAAAACACATCTGTTAATATTTGGGTTAGCCTTTTTATTTTAAACATCACAATTTTATTTCTCATCACCTCCATTCGTGAGCTATTTCTTAGTTTTACTCCATGTCTAAAGTTTTCATTAAGCTCAAGAAACCAATCTCTGTTACTTGTTATATGATTTGAGCAATCAGAATCGATAAAACAAATCCATTTATCTTCAACCTCTTTGATATTTATATGAGCCATTAAAAGTAATTCTTCTCTTTCATCGAACTCGACGTAGTTGACTCTTTTTTCTTCATTTGGGCACTCGTATTGATAGTGTCCTTAACTTGTGACACCTGAAGCACTCAACGTGAGCTCTGCTAATAGTCCATCATCTTCCAGCTCTTTCTCTGACTCTCGAGAAATTACTTCCCCTTTTGCCAAAATTACTTCTTCCACTGCATTGTCCATAACTGCGATCACCCTCGACTTTCAATATTTGTTCTTCATAGACTTTGCATCGTAACTTCTGTTCATGGACAAGTAATGAGCTTTACAACTCATCGATTGTCATTTGATCAATATCTTTTGACTCCTCAATTGAACAATATAATTGAAATTGTATGTCATCGTGCGCAGGATTTTCTCAACAATCTTTACATCTTCTATGTCTTCTCCGCAGTTTCTCATGTCATTTACAAAAAAAATCATTTTTGCTTAATTCGGGTTGATTCATGTTTGATTTTATGTTTTTATTAAAAAAAGTTTAAATTTTTTGAATGTTTGATTTTATGTTTTTATTAAAAAAAGTTTAAATTTTTTGAAGAGAGTTTGAATGTTCTTGAGGAAATTTGAATGTTTAAGAACACTTTGAAGAACTACACAAAATTGTAGTAATATGGGGTTTGATCTACTAAATCAAAGTGTTTTTTTGGGTAAAAATAGTAAAATATGTAATTTTGTGATTTTGCTATATATTTAGGATATACTTAGTGTTTTCTTTTATTTAATGTCAGTTCCGTAATTAAATGGATGTTTGAGGGTATTATCGTCTTTAAAAAGTCAAACAAAAATCATCTATGTTTTTTGGGTAAACTTAAACCACATTTGGGTATATATAGCCATACCCTTTAAAATATAAGCAAATGAATACCTTAATAGAAGAAGTGAAAAGTATATATAGCCATACCCTTTAAAATATAAGCAAATGAATACCTTAATAGAAGAAGTGAAAAAATACCTATGATTTTCATTGAAGTCTTGAGTTTTAGATGATCAAGATTGAAAATAAAGGGTTAATGTTTTAAAAGACTAAAAGCTAACTCAATATTGAAGATAGAAGACTTAAATGTTACTGAAATTCTCAATAAAAAAAGGGTCTTTTGAAAATTTTCAGCTCTTATTATTTTCTAAGTTTGCTTAAAAAAAATTTATTTTTTTTTTGATGCAGAGAGTAACTTTAGCATTTTATAAAGTCGCACTCATCTTCAAATAAATAGACTTCAACACATCATCATATACCCAAATCAACAACTAAATAAACAAAAGGAATAATGGAAAACAAGGAACAATTGAAAATCGTGTAGCCAATGTTTGATAACATTTTGATTCAATAATGTTCAAGGGGAGATAATCCAGTAAAGAAGAACCCACCCCACATATCCCACATGATCGTTCTCAATGAACCACATAGTCTGATACCCTAAGATCTTGGGTATATACGTATCAAGATCAGATCGAAGTTTGCGAAACATCAACAACAACAACAATAAACAGAAACCAAACCTATTTGATCGTGACAAACTTGTTAGTTCCATGTCTAGCCCAATGAGTCTTCAAATCGATCGGTTTCCCAAAGTTATAACCATCGCCTCCTAGTTTAGCCAATACCTTTTTGAAAGCACCAATACTCATTTTGCGACCCGCGATTCTAGCCCCACGTCTCTTAGTGCTCATAGGCAAAGGATAAGTAGATATATTAGTAGTACAGCAAGCAGATTGCCAACCACCAACGCCCCACCGATAACACTGCTGCGAGACACCAGTGCACGAGCAAACCGGAATAGGAATACTCGAAATGTCCATAGTCATCCCGTTAACCTCCACTATGCTACTTTCTCTAGGTGCCTTTAAACGTAAAGGAACAATCGCCATGTTCTTGGCCTCCTTTGGTTTCCTTGGCTTCTTTGCTCTAGGGACTTTAGCCCCACCACCACCATCACCATCACGACCGCCACCGCTACCCTTGTTACCCTGACTTTTCTTGGGTTGAACAACTTCCTTGTGAACAAAAGGTTCTTCAGCTCTAACCGCCAGAGGCTTCTCCTCCGACTTCATAGGCAGCTGGAGATTCTCCATAGACTGACCACCGCTAGGTGCTTCGGGAAGCATATTCATATTCATGTTATAACTAGGGGGTGGTACCATGCTAAAGTTAAAAAATTTGTCTCTATGATGATGGTTGATCCAACTATTGTAGTTCACAGGCATTGACCCATCGGAAATAGGGTAATCGCGCGGTTGAAACACCCCGCTGGTGGCACCAACCATAAAATTGGGATCACGGCCACCACCGGGTAAAAAAGACCTAGTGTTAAGCTGTAGACCCATATTTACATTCCCTTTGAAGGGCTCATAGTAACCCCAATTAGGCATAGACAATGCATCATCATCTCCCATGGAAAACTACATAGTTCAAACAACAATAAAAAAAAAACATTAAAGCATTGCATTGCACCATTATCCAACAAACAATAAAGAGTTCGTTCTAACAGATTTTGTCATAAAACACAATCAAACACAAACATAGTTGCTAGATCCAATCCAAATCTAACCTTTAGCCAGAAATGTCAAGTAACAAGACAAAGTTAATGTCCAAATCTAACATTGTTAGCTTCATTACTAGATTCATTTCAGGACAAGTTCATTAGACAGATCGAAAAACACACAGATTGAAAGAAAACGAGCATAAGTGACAAAAGCATAACGGAAGATCTAGATTTGTGTCCTCCATTTATGTTGGTCTGTAGATTTGAGTTAACTACAAAGAAATAAAACGGTATTATGAATGTAGATCTGCAAATCGAAGATAGAAAAAGATAGCTAGTGATACTATGAATATAGAAGATTGAAGGGAAAGAAATCTATGGAATTAATATATAGATAAGGTAGCCTAAGAGTGTTTCTCTCTCTCTCTATATAATCTATAGAGATGTATTGTTGAGTCAATAGAGAAATAGAGGAGGTGGTGGTACAGGGACCCCATACAGTCAATTGTTCGAAATAGGAGAGAGAAAACTTACTTAAACTAAGGTGCTTTTTGCCCTTCTGGAGAGAGACAAGGGATGAGAGAGGAGAGAGAAACCTGAGAGAGACTGCAATCGAAGAGAGAGGAGAGAGAAAGAAATAAAACAACAACTGAAGGAGACGGAGAGAGAGAGAGAGAGAAAAGAGAGGAGGAGGCAGGTCATGTTTGTCATAAAAGATCAAAGGCCCTTTAGTCATCAGTCCACCAAGCCCATATCTTCTTTTTTATAATTGAATCTTTTGTAAGATCTCGCCAATATTATATTTTTTGGTAGGTGATTTAGATAGCATTAGTACGAGATATGGTGTAGTGAGGTAATATAATTTTTTTAAAATTTGGGTGTGGAGGAGGTAAATGCATTTCAATTTTTAAATAAGTAGCATATTGTTAGGTCCTTCGAATTTAAATTATGTGACGGAAATTAAAGACATTGATAATAATCATTTAAATGTTTCTTTTAATTTATAAAAATAATTCAAATATTTTGTATGGAAATAGATTTTAGGTTCTATAAGGTACAATTGTTTTAGGCTAAATATAGAATTTAGGTTAGAGACTTATTACATGTATGGATAGATTTTTAAATTGTTATCCTCATATTTTATGTCGAGTGTCAGTCTTATATTTTTTCTATTTTTGAGAGGAAAATAGTGTCATTGAGTTTGAATTCATGTAATGTGAGAAATTATTCTTTTACATATTTTTTGACTTAGAAATAAAAAGAAATTGAAGATTTGAGTTAGTGGTAATGTGTCTTCACTTACTGTTCTACTATTTTACAAACTTTTATCTCGAACGAGAGTCGAAGTTGTGTTGGAGACTCGACTTTGCCTTCATTGGGAACTGAATTCTTGAACTACAAAAGAGATTTGTAATGTATTGCTACCTGATCAAAATATTATTTTTTCAATAAATATATTTGTACTTTGTAAACTTGATTATGATTTGATGAAAGGATATGCGTAGCTATTGTTTTAGTATGAGTAGGCTAGTTCGACTATGAAGTGTACTGCTAGACTGCTCAAGAGAGCCATGATTCCGAGTTGATTAAAGATGTTATTAACTTGTAGGTCTTGTTTGAACTTGCATTTGTGAGCTCACTTGGATAGCCATTCTACAACTGCGTTTTGATCCTGATAAATGTGAGTTATAGTTGAGAATCTTGCTTACCCAGACATCGTAATAACAGTTTATTTAAAGACTGCATGTACAATACCTCATCTACTTTATAATCATGAGCCTTGTCTCTTAATCTCTGAGCTAACTTAACATCTTGAGGAAACGTACCTCTAAGAAAAAACTTTACTATGTCAGACCATCAGTCACTTTGAATTCTCCTCAACATACTTACACTGCTCTGATCTTGTCAAAATCAAAGGACTTTTTTTTGTAATAATATCCATGAATATTCTTATGTGTATGCAATGGTTGCTAAAGATTCAGCAATCGTGTTATATCCTTGATTGATATGCTCCACAATCACTTCACCAAACAGAAGAGTTAACCCTAGAAGTTCACGAAGATACAAAATTAATTGATCTTTATTGGCCTCAGATATTCCTATCATACGATTTACCACCAATTACGAATCTGTCTCCAATCGAACCGTTTTCGCCCCGAAAATACTTGCAAACCTTAAACTAGCTAATGCAGCCTCGTATTCAACCTCGTTATTTGACGCATGAAATCCAAATCGAATAGTCTTGCACATAGATTATCCATAAAGAGCAATCAATTTAACCCCCGAGCTTGATCCCAATATGCTAGAACTACCATCAGTTCGAACCACCATGCTGAAACTTCTGCCAGTAACTCTTTAACTATACCCTTATCTGATCAACTTGAATGAAACTTAACAAAAAAATATGCTAAGGCTTGAGCCTTAATTTCTATTCGAGAAGAAAAATTTATATTAAAGTCCCCCAACTCCATTGACCATTTAATTATTCTACCAGAAATATTTGGTCGTTGTAGCACATTTTTAGTGGAAACTAAGTTCAAACAACAATTGTGTGAGCTTGAAAGTAAAGGCGCATTTTTCTAGCAGCAACCATTAAAGCGAGGGCCAATTTTTCAAGCCTCAAATATATTTTATATGATGCAAACAAACATTTGCTTACATAATTAACTAGCTTAGAAGTTCCTCTTTCCTTTCTTATTAACACAGCGCTAACAACAAAATCTGACACCGCTATATACCAAAACAGTTATTCTCATATTCGAGGCTTGGATAAAATTTTGAACGAAAAAAATGTTGTTTAATCTTTGAAAACTCCATTTCACACTCAGGTGTTTACATGAAGTCTTTTGGCCTTCATAAAACTTGGAAAAAAATAAGCACACTTATCAAAAAACCGGGAGATAAATCGATTAAGAGCGACCAACCATCATGTCAAAATTTGAACATCTTTGATTGTTCGAGGTGATGTCATTGACACAAAAGCTTTTAACTGATCAGGATCGGGCTCTATTCCCTTTTCATTTATGATATACCACAGATTCTTACCCGGCCTTACACTAAAAGGACACTTTTATGGATTTAACTTTAATTGAATGACTATTAAATTCAAAAATAATTATTCTAAATCTTTAAGTGTTCACCATCTGTTGGACTTTTAACTAGCATATCATCAATGTAAACTTCCATATTTCTCTCAACCTGAGAAGCAAATGCTTTATTTACCAATTTTTGGTATGCCACCCCTGCATTCTTTAGACCAAATGGCATAACTCTATAACAATGTAATCCTTGATCAGTTATAAACGTAGTACTCTCCTAATCTTTTGGATCCATCTAAATCTGGTTATAACCTGCAAATGCATCCATAAAAGAAAGAATTTTATTCCCTGAAGTCGAATCAACCAGTTGATCTGTTCAGGGAACATGAAATAGATGTTTAGGACATGCACGGTTTAAATCTGAGAAATCAACACACATTCCATTTTCCATTATTCTTTTTAACTAATACTGGGTTAACAGTCCAAAGTGGATATTATGCCTCCCAAATATGTCCAACCCTGGATAAATGATCCACCTCTACCACAATGGCCTCAAACTTTTCCATAGAAAAATCTCGCCTATTTGAATAATAGGCCCGACCTTCAGACTTAAAATTAAGCCATGACATCTTATCTCGGGTGGAACCCTTACTATGTCATCTATTTTCAAAGAAAAAACATCCAAATTATTAAACAAAAATTATAACAACTGATAACAAAATGTGACAATAATGTCCCTATCCGTAGAGATTTCCCATTGGTAAATGTATATTCCTCGATATTCTCGCCTAATGCTAAAGACTCGGGCTTTCCTTCACATCGTCCACTCCATCTTCATCCAATGATAACCCCCCTGATTGTTATTCAGTCATTTAGTCGTTAGAAGTAGGTCTTCGAGAATGAAGAGTTGTTGTATAACACTCTCTAACTACTTGTTGGTCGCTTCGAACCACCCGAACACGATCCTCAATGATATATTTCAAACATTGATGGACAGTGGAGACAACAACATAAATTATTGATAACCAAGATCTTCCAAAGATATCATTATAGCTAATTGGGAATTCGACCACCATATATTAGATTTGGACCTTATTTTTAAAGGGACCTTTTCCTAAACATACTTCCCATTCAGATTCTCCGATCACTTCAGCAGCTACTCTTGTAAACCCAATTATGATACGATCAGATCGAAGAATCATAGGTAGATTACGCATCTCATCATACATGGACTTGAAAATACATTTGCTGAACTTCATATATCTATCAAAATACGTCGAATTTCAACCCCAACAATGTTTGCCCCTATAATCACTGCATCTTCATGGGGTCTTTTTATTCCCCTTAGATCATCCTCGTCAAACAAGATAAACGGCGTTTCTATATTTTTCATATAAATGAATGAATATTTTACCTTCAAATTGGGTAGCCAAACTCACTACATGTCTTTTCCTAGAACTTTTTGTATTTCCAGTCATAGTGTCTCCCCCCTAAAAATTGCTAGAGATTCAAAATATTCACACAAGCTTCAAACTCGTCCTTGAAAAATTGGTACATCCACCAGTAACAAGATCAAACGATCTAGGTCTGAATATCTGAATCCAAATATTCTGAAGCTGCATCAAATGTATCAAACTTTGAATCCATGATCATCAATGTATTCTCTTGCTTTGAATTTGTATTAACAATCTTTTGTGCTGACGTGCTTGGAGAATTCTGCCCACTACTTTAGCCTTTAACAAAAGCTATTAATTTGCCATTTTCTATTAATATATATATATATATATATATATATATATATATATATATATATATATATATATATATATCTTTAACACTATACAATCTGCAGTGTCATGCCCAATGTCATTGTGATACTTGCAAAACCTATTATTGCATTCTTCCCTTGGTCTGTTTATGGGATCTGGCTTTCTAAAGTTCACATGACTTTTAAATTTCTCAAAAATATTAGCTATATTCTTAGTTAACTCCACGAAATATTCTGTTATTATCCATTGATTGGGTCTCGGTCGATGATATTGATAGATAACAACTCAGGTAGGATCCCTTCCTATTCGAGGAGGTAAATTATAATTCATCATCAGACGAGATGGTGCTTGGGAATTTGATGTTTTACCTTGATTATTTTGGCTATAAAATGCATGTCCCGAATTTCTTTGAATAGAGCTAGACCCTCCTCAGACTCTAGTTAACTCCTCTATTTTAATCCGTTTTTCAACTTTAGCCATCAAAGCTCCAAATGTCAAAGCTATTTTTCTAGTGATCTCATTTGCCAAATATCTTGGAAGCAATCTTTATCTAAAAGCTGCCACAACAACAAGTTCTTCACAATCTCCTAACTCTGTTTTTTAATTAATACGAACAATCTAGCATATTATTTTAACTTTTACCCTATTGCTTGTTTGCATTATATAATTGTATCATCATTGGTACACATTTCCTTGCTTCCAACAAATTATATTCCAAAAACAGTGTAAAAAATCTTAAAGTTAGTAATAGATCCTATCAGAATTCGATTATACCACTTTAAAGTAGTTCCCTTAAAATTCTGAGAAAATTCTTTGTAAATAAGCCTATCATCATCCTTGAAATTCATCATATAGTTCTTGAACTATTCAATATGATTATCAGGATCTTGCATTCCATTAAAATTTTCTACCTTTGAAATATCAGAGCGCTTCAGAAACGGTATTGACCTAATGTTAGCAGACAAAGGAGAATTCCTCCAATCTACTCCTTGCATTACTGATCATCTCCCTTGTATCCCATAATTGCATACAAGTTTTGGCATGATGTATTAACGTACTAGTTTGATATATTCCCCTCATACCAGAAGTTGTCCCTCCCGTTCCGATGTCTACTTTCCTCATTGATCTGTATTCTCTATGTGATTTTGGATGTCGACTTCATTCTTCATTAAAAAAAATCAGTATTTCCATTGTTTAAACTGATTACCCTCAGGATTCGAGCTAGAAGATTTGTTATCACTGGATGATATATATTGATGCTTATCCTTATTTTCTTTCTGTGAAGAACGATGTTCTCGATTTGATTCAAAATGTGCTTTCTTACAATCACTTCGAATTCGATGAGTTTTGAAAGACTCATCAGATTGTTTTCCCAATTCATCTTTTTCCTTAATGTGACGTACTTCAGATTTGTATCTACCAGACTGAATTTATTTATCTCTTCGAACGTACTCATTATTTAAAACAATTATCTTTTCCAACAATTGATTTATTTGATTTTCAATATCAGATTGTTCTGGAACTTGACTATTATCTCGACTTTCTTCCTTATGAAAATCTGATTTAATCGCCTAAATTTCTTCATGAACTGTAAGATAAGTTCTTATTTTCTCTGAGTCCATTATGATCAATATCACTAACTATAAATTTTGTATTTTCTTGTTTTAGATTTTTAATCTAGGTACCTTGCGTGCTCCCAATGTGGTCATGTGTTAGATGTTTCTAATACGAGAATCGAATTATATCTTTAATTATGGAGAGAGAAATAGAGTGATTAAGTTGTAATGAGAGAAGCAAGTAATAAGATTCATTTCGAGAATGAAAAGTTTGATCTCCTTATTCACGGTTCCCAGCCATATTTATAGGAACATTTAAAGATTAACTAAAGTAGTTATATAAGTAAGTAAATTGCATTCTAGCCCCTTACATTTACAGTTACTATAAATCTTATTCAAATAACCAGATAAAACTACTTATAACAACTTTTTATCTAATTGTCTTGAGTCATAATAATTTGTATCATTATCAATTCTTGGAGCTATTAGTTTCATGCAACATTATAGTAAAGAGGATAGGTACCAAGGAACATTATAGTGCCTTAGCATAAAGATTAATATTTGAGAGTCAGTTTCTATGTCAACATTTGAGATTTTTATATTAGAACAGAGGATAAGACTATCGAGGAGAGCGTGACTTTCAACTATGATAGGGGTCATTTTACCATAAAGCATAACAATATCTAAAATTATTTCACCTTGATTGTTCCTGATAACAACATCACCACTAGTATCTCCAGTTAGAGAATAACATCCATCGATGTTTATCTTAAGCCTTGTTACGGCAGGAGGTGTCTAGTTAGTAACCATGATCTTTTAAGGTTTCTTAAGATGATTATAGCAACCCATAACATATGTAAAATATGAGTCAAAAGACCAGTGATATATTTTTAGGAGGTTGGCAATATCCAACTTATGAATAAATTTTTGATTTGTTGAATGATAGTGGCTATAGTGAGATTTTGCTGATGAAACTTGCTTTTAATATTGTGATTCCAGAGGGATTTACGAAGACCAGAACCGAGACCTTATTATATATTGCAGTTTCATGTATCCTGTTATTCTTAAGTTGAAGATGCTTCCAAAGTAAAGCCAGACTTCCCATGAAGTTTTGCATCAGACAAGGAGATGATTCATAGTTTTACAAATTATAACAAAAATAGATATTTTGAATATGTTTTAATGCTGGAGAACTGAATCCACTTATATCTAGTTATTCAACAGCCTACAAATGAGAAAGGAACACTTTTTTGAAGTGATAATGTTCCAAGTTTTCTTGTGGAGCATTAACTTAGTACATTTGATCCTGATATGGTCTGAGGTATCTTTAGTTTTGTATTTTTCCTGTTTAGTGAGAGTCTATTAGTTAACATCATATTTAGTGTCTTTGATAAATAGTTGTTTAATTCTTTTAATATATGATGGCATGATACATTTTATAAGATTTTTAGTGTTCCATGAGCCAATGAGCCAGTATTCATTTACATTCTCTTAAGTATACCAATATTTTGATTCATCTGAGTTTAAAAAGTTAAGGGGAAGATGGTTGCACCATATGTTTAGTCAGAACTCGAGATCACTTTAATCCAATTTCTAACATAAAGTCTTCAGCAATGTGTCTTACATCCATAAGTCTGTTACAAATTTGTGACATGTTTTTTGTAAGTTGAACTTTCGTAGGATGTTCTATAGTAAAATAGTCAAAATGCATAAAGTTATACCAAAAGTTCTCATTCTCTTTGAATTTGTACCGTAACTTACAGAAGAAGGTTAGTTGGGTGTCTGCTAGACTTCTAATATCGAGACCCTATTCTTCATATGGTTTGCATATTAATTTCTAGCTGGACCATTGTATGGCTTTGTGGTTTTCTTTGAATCCCTAGATAAATCTACTTATTATAATTTCTATTATATATATTACAGATTTAGGGAGAGAGATATATTGCAGATGGCATATTAGAATGGCGTGGAGAACATATTGAATTAGAGTGAGTTTGCTTCTGAATGAGAGAAAAATATTGTCTTAAATCTGAATTTTCATCCTTATTTTGGAGACAAGGTCTTTAAAATATATTGCTTTGTTATGGTGATTGTTTATTCCTAGATATTTTATTGAGAAGTTTCTTGACTTAAATTTAGTTAGAATCTCTAATGAGGTTATCGTGGTTGCACTTATTCTTTTTGAATGGATAAACTTGATGCTACTTTGGGAAGAAGTATTGACAAAGATTACTAAGTCATCAACGAAGGCTATTCAAGTTACTAATACATAATTATATAATTTGTATATTGTATCTCTGTGTTCTTGATATAGGTTTTTCAGACTTTTAATGATGAATTCATAAACTATGATGAAAATTTTATGGGATAACGGACCCCATTGCATAACACCATTTTTTGATTTGAAGTATATTTTAGATACACCATTAAGAATAACCGAGAACCAAACTACTGTGATTGAGCTCTTGACTAAACTTATGAATCTTTGTAGAATCAAAATTCATTTAGAGTCTTTAGGATAAATGGGAAATAGAGTTTGTCAAATGGTTTGGTCATGCCAATTTTAATAATCAGATTTCCTCCTCTTGTCTTCTTGTCGAGGTCATTGACAAGCTCTAGAGTTAATAATATATTATCGTTGATGTTTCTCCCATGAATAAATCTACTTTGTTATTCTGACACCCATTTAGGTTGGAGATGTGAAAGTCTGTTATTTAGAAGTCTGAATATGATCATGTTAAAGATTGTGCATAAGCTGATGGGTTTGTAGTCATTCTAGGTTTTTAAGGAGTCCTTCTTTGAGATTAAGAATATTTTTGTAGAGAACACTCATTGAAGAACTGGGTAGCCATTGAAGAAGGCTATGACTATAGCACATAGACCCTTACCAATTGTTGACTAACTATTTTGAAAGAATGTTGTGTTAAAACCATCCATTCCAGCAATATTAGATGAATTTAGAGCTTTGACTCAGTTATGAATTTAATCATCAGTTGGAGGATTTAAGAGCTTGTCATTATCTTAACTTGAAATAAGCTTATGAAGTATATTTATGAGATCACAAATGTTATTGCTATGAGGGCACTCCGAGAATAGGTTCTTGAAATCGGTAACAACATAGTTTTACATCTCCTATTGATCCTCTGCCCACGTATTACCATCTAGTATTTTTATAATTTTACTATTCATTATTTTCTTCTTAACATAGTTATAGAATTGTGTTGAGTTCTTGTCACCATTCCTGATCCAATTTACATTACATCTTTTATCCCAATAGGCTTCTTCCTTAGCCAATAGTTGGAATAGGCTGAGCCTTCGACAACTTAATTTTGTCTTGAATAATTTTTCATTCTTCAAAGCATTTTCATGGAACTAAACATCTTCTTCATATTGGAAATAGCATTGAAAATATTACCAAAGGTTTCTTTATTATATGTCTTTAGCTTGGTATTTAATCTTTTTTAATTTCTGTCATAATGATTGAATAAGTGACTATTCATGTCTTTATTCTAATTTTTGTCTAGTATGCGTGTGAATTTTGGATGAAGTAGTCATATATTTTGGAACTTAAAGGATGAATTAAACTTATTTGAGTGATATGAAATTGTGATGCAGAGAGGGGTGTGGTCAGAACCTGTCCTGGCCATGTGTTTAACTAGGTTATATTCAATGTAATTGGCCCAAACAATATTATAGAGCACCCTCTTTAAGTGTTTCTATTTGTGAGAGTTGGTCCATGCATATTTCAAGCCAGAAAAGCCAGCATCTGTTAGGTTACAATCACTTGTGACATTATTGAAGTCATTTATGCTTCTCAAACATAAGGAAGTACATGAAAGTTGTTCAGTATGGTTAGTTATGTCATTAAAGTCCCCTCATCACTAACCATTTCATTGACGAGTCAGTCACACTTCTTAGGTTGTTCCATAGTCTTTGCTCCTTGATATATTTTGCATAGACAATAGAAACTAAAAATTATTTAGCTAAAGTAGTGTGTGTTATCTTGACATGGTGAAAATGGTCAAAGTTTTCCAAAGTTTGAATCTCAAATTCTTCTTTCTGAAAGAGCCAGATTTTGTTTGATATGTTTGCCATGATTTTGTAATAACTAAGAGTTCTTATTAGCTTAGGTAAGTGAATGTCTGCTATCATGGGTTCTTGGATAACTAGCAATTCGATATTTTCAGCCCTTGTGATGTATTTCAGCATTCTTCTTGTTGCCTTGTTGCATATAACTCTAACATTCTAGCTTAAAATTTTAATAGTCATTTAGATGAGCCAGATTGGGGCCTGACTGACCCTTTAAAGTATGTTGCTTTGATGGTGCTTAGG
This sequence comes from Limnanthes douglasii subsp. nivea, assembly GCA_036936605.1. Lineage (NCBI taxonomy): Eukaryota > Viridiplantae > Streptophyta > Magnoliopsida > Brassicales > Limnanthaceae > Limnanthes > Limnanthes douglasii. Next base: position 78,213,752 of record JAUPFV010000003.1, on the reverse strand, counting down.
TTTCTAGGTGGCTTCAACTTAGCTTTTCTCATTTTCATGTTCAGATATTTTTTGAATTTGTGGTTATCTTGAGTGTTGTCTAAAGGGGATGTATGGAGGCTTCAAGTGGATTTTAGCTTCGGAGAAAGAATAATAGATATATGTGAATTAAGTTTTTATTTTATTTTATAATATCACGATGATAGTGTCAAGGAATGTAGAGCTTATAGGATCGCTTCTTCTTGTAATACTGTCATGCAGGTGGGTTAGATTTTGAGATTGTTTTGTCACATTGATAATGACTTATTTGTATTGATGGATGAAGTAAGGGTTGGTATTGGTTAAATATTGGCATGAATTTTTATTGTAGGGAGGTATCTGTGATTAAAAGATTGAGTGTTTCCTTTGATGCTAGTCTTTGTTGTATCAATGATGTTGTTGTATGTACTTCCTTAGGGGCTGAAGACGCAACGGAAATAGAAGAATAAACAATGATAGATTAAACCCTAATTCAAGGGTAACATGATGCAACCCTAATCTAAGGGTAACAAAGAGTGAAATTTTCAGAGATAAAAAATCTATTATTCCAAAAACTTGAAATAACTTAAGGCATAAGAGGCTTTATATAATAGCTTCTCAAAACCCTAAATTAGAATACAAGGAAATAAAATAAATATTTTAACATAAAATAAAATAAAATAAAATCAAACCTTAATATAATTAGATTTGATGTAAATACATAAGATATTTGAATAAAATAAAATAAAATAAATAAGGCTTTTGTTTGGACTTTCTGGGCTACATCAGGGGCCTCTTTAACAATTAAAGACTTGAGCTTAGGTTGAACATGTAACCATATTGTTGTCGACATAGGTACCATTAGTGGTAGTTTGGGTTTGATGGCCTTTTAACTTTTTGTAATTGATGGTTGGTTGTTGATTTTCTAGAGCCATTTTGGTTATCATCAATGTGGTAATAAATAAAGCAACAACCTAGTCTTGGACCATAGTAAAATTTTCGCCAGAATCCATCCAAGTTTCCAAAACTTATCTGTAGTTTGTCTAGTGGTTTCTTGGACAAATCAATATTGATTCATGTCATACAATAATTATACATTGCATGATTCTTTTGTGGAGCCCAAACTTCTATGGAATTACCAATAGACTTAACTATTTCCCTTATAGAGTGCTCATTGTACATGAAGGCTGTAATGTTTGAGAAAAAAATCCAAACCGGTGATATCAGTGGCTCCTTATTATGGTGGAAGTTAGGACACCATTTTAATAATCTTATGTTATCCAACCTTTCAAACATTGTGTCACCTAACCTTTTTTAAATATTTAATTGATCTATTTCGATTAGATTGTGCCTAGGGTCCCATAGTGAAATAATATATTGTCCATTTAGACCTACAGATTTGAAGAAAGTTTAGATTTCAGACATAAGAGGCCTACCTTAAGAGACTTTACGTATTAGGGTAATTATTGCTTTGGCTTCCAGCATGCTTTTAATCTTTAGCTTGGAATTCCACAATTTTATAGTCTTATATGTCCTTATCCTAATATTTTCGTGAGTTGCTTGTTTTGATAGAGTTTTATTAATTTATGCATATGATTTAATAGAAGAGGTTGTGGGTTCTTTGGTGATTGGTATGGATGGTTATGTTTAAATGTAGGATTTGTTCTTAAATTCGATAATTGAGTAATGGGTTCGGGCTTTGTAGGTTGATGATCCTCTGTATTTCTTAGTGAGGGGAATTTAGTGTATGTAAAATCTTGTTGCTCTTGGTTGTGTAGATTTTGGCATGAATATTGGAAAGATCGGATTGAGATGTTGTAGTTGGTAGAGGTTGCCATGAATCCATGGTTTAAACTTGTCTGCTTTGTGTTGCCAGGAAGAGTTTGATTTGCATGAGTTTCCATGCTGGTGATGGGGCCACCTTACCTGGTAAAGAAGAGCCTACATTTCAAGATTTCATTTTTTGGAGCCCAAAAAACTATTGCAATCCTTTCTCAACCCCGAGGATCATCTTTATATACACATTGAATGATTCATTTAAAATATTGAATTTAATTGTTATTAATAATTTTAATTTTAATATTTCTAAAATGTTTTTTTACATTATATTGATAAACATGATACTATTTTTATGTTTATTTTTTCGTTGTTTTTTGTTCTAAAAAGTAGAGATTTTGAGGTTGATTTTTTTTGTTTGATCAAAACATATGCGTTGTGCGGAAGCATAAATAATTTTTTTGTACAAACTTTAAGAAAATATAAAGCATACTTAATAACTCTTAAAATTAAAAACTCATAACATAATCAAGCAACACTATAAACCTAAAATTAAAAAATTACAAGATCTATTGAAAACTTAATAAACAAAAAATTGGTGCTACTTATAATTAACAATTAAAGTGTGCCATAATATAATCTATCAATTACATTTTTTTTTTAAATATTTGTTATAGACAAAAGAGACTTACTAACTAGTTTCTTAGAATCTTGATGCCTATTATTACCTCAACCACTTTAACGGGTTGTAACCAAATTTTCCAAATAAAAAATCCCCTCTGAGAGTTCAGATCGAAGAAAAAAGATCCGATGAGTGAGAGAGTAATATAGGTAAATTAGAGATGACGGTTTTGGGTTAAAGAACTTTAGATATTTATATAGAATATATTTTGCAATTTAAATTTTATTTTTTACTAACGTAATCGTGTTTACTTTCGGTTATTTTTGGGTAACTTTCGATTCTCAGTTCTGAACCGAACTGAACTAAAAACCTTAGATATTTTATTTATTGGAATCATTCGGGTAGTAATGAGGTCACAAAACCAAATGATTTGATTTAATACTTTGGTTATGTACCCATACTCATGCCTAGTTTTTAATTTGTCATAAACTTAGGCTTGAGCACGTATAGCATCATCGATAACCTTAAATGTACTAAGATTATTCATGAAGAAATTAATTTCTTGAGCAATCATTCAAAAAATTAGTTTACTAAAAATTTATATAAATTATAAAGTATAAATCAGTTCTTAAATAATTAAAATTATTTACTTGATAATAACATAAAAAATTGTTAATAGTTTAGTCAATATTATTATATCATATTTATAATATAAGTAAGCTGGTGATAATTTTATCCATATTTTTTATATTTAGAATATGAAATATTTTATCAACTGTCATCAATTATTTTGTGTATTTTATTTTTTCAAGTTACTCGGAATTGGACAAAGTGTTTTGTTATCGTTGGATATTTTATCAAGATTACCACATAAATTTTATTAAATTCTAAATTCGATACTTAATTTATTCAAAAGTAAAATACTGAATTTATAATGACAATGGAATTATTATTCGGGTCTTTACCCGGGTTTTGGATCTTGGATTTGTGTACAATAAAGTGTTTAGATTAGACGCACCATAGATCATATGTACTCTTATTCATTTATGAAAATTATGTGTGCTAAAAACATAAATGTCACTATAAGTAAGTTTATCAATCCTTAATTAAGGAATTATTATTATTTTTTCAAGAAAAATTAAGACTTCTTTACTTTCTCTCTCTAGATGATATATTCTTGTGAGTAAACTGACTAATAGTCTGAGCCTCATCAGTGGTGTTTTATGTAGAAAAAGATTGAAATCTATAAGTTTCTTTCTAAAACCAACAGTCTAGTCACACGTTTTGATAACAAACATTATTAGACACTTAAAGAGAGGGACAACCTTGGTGAGACCAGAATAATAATAAGGGTAAATAGCGGCCAACAAATATCTAAGAACCTCCATGAATCAATGTTACCTCGAAATAAATCTAGGATCTATGCCGCTCATATTTGTTTAGATATAAACAATATGCGAGGCTTACTAAAAAATATGGGCCTATTTTACCTCTAGTTTTGAGGTCATAAGTTAGGCATGTGCAGAATAAAGTAGAGATGGTTGTGTGGAATGATGAGGTTTCAAATTTGCTTGAATATTTTTATGCAGATTAAATTAATGTATCTCTTATGAAGGGTTTTCCTGCTCGTGGTTGAGGCTACTCCTCATTATCTAGCAAAAATAATTTTATAGACTTTGGATATGACTCTAATTCTCTCAAAAAGTGAGATCATCGTTGTATCAGATTTCATTCAAGGTGTGTAGGTTGGTCTCATAGTCAGAATCATCAAAGGACACTGCTCTTAGGCTTGAAAACAAGTACTCATAACCCATTTTAAAGGTATCTCTATAATGAACTCTTCAACAATTACAACATCAACCGTTGCAACAACCTTGGACCCACATGTCAATATTTCCACCAAATCTTGATCACTACGTGGGCTTAGATATTGAACAATTCCATCCAAACACATATAGTTTACTCGTATTATTTAAATCATCACCACTATAATCTAAAGGTTTTCAAGTGTCCAACCAGTATGCTATATGAAATGATGATACCCAACATCATTTAGAGAATACGAGGTATAATATATTTTGGTTGCATATTGCCTTATAAATCATTGTAGAGGACCTACCACTCAAGTCTAACTAATATGAGATAGAAACGTATGATAAATTAGGAAATCCTGAACATCACATCCAAGAATGAAAGACTAGGTTTTGGGAATGATAACCGACTTTTTTTTGCATGCATATTAAATAACATTTAGGGAGAGCGTTTTTATTAACCGACTGTCCCTGAGATTTATCTAAATATTTGAACATTATGGAATTTATTCAAAGATAAAAGCATTAATATTAAGGTAATCATGGTAATGATGATTATATAATGCACTAAAGCATGAGCCAAATAATCCTATGTGAGATAATACTCGATATTACTTTATAATAAAATTGTATATGCCACCAGTTTTTTGGACGATGACGTAATATAAAAAGAAAATATTTAACTTTTGGCGCATTCGTAGCCTAGATCGAGTCTAGGTGGATGTGATAATGTGCATGATATTTATACCAAATTGTTACCATCTAACCCACTATAATGTGATTATTATTTATATAATGATTCCATACAAAGCACCTCCCATAGTTAGATCATAAGCATCACAATATAATCTCATTTTCCCAGTCATCCCCCTCACGATCAACAATCACACCAAAATATTATGGGCATGAGAAAGAGCATTTTTGGGTCATTATTGCAATAACCAAAAAGTTAAATAGGTCAAAGTGGATATTTTATAAAATAATCTAAAATAGTATCATTTATTAATGATACAACTAAGTATTTTGTGATTTTCCTGAAGCCCATCCCCATGTTAAGACCCAAAGAATTCTAAACCCAAACACATATTATGCGGATTAGTAAATTAGAGATTGCATACAACTTAAATAAGAAATCCAAAACCTTATAGAGGTTAGTAAGCTAATTACATTTGTTAATAGTGAACCAGGATGAATAGAAAAAAGTATATTAGAGCCTAAACGGGTTAAGTTGAGGTCTAATTTCTTGAGAATAAAAGCATTAATATTTGTTTAGAAGCCATAACAAATTTTGGTAGTCCTAGGTAGACGCAATGGTTACCTCGATCCAGACTCCAACAGTAAAATCAGAGGTACCATCGTCAAAGGAGATTCTCTATCCAAAATAATACAATTTTCAAAGAAGAGACATACTTCATATATTAAATTATAGTTTTGGGGGCAAACGTCAATCCATCTTTACCGAGCACCATACTTTAAAATTATTATGATGATGGCGTCAAAGGTGTAGGCAGGCCTCATGGAATTGTTCTGCTTATAATCATTAGTATCATAGTAGTGGAATTCAAAAAATTCTTGGTCGATATAAGAAGCTTGGCAAATATTTTGTTCAAATTAAGTTATGAGAAGATGAAGATCATCCCAATCTTACAAAAGTCTAAAAGAATAGTTGTTGTCTTTACAAAAATCATGGTAAGTGGGGAGTTTGAGCCTGTGATAATGTTAGAAAATTGTGAGTACATAAATGTTTTGTGAGATCTGTTCGTGGTGGTGTACTTTCCTTTTTTTATATAATTTTAGTCTTGGGAAGTTATGGCTCGATAAGATGCATGCTATTGCTTCAACAATCCATAAATGTTGCGTTATATTATAGAAAATAAGATGCGAGTTATCCGAAATAATCACAAGGTCGTTCGTGAATGCTCTATGAACTTTTTATATTTTAAGAAATATCAGTTAGATGGGTCCCAATGGAGGTCAATGGAATGGAAGACCCTCGTGAGATCTAAGTCTGGTAATGCATAATTAAGATACATAGACCCTGAAACTTGTAGAGGAAGAAGTTTGAAAATCAAAACAATGTTATTAGGTTAGCTTCGAGCTAAGCTTGTAGATTTATTATCTACATATTTAAATGTATTTGTATAAAAAATAGATGATGAGATAGAAATATCATCCCATATTATTTGTTATAAGTTGTAATTAACCCAAATGCCCGACCTATAAAAAAGGCGTAATTTTTATTAAAAAGTAAAAACTATGATGACAGAGATTCACCGACTTGTTAAGATGTGACACATTTAAAAATCAAACTCTTTTATCTAGACAAAAAACCTACCTGTAAAATCTTGTTTTAAAATATTAAAATATATAAAATCTACATATTTTATTGATGTAAAAAATAAAAAATAAAAAATTAAATAAACTACAAAATCGCGGTAAATTTTATATTATAAAGTTCATTAGATTTTTAGCTTAAACTATTCAAATATATATATATATATATATATATTTTGCTCAATTACAAAATCATGGGCTCGAGTTCTCTTAAAATTTATATAGAATAAACGTGATTAATAATTATAAAATAAAATAAATTAAACTAAAACATAAATTGATACTTATATAAAAGTGTGACAAATATATGTTAATAAGTCCTAATGGATATAAATGAGATTTGTATTACTCAGGTCTTTTATATTATATACTAGAAAATTTACCCGCGTGTTGCCGCGGGATTATATAAAATTTGATAATATTTATATAATGTATATTGATGTAATACATAAAAAAAAAGTAGTAAGTTGTTTTATATTCAAAATTAACATGATTAACTTTTACGGAGTTGAAAAATACATAATTCTAATTGCAATAAATCCTTACCCTCATAAACTTATTATTAACAAAATTTTAAGGATACAATGATCTCAATTTGGTTTGGTCTTGTGTTTGTTTCGATTACATTCCGATTTCTTCAAATTTGTTAATTCGTTGTTAAATAAAATCTGCACAACGTTTTTAACATGCACTCGTACGATATTGATATTAAAACACAATCATATAGAATATGTAAACTTATCCGATCACTAGAGGTATATTTCATATTTATGAAGTAGAAAATGCAGACATCCGATCTCTGTAACCACATTCTTATTTTTTTGTACATTAGCTGAACACTTTATACTATTTTTTTTTAAATTAAAGTCTATACACATAAAACTTATCACAATCACCTAAAAGTGGAACATATTAGGCTGGCTATATCTAAACTCTAAACTCAAACAAATAAACTGAAATTTAACCATCCCAAATTATTCAAGTTAAAATACTAATGGTCGATATTCCTATTTGAAGTATTTCAAATTTTACACACTATTTTAAAATAGATCACTTCATTGATTCATAAAGAAAAATAAGAGAATTTCAAACTAACAATGTTGTTAGTGGAAAATAGTCAAATAAATATGTGAAGGTCTTCCAAACGTTTGCATTGTCATACCTACAAATAATTAAGGATAATTATTCCCATTAAAACTTAAAAGATATGAAAGATTAATTTTATAGAATTAGAAAATAAAAATTGAAAATCGAGTAGCTTTTGACCACAGTTGATAGACCAAAACATATGTATGACCTCATAACTATTCAATAAAAATCAAATAAAAAACTACTTTACTTTAAACATCAAGTTGGTTAATAAAATAAAAAACTATCTTAAATAGAAAATATTCAAGATTATACCTTAGTAGATTTTCTATGAAGCTCACAAACATTATGCATGTAGCGATAATCCTTTGTAGCCAAAATGCCCTCATTAGATTGTTTCGCAACTTTATTTATTGAAAGTTAGAGTATTCTCCGTTTGTGTCTAATTTGCTCGATTGTGACCTGATGAATTTCAGTTTACATTAACTTTCCCACAAAAGATATTCTCAGGAAAATCTCCCACAAACATTTTTGTCCCAAAAGCTCTTGCCAAATAAATTACTTGAAGATAAACCTAACACTAATATTATCAATGAAATATATTTAGATTCTCATAGATGACTAATATACATTTATTTGTCTTCATTATTCAAAACTCTCATTCCTGAATTAGATTTAATAAATGATTGAAAACATTATAACCAGATATAACAAAGAGATTCCATGAAAGAAATTATGTTTTTAAATGTTGGACTTGACCACTAAGACCGACATCTCATCATCTAGTTGTGAACATATAGGATCAATCTCAAGTTGAAGTTTATTAAATGTAGCCACCGGTCTTTGTCTTAGACCATCTCTATACAGTACACACAATTCAATTTCTAACTGTTTGATTCTTTGATTGTTGATTTAAAACCTTAATTTTATTGGAGAACACAAACTAAAAAAATAGAATTTGAGATCGATAATAACTGTACTTTGATCGACATGGAGCAGATAACACTTGATATGGAGTAGAAGTGAACCACCACTGTTACAAGCTCCATGTGGTTTTCTTGCCTTTAACGGACACTAAGAACGCAAAAAAGCAGAAAAAAATCCAAATGATTGTTTCTCTAAAAAATTGAGAATATATTAAAACAGTTTCCCCCACACTAAAATCTGATTTTCAGCAAGCTTTAATGAATACATATTATTATACTCAGCATGTTTACCTTTAGAAATAAACCAAGAAGCAAAAAAAAAAAAACCAAAACAACATAGACCCTCAATTAAAAGAAAAACATATTAATACCTTTGATTTGCTCCTAAGTCCACACCACATCCGCCAATCTTTCAATAGTTTAAAGAATAATAAAAAATTAAAACCTTCACTTATGTTGTAAACTTCAAACAAATATATGATTTCTTGAAAATCAAACACAATAAAACAAAAACAATATATAATAGAGTGAGTTTGATGAGATATGAGGAATAGAGAAGCAATATTTCAAATACATAAAAAGATAAAAAAATCAAATACATAAAAAGAAGAAAAAATCACCATAGCTACGTACCCATTTTGACTCATAAACGTTATCGACGATATTGTTGATGCGTGATAAGAGACTATCATTGACATAAAATATAAATGTAGCTATTTATATTTATTGAACGATATAGTTTTAATATAAACACAAATATATTGTGCAAGTTTTAGAGGAGGCTAAGTCCAACATCATTCTCGTGTATCATGATAATATCACCACCTAGAATAAACCATACACCACAAAGTATAAAAAAATATATTAATAAAAGTATAGAAAAAGTAGATGACTAAAGTAAGATAGTTTCACCTTCATCAAATATCTTAAGAAGATGAAATATTACCAATCTAAAATAACGTTTTTAACTAACATGATTTTTTACTAACTTCTTTAAGATCTCTGCAAACCCTAACATGACTTGATATCAAGATCTTAATAAAATCATAAAATATCAGAGAATAAGACTTAAATTGAAAAGGGAAAAAAACTTATTGAAAAAATAAGTAGATTGGGGATTGAGAATTTTGGATGAAGCTCAAAGAAAGAGAAAGAAAATTTTGTATATGATGAAAATAAAATAAAAATATATCTTTTAAAGTGTCAAACAAAAAAGAGGATACGAACGTGTGTCGAAAGGATAAAAAATAAAAATAAAACGTGCCAAACATAAAAAAATTAAGCAAAATTAAATTATAATTATATTAAAATAGCTATTAACATATCAATAAATATTTATAAAATAAAAATTATATAAAACAAAGCGTTATGATATAACTGAAGAATGATAAATATAAAAAGTATATGTCTATAATCAATGGCCTTTTTTGTATTCTATTAATAACCTACACAATTTATATCTCATTCAAAAGACATGTTTAAAGATTCAAATTGAAAGACTAATTCATTTGAATGACCTGACAATTCCTGACATTCGACGTAGGTTTTAACGCATTTGGTAAGGGGCTCCACGTGAGTGTTAAAATGAGAGAGTGGATTGTGATGAGTGAGTTTCTATATAAGACCTATGGGCGACAAAAAAACAATCAACCTCGATAACAACTGTTGAAAGGGATTCATCTTCCTCTTTATCCTTAAAAAATGGATAATTAATTGATTCCATCGGCTCCTCTTTTGACAACGTTACTCTTTATAACCTCTTGCATGTTATAAATGTTATTTTTTGTTGTAAAGACATAAAATTCAAAAGACAAGTTTTTATTCAAAAATATAATAAATTTATAAATGAAAATATAAAAAAACTTCAATCAATATAGATCGCAAAAAACAAACTTACCGTTGGCAAAGAAAGAATCTGTTATGTAATCTCCATATACAAAACCAAACAAATCAAATATTTGATTCATAATCAATTATTTTACCGTTTAAGGTCCCTTATCGCGGGTTATCTGAATTGAGAAAAAGAAAACAATTCTCATAAAACCAAGACAAAAACACACACAAATAAGATTTCATTCAATCCTTAATTTGATTCAATATAAAAATTCTAATAAATTGATAAAAAAAAGTTTTAAACTATTGAAAACTAAAAAAACCTTACCAGAAAAGAAAGTCGATTGATTAGAATTTTCAAAAAACTTATTAAAACGTCAAATGTAAATAGAGAGAAAGTGAAGAGAGAAAGGGAAGAGAGAAATGAATATGAAATTGAAACTTTATCAAGTTTTTTATAATCAAAGAAGATTAACATGTGTCAAACTGATACAATAACAACAGTACAAATAAATAGACGTGTTACGTTAAATAGACATGTCAAAATTATGTAATAACACATTCAAAATAAATAAACATTGTATTAAAAATAAGTAAAAATGTGAAAATTATGTAATAAAAGGTTAAAAATATATTAAACACAGTCAATCACTCCTCACCTTTAGTATATATGTATATAATTGTAGATATAGTGTTAGTTTAAAAATAGAAGAGACAAAAAGAATAATAGTACAAAGGAAACCGCAAATCAATCTTCGTTCGGATTCCATATAAAATTTGAAAGTTAAAAATGATAAAAATATTTCGGATTTATATAAAATTTGTATTTTAAAATTTGATATTCGGTAAAATTAATGATAAATGGATTTGGTTGATAATATTGATTGATTTATTTGTTACAAAATATCCGACGAGAGGACAACATATTTGAGTTGTTTCAAATTTAAATAATAAAACACGTGTATATTTAGCCAAATACATCTATTTGGAGAATTTAAAATTACGAAATTGAAATTTTAGTGATTTAATTTTAGAAGATATTTGAGAAAATATGAAATAATTACATCGATTTTGAATATTTTATTTCTACAATAGATGACACTATACAAAATTTAAAAACTTAACGAGCTGAGATTCAACCTTGGAGGAAGTAGATTCCCATCTCAAGGACTCGAACACTAACATTTTTAAACGTGGTTATATGATTTTTGGTGGGTGTGATTTCTTTTTTAGAGAAATAATATAATATTGATAATGGAATTATATTCATTTTATGTTTTGCCAATTCTTTCCGAAATGATATTTGAGTTATATAAGATTATAAAATATGTATGGGTTGTGGTTATCCATTTACATGTGCATTACATTCACACAAGTATTCATAAGTGATGTAATGTGTGTAAGGTGTTGGTCCTTGTGAACGGTGTGAGTGATCATATGTGGACGATGTGTGTGATCATCTGTGGATAGTTGCGGTCATGTGTGTACGATATGAGGTCATGTGTAGACGGTGTTGGTCATGTGTCGATGCTATGAGGTTTTATGGAAGGTATTGGTATTGTGTGGACAATGTAGAGTTTTTTGTAGACGATTTCGGTCATGTATGAACGATGCGTATATGATATGATTCATTCATCATTGCATATATGATAAGTTGTTTGACGTTTTTTATAAATAGATTTGCCTTATGTTTATATTGTGTTATTTATCTGTGGTGAAAGATGATGCTCACTCCCACATAGTTTCATGTGCTTGTAATAAATAAAGCTACGGTCGCAACTTGCCTGTTCATGCGGCGAACCTTAGGAAATTGTTTGTGTTGTTTTGTTAGTCGTTAGCCAAGTAAGTACATGCGTGAGTCTCGTGGGTCAAAATCCCAAATAAAAGTTATCGTTTATGAATAAAATGGGGGATTTTTTCAATCAATATTCGATTTCATATGCACCGAAGTTTATAAAAATATATTCGACATAATACTTTTTACTTGAGCACATGTAAGACCAAATAATAAGTGTAAGGTTCGTACAAATTTGTAATTTAGGATAAAAAAAACTAGCAAAACTGTTAGTAAAGAAGTAAGGTTAACGTCCGACTCATGGTTCAGTTCTCTTACTATATCTCTTTCAGATGTTGCACGCTCAATGGAAGAGTGTATTTATCTCATATTTTCCATGCACCACTAACGGATTTTTTTATATTTATTTTCTAATTTTTATCTAACTATAAAAGAGTATCAATGAACTTGTGGTGGTTTTCAATACGATGTAATCAAAAGTAATTTGGATATTAATTGAGAAGTTTGAAACTAACACTAACTCTTCCATGGTTAAGGGGATCTTTTATAAACCAACAACGACTATGGTTCCTAATATAATCTTTTAAGTATTGGGTGTAGTTTCATTCAAGAATAAATTCACAGTTTCAAAGAACCTCAAAGTTTAGGATAAAAAAGGAGTCAAACCTCTCAATCAAATATATTAGTGTAGAAAACCACCTTATTAAAAAGAGATAAGACCAACATCTCTCTAAGGACGTGAAATTGGATCTTCACATTATCATCGTTCATTTGAATCGAAGACTTTCTAGCAAAGAAGGGCCATGCATATTTTGATACCTTATAGTTTGACGAACAGGGTTGGATCGATTTTATGAATATTGTTTTAGAGGTCTTGATATATTAAGAGACTTTACTATTACGAGCGAATGGTTGGGTCTCGAAAATAGTTCAAACGATCCAAAGCTTCTTTTTTGAAGAGTAAGAGATGAAGATTCATATTGAAAAACTAATTCATTTGAAGGACCTGACAATTCCTGACATTCTACGTAGGTTTTAATTCATTTGGTAAGGTACTTCACGTGAGTGTTAAAATGAGATATCGGATTGTGATAAGTGTAGTCTCTGTATAAGACCTATGGGTGACAAAAAAACATGTCAACCTCGGTATCAATTGTTGAGAGTTCTTCATCTTCCTCTTTATCCTTAAAAATGAATAATTAATTGAGTCTATCTGATCCTCTTTTGACAACGTTACTATTTATAACCTCTTGCATGTTATAAAGGTTATTTTTCTTACCCATTATAATAAAAAAAAATAGATAAGAGAATACTTTGAGTGAAATTAACGTCAAATGGGTGATTCGCTCAAATAAAAAATAGAAGAGATCTTGAAATCAACCACAACAATCAACAATGTTATGTTTTATAACCTTTTGCATCTTAAAAATATCATTTTTCGTACTAGTTATAATATAGAAAAGAGATATAAGGTTATCTTGAGTGAAAATTGACTCAGATGGATAGTCCTCTAAAAAAATAAAGAGATCACGAATGCAAACACAACATTTGGTAACTCGGAAAATATTGGTTACAATCATCAAATACAAATTAATAACTCAGGTGGGTCGGTAGCACTCGACTGATAGTTTGGCAGAGGTGCAAAACAACTCCAATATGTTTAACGAGGGATTTTGCAATGGTTGATAAAATTTACAAGACTAACTTTATCTACCAAAGTTGAAGTATCTGTAAAAGAATGACATTCTCTAATATTTATATTATAATTAATTTTTTTTTTGTTTTCTTGATTATCCCACTAACCATTGATCTATGATGCAGGAAGATTACGAATCACAATTAACAATTTGCAAACGTTTGATTGCCAAAAGTCTCTTAAAAAACAACTAATAATAAATATTGAATAACGTGAAATACATATGTTATTTGTATTAAACGATATAAATAAGAGGTCATGTATCATAGAATTGTACATTTGAAGATTACAAGGTAAAAAACTTTAAAGATGGTCAACTAAGCTCTCCAATGCACGAAGTTAGGGTTCGCTCGACCGAATTACTAAGATAGAGACAAAAGAATATATTTTCTTTACTGACCCCTAAAAAGGAAAAGTTTGAAAGTATTTAGGCCATCATGCTAAAAGCATTCGACTTAGGCCAAAGTTTGGCCAATGGCTCGTAGATAGTCTCAGGCGATTCACACTTTAATGACCGTTCTAGCTGCTTTACTTGTACAAAATACTACATGTTTGCACTTTTTCTTTTTCCCGGTAGAATGGAGTTTTTTTTATATCTAGAAGATGTTTTGGTTTGTAATGAAACAAAGTAAAGATAATATCATGTAAATATGTTGTATATCCTGTAGTAAATGACATATCAAGAGATTGTGATATTTGTAATCATCTTTTGTGAAACTTGTAAATAGGGATGAGAATGGATCGTCTGCGGGGTGAGTTTGGACTAGTCCGTTCGAACCCCCTTTTATGACACTTGAACCCGAATCTGATCCCACCTATTTTGCACCTAATATTTTTTAATCCAAACCCATCTGTTCATATTCGTAGATCAACCTCGTCTGGTCTACAAATCGATAACAACCTCAACTATACCCTTCATATGTTTCATTGTTAAGTTATAAGTAATAAGGCTTAAATCCATAACTACAGCAAAATACTAAAAGAAGAAATATATTATTAATCACATGACATGACGTGGCAGAAAAGTCAAAGATAAATTTTTTAAAATAATAAATCCAGTATTTATAAAAAAATGATAAATATTCTATATCAAATCGATAAAAGCTAAATTCTGATAAAACTTGTCTTTTAACCATCAGATGAATTAAGCTAAATTTTATATTTTTTTGGAATCTTCTCCCATTAAATTTTATACATATCTTGTCGGATTTTATAATTTTAAAAAATAAAATTAATTTTCTATATATAAATGGTTTTTGTTAGTTTTTATATATTATGTTTAAGAACAAATCAAACATTTTTATAAGGACTTTTTTTGAAGTGTACTTTTTGAAAATCTAACTTGACAACAAGATAAAGTATTTACTCTTAACTTAATAGTATATTTTGTTTTTGATTCGATAAATATTTGTTTGAGAAATTGGATTTTTTTAGTTATTAGACATTTTTTAAAATAATGTTGATTCGATTTGTATTGTAACTGCACAAAATACGTTGCACGATAAAACCCACTATTTGTGAGACGATGTTGCAACAAATACATTATTAAAAAAAACTAGATACGATATACCGAGGTTCGTCAATTATCCCACAACAACATGTTTTACAAATGTGAGAAATAGAAATGTCTTTCTAATATTATTTTATCGTTTTACAATAAAAATATAAAAGGTCGCAACTAAAACTTAAGTTTTCCATACTAAAAAATATATTTTTTATGAAATAAAATTTTAACTATATATTTGATGATTATATGTTATATTAGAAGTCAAATGAATTCTTTTTAACTATAAAAGTATTTGATAAAATTCAATGTGAATCGAGTTACAAACAATTAAAGCACTTGTAGAAGTTAAACGCAAAAGATAAAACACTCGGGGCCTAAAGCATAAACTGGTTCTTTAATTGGAAAAACCATTCAAGATTAAAGTTTATGGACCAGAGGGAAACCTACCTATCACCAAAACAAACCCGGAGCGATAGAGAACCATAATTGACTACCCAAACTTTGAAACTCTAGCACGAGTCATCTCTTCTAGCGAACTCCATACTACTGAGCGACCAAAAAATCAACTAGCTCCATTAATATACAAGAATCAAGATAAATCTTCAAGAGAGTCAAAAGCCCAAAACAATTCATCAATTGCAGCTCAAAAAGAACAATCCAACCAATCAGCGGGCAATCCCATCAAAGGTACGATTTCGAGAAGAAATTAGTAGGTAATCAACACTAAAGTATGAATGAATCAACTTTTATCGAAATTAAGGCTAATAAACTTTATTGATTGATGTAGGAAGAGAGAACAAACTCTAGGATTACGGAGATGCACTACCCAGTGAACCGTATCTTGAACATCTTCAAATATTCTGATTAACGCAATAGAAAGAGGAGCTAAAATAGATTAGGGATAAACATGATGGATTACTTTAAAATACAATGAGTTGAACTCTCAGAAAGCTAATTTCATTAATTCTATCTTTAGAATTTCAATGAATCCAGAAGGCGATTACAACAATCAAGAGGCATCCAGGAACTATAGCTTGAGCCTTTAGAGTCTATACTGATTGAGAGAGAACGAGGGAAGAACCAAAGACAAGTCTCTGCAACAAGAAAAACCTGGAAAGATCACGACAATTGAAGAATAGCCTTTCTATTCCAGAGATCCCAAGACTAATTTAGCATCATTCAGTATCAAGGATTGCA
Organism: Limnanthes douglasii subsp. nivea; assembly: GCA_036936605.1. Classification (NCBI taxonomy): domain Eukaryota; kingdom Viridiplantae; phylum Streptophyta; class Magnoliopsida; order Brassicales; family Limnanthaceae; genus Limnanthes; species Limnanthes douglasii. The sequence continues at coordinate 78,197,169 of JAUPFV010000003.1, read as the reverse complement.
GAGAGACATTCCCTCATCATAGATCGAAAGACTAGATGAGTCAAATTCAACAACCATACGATTTTGAGAAGGAATTAGCCGGTAGTTCAAACTCTAAAATTAATGAACCAAAGTTTATCAATAAATAAGCTAATCAACACTATTGATTGATGCAAGAAAAGAGATCAGATTACAGGATTACGGAGATGCACTCCTCAGAGAACCCTATCTTGAACAACTTCAAATCTTTCGATTAGGAAATAAAAAGAGGAAGCTCAATTAGATAGGGGAGGAACTGAGATGGATTCCTCTAAAATACAGAGAAATAAACTCTCATAAAGCTAATTCCAGAGCGAAGCATCATTGATCCATTGATTTCATCATTCATCTTTATGAATTACCTAGAGTCACTTTCCCTTCTTGGTCTGCAAATTGAAAAGAAAACCATGGTCGAGCTATTGCTTGTCATGATAGATTAGTTAAATAAATTGAATTTAATAGATTAATTTTTTTAACATGAGAGATGAAAGAGCTAATATTTGTAGGATTAATGTAGATTTGAAGATCATAATCAATAAAGCTGTGATGCAATCCCAAGATACTGCATATGCAGCTTGATGGAAACATCTGCAATAATAACATAGATCCTAGAGAAATATCTGCAATAAGAAAGAAGACATATCCATAAAAGAAGAGCAAGGATTAACTTGTCAGATAGTCTGCAGCAGCCAAAGGCTCGAACTAGAAGTTAGTTACCGGAATTGGAGTTATTTCAAATGTTCCCCAAGCCAATGCTTCCCAGGTAAATGATAGTCTAATGGTGATTAGTGATAAGGGAGAATAAAAGACATAAGGGGAAATTGGAAAGAAAAGTTTTTACGAGGAAAGGATTGAAAATGTATTATAAAAGTATCCATTATGAATAAGTGGTAAGATATAGGGGATAAATATGTAATAATTGGGAATTAAAGTGTATGGGGCCCGTTATTGTACTATAAAAAGACCCCACACGAGTTGATAAAGCGGGTTGATTAATATAATACTATTTTCTCTCTCTAAAAAGTATCATTATAAAGAATTGGTTATAACAGTTTAGTCCTCCAGATATTCGTTTTACACAAAATTACCCTCGAGCAAACTCTTAATTTATCATTGGCGTCGTCTGTGGGAACGAAGATTGTCCTGACGATAGTTGCTTTTTGGAAATCGTTCCTAATCTTAGCGGAATTATGGAAGAGCAGGGGGATGATTTTATTATCAACTGTGAGGAGAATTATGTTGGGGACACTTATCGAAAGTATATGGAGCACGAGGCACATGGAGGCCAGCGCGCCGAGGAAGTCTTTGACGAATCGGTTTTGTTGGCTCGAAGAAATGAATTACTATTGGAGATCAAAAAATTAAGGGCAGGAAAAGAAACTGTCCAGGAAAATCTTCGTTCTCAGATTAGACGAGAGCAGGATTTCGGAAAAGATAAGCATGAAGCTGACTTTCGTCCAAGGAGCAGAGAGGACCGATATAGAGGGCATGAACGATATTCTTCGAGGAAGAAAGGAAAACGTCACTTGGAATCCTCTGAGTCGATTGATTATTCTCGCTATAGTTCACCATAATCGTCTCCGAGGAGGAGTTATCGAAAGAAAAGACATGGCAGAAAACGTGTGGAGCACCGAAGGGGAAGGAGTTTGGAGAGGAAATCTCCGCGGGAAAAGAATTATCGTGCTCATGCTAATGAACAAGGTTATGACCAAATGAATTTTCCTTTTGGGAATCAGAATGTCGACCAGCGGAATTCAGAGTGGCAGCATCACTACACTTTGCCTTCCGAGGAGGGGCTCTATTTTCCGAACCATGAAAATTTAAGAGCTAATGTATACATGACTGGTCATAATTGGAGAGCTTCTCATTTATCTTTGGAAATTCTAGCAGGAAACCTCTCGAAGCACTTTGATATTTCGAAGCTAGAAAAGTTCGATGGGACGCAGGATCCTGACAATCACATCTAGCAATTCAAAAAAATTATGATCAATTTCGATGGCGATGATAAACTGCTATGTAGAGTGTTTTCTCAGACCTTCAAAGGGGTGGCCTCAAAGTGGTACAACCAGCTTCCACAAGGCTCGATAAAGAATTTTGAAATGTTCTGGAATATCTTTAGACAACACTTTGTGGGGAGTAAAAAATTTCAAGCCTATGGAGACACGATAATCTACTGTATGCAAAAAGTTGGGGAGAGTGAGAAGAATTACACCAATCGATTTGTGAAAATGAAAACAGATATGGAGTATTGTAAAGATTCTGTGGCGTTGACGGCATTCAGGATGGGGCTTCTCCCCAGACTTTTAAAGGATACGGTAGCAGAGAGTCAGGCGATGACTTTTGGGGTATTATTGGATCAAGTTGAGAAAATAATTTTGATGGAGGAGACCCAGGAATCAGAAAAAGGATCAAGTGATCAGAATCAGTTTCAAAGGTCCGAGTCTAGTAATCAAGTGCCTCGTATTAATGTTCAAGCCAAGGCTGTGGGTCAGTATCCGCAGAGGCCGAGAACGAACCAGCAAAATTATAGTAATCAACTGAGCTATAACCAATGAGCGAGGCCTATTTCGAATAAATGGATTTGTCCGGATTATTTTTCTGAGTTAACAAAAAATGAAGCTACGATATTTGACAAGGCAAGGTCAATAGTGCAGTTCAGAAAACCTTTTCCTATTCAAACTCCGAGGGAAAACAGAAATGCTAACAAGTTCTGTAAGTACCATGAGGATATCGGGCATGACACCAAGGAGTGCATCTCTTTGAAAAAAGAGGTGCACGCTTTAATTGAAAATGGAATATTATTAGAATTCGTGAAAAAGCATTCCCAGAAAATGTTGAAGTGGAGGATGTTCCAAAGAATGCTGACACAACAATGGTGATTTCTGAAAAGGTTGATACTTTTGATATTGCAGCAAAGTATCTGGATCCCAAGAAAGGGAGAAATAATGTGAACATTGTAGAGGAAATTATTCCAAGGGGGAAAGTAAACGACTTATGTGCTTTTTTTGAGTCGTTAGCTATTTTCGGAGGGGATACCATTGCAGGAAACTCCAATAGTTCGCGGAAAAGGCATATGATAAATCTGACTACACATATTGAAGCAGGGGTTCAGCACAGATGCATCACTTGCCCTCCCCTATCATATGTTTTAACGATGATGACGTGAGGAATGTGGCAGGCCCGCATGAAGCTGTGGTGATTATTGATGCGGGAATAGCCGGTGACCAAGTTCAGAAGATACTTATTGATACGGGAAATTCTACGAATATTTTGTTTATGAGTACCTACAGGAGAATTTCTGACCCGCCTGTTATACGACGGTCCGACAGAACTATAGTGGGTTTTACAGGAGCAACAACAATAGTCGTGGGAGAGTTTCAGTGTGTGGTGGAGCACGGTCGTGAGCCGTTCAAAAAGGAAGTTGAAGTTTTGTTTATAGTCGTAGATGCACCAACTTCGTACAATGCAATTTTGGGCCGGTCTTGGCTGTCCAGGATGCATGGTGTTATCTCGACAGTGCATCAATGCTTGAAATATGTGGTAGGGAACAATATAGGGAAGATCAGGAGCAGCCAAAAGATGGCCCGAAAGTGTTATCAGATAGCTTTATCCTCGAAAGGAGTTCGGGGAGGAGCATCGGAAAAAGCGTAGCAGTTAAATGGGACTTCCTCGGAAATCACTCCCCGTGATGATCCGAGGGAGGCCCCGAATTTCTGGTTCCGGATGATGATCACGAGGAACATAAGTTTGAAGAGGGATTTTTTTTGAAAATAGGAGTAAAGCTTTCTTTGAGTTTAGAGAAAAATTGATTGCGTTTTTGTCGACAAAATTAAATATGTTTGATCGGTGTGCTGAGGATGTTATGGGAGTACCTCCAGAGATAATTTGTCACAGACTCGCAGTACGACATGATGTTCGACTTATTGTACAGAAAAGAAGACCAGTTTCTCATGAAAAGTCTACAATTATTCTTTCGGAAGTTGAGCGATTATTAAGCATGGGTCATATTCGAGAGTCGCAATATCCTGTATGGGCCTCGAATCCAGTTTTAGTCAGGAAAAAGAATGGTAAGTGGAGGATGTGCGTGGATTTCACGGATCTGAATAGAGCTTGTCCGAAGGATCCTTTTCCGGTACCTCGAATTGATCAGTTAGTGGATTCTACTTCGAGTAATCGGTTATTGTCTTTCATGGATGCTTATTCAGGATATAATTAGATCAGATTAGATGCAATAGATGAAGAAAGCACATTATTTATCACTAGGAGAGTAATATACTGTTATAAGGTCATGCTGTTTGGCCTGAAAAATGCGGGGGAGACTTATCAGCGTTTGGTAAACAAAACCTTTGAGGATAAAATTGGCCGAAATGTAGAAGCTTATATCGATGATATGTTGGTAAAGAGTTTAGAGGATGAAGATCATTTCTCTGACTTGGAGGAAACTTTTAATAATTTGAATAAAGTCAATTTGAAGTTAAATCCATAAAAGTTCATTTTTGGAGTACGGTCGGGGAAGTTTCTTGGCTACATGATAAGTGAAAGGGGTATCGAAGTTGATCTAGAGCAGGTAAATTCTTTGACAATTATGACTCCACCTCGGAATATTAAGGAAGTTCAGATTCTCACAGGAAGATTGACAACATTGAATATGTTTATTTCTCGTCATCGGATACATGTGCGCCTTTCTTTAAAGTGTTGAGAAATGCTAGACAATTTAATTGGACCGAGGAATGTTCAGCAGCGTTTCGCCAGATTCAATAGTATTTGACATCCCTAGAGATACTTTGTAAACCTTTGATGGGAGAAAAGTTGATCGTTTATGTAGCGGTATCAGATTTTGCAGTCAATGCAGTATTACTCCGGGAAGAGGTTGATGTGTTAAAACCGATTTATTATGTCAGCAAAAGTTTGCTAGATGCGGAGAAACAGTATCTCAAGTTGGAAAAATTAGCTTTGGCCCTGGTAACAGCTACTCGGAAAATGAGACCGGACTTTCAAGCCCACCCTGTAATAGTTCGAACAACATTTCCCCTAAAAGGTTTGTTGTAGAAGCCAGATATATCTGGAAGAATGACAAAATGGTCAGTTGAGCTGGGAGATTTTGACATAACATTTGAGCCTCGAACGGAAATAAAAGCTCAGAATCTAGCTAATTTCTTGGTTGAATTCTATTCAGAAAGATCAGACATGGAGATTGTTGTCCAGTCAGGTAAGACAGAATGGTTGGTTCGGGCGGATGGGGGGTCGAATGTTTCTGGAAGTGGTGCTGGAGTCCATCTAATTTCCCGGATGGGATGGCCATGTTTCAAGCTATTCGTTTCGGTTTTAAAGCAACTAATAACGAGGCAGAGTATGAGGCATCATTAGCAGGGTTAAGGTTGGCACAAGTGTGTGGAGCTAGAAAGGTTAAATTGATCAATGATTCACTATTGGTGATAAACTAAGCTATGGGAGAGTTAGTGGCAAGAAATGATCAATTAGTCAAGTATTTGAAAGTATTGAAGGACTTGGTTTTAAATTTTGATGAAGTTCAGTATGAGCATGTTCGAAGTGAGGCAAATCTAATACTTGATTCCTTAGCGACAGTCTCGCGAACAGAAGGCCATCCATGGGTCATAATTCAGGAGCACCCTCTGGTTACAAGCGGTATGGAGCGTTCGATGAACGTGGAGGAAGTAAGTAATGTGGTCACAAGTGATTGGAGGTCAGAAATTGTGGACTTTTTGGAAAAGGATATCTTACCTGCAGAAAAATCTGAGGCCAGGAGAATCAGTTTTAAATCTCACGGTTATATCATTTTGGGAGGAGCCTTATATAAGAAATATTTGAGTAGACCATTAGTTAGGTGTTTGGCTAAGGACGAGTCGTAATTTTTCCTATCAAAGCTGCATGACGGGGAAGGGTCGACCCATTGTGGATATAAAGCATTAATTCGACAAGTGTTTTTGGCTGGTTATTACTGGCCGACTATTTCCGATGATGCGAAAGAGTTGGTAAAACGATGTGACACAAGTCAACGATACACCAATATAATACATAAGCCAGGGGTGCTACTAGAAAGTGTTTCTGAAGCAGTGTCATTCGATATGTGGGGTATTGATTTAGTTGGACCCTTACCAATGGCGTCTGGTGGAAGGCAAACGATAATAGTAGCAGTTGACTATTTTTCTAAGTGGGTGAAAGCAGAACCTTTGGCAGGAACGAAAGTAAAAGATGTTATTAAGTTTTTCGTTTCAAACATTTGTTATCGTTTTGGGGTCCCGATAATAATTAAAACGGATAATGAACCTCAGTTCGATAACAAGGAGTTTAAGAGCTTTTGCGCTTCTAGGGGCATACAACAATGTTTTCCTGCTCCGTTTCATCCGCAAGCCAATGGTCAGGTGGAGGTGACTAATCGAACGATTTTGGATGGATTAAAAAAGAACTTGGAAGGCAAGGCTGGAAAGTGGCTAGATTACTTACAGGAAGTACTATGGGCTTACAGAACAACGCCTCGAACTTCAACTGCAACATCTCCATTTTATTTAGTGTATGGAATGGACGCGATTGTCCCCTTGCAAATTTTTTTCTCATCTTACCGCGTGACAGCTTATGTAGAGGATTTGAATGATCAAAGCAGGGCTATGAAGTTAGATTTGGTGGAGGAAAAAAGACGACGTGCGCAACTAAAGTCCTTACATTATCAAACATTAATGAGGAGCAGGTATGCTTCGATGGTCAAGCAAATAAATTTTAAGGTGGGGGACAAGGTATTACAAAACGTTTTCCTTCACACTAAGGAGAAAAGCCTTGGAAAATTGGGACCGAATTGGGAGGGCCCTTATGAAGTAACAGAAAAAGTAAAACAGGGAACGTATGAGTTAAAAGACAAATAAGGGAGACATCTTAAGCACCCATGGAACATAGAGCATTTAAAGTTGTATTTGGAATGAGAGTGAAGAATTTGGCATGTAATGTTTATTTTCAGGTTAACAAAAATAGCGAAGGCACACTCTTTCCTACCCTGTTAGGCACAGGAAGGTTTTAACGAGGTGTCATTATCAGCTGATCAATACATTTGATTTTTTGCCTCGAATTATTCTTTCTAAGATACAAGCTGTGGTTGGACTACTAGGTTAATAGTTATCACATTTTATAAGTCTTCCTTAAAGCAGCATACAATGATTATTGTGACCAATTAAAGTTGGCATAAAGTGATTCATTTATTCAACGCAAGTTGACATACAATCATTTTCATACCAAGTGTGAAGTTAAAGATTATAAGATTGATATTACACATAATGGTATACAAGGAAACTCAAAATAAATGTTCTTCGGAACATGTTGCTACCATTACAAAAATTGCCTTGAAAGTTGACAAGGGCTTATACCAAAAAACTATGCAAAGTCAGTGTTACTCAGAGTTTTTGGAGGAGTCACTCTCCTTGGAATCTGATGTCTCACTGTCACTCACAACTATGTTAGGTGGACAAAGTTCGGGGGAGACGAGCTTCCAAAAACTGCTTAAGTCAAATTCAAGATATTCTGAGTGAATTTGGGTGATCAGTCATGCTCGGGTAGTAGCATCTCGAGCATTAAATTTGTCCACGCACTTTGCTGCATAAGCATTCACAGCTGCCTCCTTTTCAGCTTCTATCTGCTGAGGAAAATCTGCAATTGTCTTTACTAGATTTTTCTTTTCCTCTATAATGCGCTCGAAATCAGCAAGACAATCCTTGAATCCTGTTGTTGCAATTTGGTGAGCTTTTTTAAGTTCAGTAAGAAGTCTTTCTTGAGCTTCAGTTTTTTGTGGTAGAGATCCCTTTCTTCCTGACAACATTTTTCGAGGAGAAGGACATAGTTCTCCGAGACAGACAATTTTTCAAAAATTGCATCAGCTTGACCTTCAAGTGTGGAGTGTTGTTTCTTAATCTCTTCAAGTTGTGCGGAAGCAAGGGAGGCCTTCAACTTGTAGTGGTTTTTACAATCTTCCATATGTTGCATTTTTCTTCCCATGTTGACAGAGGCATGCAGTAAGTTCCGAACACTTAGCGAAAATTCATCTCCCTGAGGAATTTCGAAAGAGCTAGAAGGAGAACCTATTACTGTCGAGTCAAAATTCGAGGACTCACCAGTTAGAATAATATGATCAATATTTTGAGGAGGATCGCTTCGAGGAAATGGGAGCGGTGCTAGTCTTGGAAAATTGTCAGTTGGAGATGGACTTGAAGTTTGGGTGAGGGGATAATTGGTTTCTTCTGCCACAATTTGGGCCCTAATTCCTTCGGAGATTTTCCGGACATCATCTTGTGCTTTAGTGTCCTAGGATATCTCTTGGATGGGTTCTAAAATAACTTTCTTATTTTCTTTTTTCTTGGAATCTTTTTCTTGATGGGCTGGACAGATTTTCTTGGAGGGGAAATTGTGATGGGTGTTACAGTATTTGACGAATAAATTGGCTCTTGGTTAACAGCTAATCCTTCAGAGTCTGATTGAAGGTCTTTGATCGATGCTTCCTCTTCGAAATCGTCTAAGTGGCTTTTAGCTCGGGAGCGCTTCAGAAGATAGATGATGGTGTCTTTCTTTTCTACTCGGTCAAACACTTCTTGCTGAGAAGGAGGAGTCATCAATTCCTTCATAGTTAGTCTGTCGAGGGGATTCAGCCTCCAAAGTTGAATTTTGGCTAAGTTATTATTCATAAAGCAGAGGTGGAATTTCTTTTCCCAGTTCTCCTTGGCCCATTCACTAAGCTTCGTAGATATTGTGGTGGCACTTTCCATGTAGTCAGCGTAGGGCTTCGAAATCCCAGTCATAGTTGTGCAAAAGCTCAAATGGTGAGTTGTTAAATGATTATTCGAGGAATGTAAAAATGAGGGTTGAAAAGACTTACATATGTTAGTCCACACAAGAGAAATTTTGTGTGGATTCGAAGGGGTTGAATCAGAACCTGTCTCCCAGTTTCTAGAGAAGAAGAGGAATTGTTGCCTCCATTTCCTATCGGCCTCGAGTAGGTCCTTCGCTATTTTTTGATCTCGACCAAAGGTCAGCGAATAAAACGGGAAAAATGGATTCTTTGCTAGGCCAGATAATCCGATGAGCTCTTCTAAGGAGAATTCATTGCCAGAGATCCTCGAAGCCATAATACATGCCATGAGTGTGAACCACATGTTTGGGCCAGCTTGGGAGGGGCAGAGATCGATCTTGGCAAAATATTCGATGAAGAATGGGTCTAAGGGATATCTCAATCCCCAGTTCATGATCTCCGTATAGACAATTAAATTCGTTATCCTTAACAAATAAAATAGTCTCACCTTCTGAGGGGAATCTGATGTTAATATACGAGGGGATGTACCATCGAGTCCTTAGCATGGTTTCCTCCGAAGGCGAGAAGTATTTGTAAGAGATGTGATGAAGTGCAACTAAGTGCTTGTTTTCGATTCCTCGGATGTTATTGCCCACAATAGCATCAAGTTCCAAAGGAAGAGCAATATTACCCTTGGATTTAGGGGAAATCCTTCGAGCTTGCTCTTCAGAAATTGCTAGAGGAGTTGTAGCTATCCCTTTCTCGACCGTCGGAATTTGATGTGTTTCTGTCTCAGGGTTTTCCAAGACTTTGGCTTTCCCTTTATTTTCCAAGGATTTCTTTTGAAATGATTATATATCCTCGTCGGTAATTGTAGTTCTGGAAGGGGAGCATCGAGGACTTCCTTGCCCTGTTATCGAAGGGGTGGCTGGCAAGCTTGATCCAGAGGCACCAGTTGCCAGAGGGTGGCTTGAAACTGGAGTCAAATTTGGCTCTGGGGTATCCGAAGGGGTTTCTCTCACTCGTTTGCATTCTTGAGAGTTTCTTTTATCTTTGTGATGACTTTTTCTCTTTCCAGAAGAATGTTTGTGATGATTATCTTTACTTATAGTTTCGAGGGGTTCAAGATTGAGATGTTGGTTGAATCAAGAAATTTCTAAGGTTATGATGGCAGAGGAGTTTTCCGATGGGGGCAGGCACCGTAGAAAGTAGTAACCGGGGGTTGGGGTTGAGGCTCAATATAAGTACCGGCAGCAACTTTCTCTTCGAATTTTTGGCTAATGAACAGCCACTCAGGAATTCAACGAGGCTTGGGAGCATAAACCATCTTTCTCTCTCTAGAAATTTTAGAACAAAAGTTTTAAACTGAAAATGAAAAGGACGAGTATTTATAGAAGTAGACGGGCTTTTAGAAGTGAGAAGGGCGTGGGGACATTTTTCTTTGTTTACATAGGGGTATTATGGGTAACATAGGCACAATTGTATTGGATCGATAACTGAGGAAGAATGTGAAGAGGTAATCTAATGATGAAGAGTGTTGGGAAGTGTAATAGGATCTCTAAAAGGATTTGGTGACAAGGAATTACGACTAATGACGTCATAAAAAAGACGGGAGATGGCTAACTGGAAGATGAAGAGTTGATATTGAAAAGTTTGATGACCTTAATCCTTGCAATTTGTTAGCCAAGTCTGGGGGGCTATATTGGTATGATGATTTTCAAAGAGAATTTCTATGTTGAGTTATGGTCTAATATTGGCTAAGTAATTGCAAGGATTGGGGGGCTACAATGGTCAATATATCCAAGGTAAGCATAAATTCGAGGAAACAAATACGAGGAGGAATTTTTCGAATCCTAGCATTTTTTGAAGCCTAGCATTTTTCGAAAAGACATGATTCGAGGAGAAGAGTTTGGATTCGAAGAGGCATTATTCAAACAAGGTTTAAAGATAAGGAAAAATTCAAAGATGTCATCGTAGTCATAGTAAAAATAGTTTTTACAAGGACTAGGGGGCTACTGATAAAGGAGAATAAAAGACATAGGGGGAAATTGGAAAGAAAAGTTTTTACGAGGGAATGATTGAAAAATATAGTATAAAAGTATCCATTATGAATAAGTGGTAAGATATAGGGGCTAGATATGTAATAATTGAGAATTAAAGCGTGTGGGACCCGTTATTGTACTATAAAAGGACCCCACACGAGTTGATAAAGCGGGTTGATTAATATAATACTATTTTCTCTCTCTACTTTTAGTAGCATTTTCTCTCTCTATTTTTAGTAGCATTTTCTCTCTCTAAAAAGCATCCTTATAAAGAATTAGTTATAACAGTTTAGTCCTTCGGATATTCGTTTTACACAAAATTACCCTCGAGCAAACTCTTAATTTATCAATTAGGGGCATTGATAAAATTATATTCTATTTTCATTTTGCATTTAGAGGTCCGTTTGGTTAGCCAATTGGCTGCCAAATTCTGGACTCTGTTTATGTGTTTAATCATAATAAAGGGACATATAAGGTCCTTGAACTTTTGAAGGAAAATACCATAGAGATAGGATATTTTCCTATGTAAAAAAGATTAACAATGATTTGAGAATGAATCTCAATGTCGACGTTAACCAGACCTTTCTGTTTTCAGGTTTTCACATCATCATAGAGAGCATGGGCTTTAGCAAGAACTGGGGAAAGCTTACCATAGACGTTCCCAAGGCCAGCAATTAAATGTCCATTTGAGCTTCTGATGATAATTCCACCAGATGTTTCTCCATTAGCAAGGGATGATCCATTACAGTTGAACTTAACCCTATTTTCACCAGGATGTTTCCAGGTATGATAGGAAGGTTTATAAAATAATTTGGAGTGATTACAACAACCCATTTCAGAAGCAACATCTCTAGTATTGTGATAATGTGTATGCTTGATAGTAGCTGCTTGATCTAGGCCCTGCAAAATATTCTTTATGCATTTAATAGTGTATAGGGAAGAAATAGTCATACCTTTAACTTTAGTTTTATTTCTAGCCTGCTATATAGCCCATAAAATAATATGAGGTAGAATCAAGGTGATATGAATATCTTTGCCAAAATTCCAGATCAAGTTTCTTAGAGCATGAGTCATAAATCTACTATTGTCGATGTTGAAAATGTAGGAGAAGTAATTCAAAATGTTCCAAGCAAAGGAATATTCCACAAATAGATACTTAACAGTCTCAATACTATGACAGAACTGACATTTGGAAGCAAGGCTTATATGTTTCTTTTGAATAGTGGTATCAATATGCAGATAATTGTAGATGAGTCTCCAATATAGAAAATAACATTTTCTCGGAGTGATAGAATTCCATACTTTACCAAATAGATTAGACTAATTATGGTGAATTCTAATTCTATCCCAAGTTTATTTAAAGTTGAAGTTTCAATCTTTAGAACCCAGCTAGGTAATAAAATCAGGCTTATGGTAGTCAATTTTTACTTTATGAATAACATCCAAGTCAGCTTAAGATAGAAAACCAGAGAGCCTCGTGTCGTTTCACTTGTTATTATCCAAATATTTAGCAACACATTCAGTTCTATACCAACAATTATCCCAAGTGTTGTCCCAATTTTTACTATTAAGCATCTTTTCAATTTTGTCGATGATTTTATTAGGCATAGTACAACATTGCAGCTAATAGCTAGGGATAAGCATTAATATAGAAGAGACGAGAGTGAGTCTCCCACCATATGACATTAGATTCCCATCCCAATTAGATATTTTCTGACTTATAACATTCAAGAGAGGCTCATAGATTGAGATCTTATTATTATTACTGATAAAGATACCCATATAGGAAATAGGCAGAGATTCAGGGCTAAATCCAGTTATGTTAGAAATATCAGTGATTTTAGAAACATTCTTAGGATAAATTATCTTGGTCTTGTCTTTATTTATCATTTGACCTAGAGATACAATAGTAGTATGCAAAATGTTAGTGAAAATAAGTAGATCCTCTACGAAAGTTAAGCAGGGAATGTCAATTGCACTTCTTGTTATGTAGTTTAAAGTCTTATTTTGAATCAATAGTTTGTAAAGACCTCCTAGCAGAACTTCTTCTGCTATTATAAAAAGACTTGGGGAAAATGGGTCCCCTTATCTAAAACCTTTTTTAGTTTTGAAATAACCGGTAATTTTGCCATTGATTAAAATAGAAACATAGATGTTTTTAATGATAATTTCGATGAGATAAACAAACTTAGTATCAAATTCAAAACGGAATAAAACATTAATGATAAAGCTGTGAGACATTCTATTAAAAGCTTTAGTCATATCAAGCTTGATAAGAATGTTCCCAACTTTGACCTTTCTATTGATATCAAATAAAGAATTTCAGATATTATTTTTGGAAAAAGAGTAGAGAGGCTGTTGTTGATTAATTTTAAAATGATTCTGTTCATCTAGGTGCACATGCTGATGGGTCTGTAATGACTCAAAGTAGAAGGATTGCTATTCTTGGGAATCAAGCATATACCCGTTGAAAGGATACCTTTGGAGATGATATGACCTTGAAAGAAAGAGGTAATTTCTGCACAAAAGTGTTTTTTGATAATTTACCAGCATGTAATATAAAAATAATGGTTAAAACCATCAAGACCTGCCACACTAGTAGGATTAAGGCCACATATTGTATTATAAATTTCATCTTGACTATGGATCATCATAAGCAATTTGTTATCCTCCATGGTAATAAGATTAGGAAAGTTTTTGAGTAAAAAGTTGTTGGTGAGGTTACTTTGGTTCCTACAATTAGAATATGTTTTAGTTAAAATGTTTTTGAAATATGTAAGAGCTGAGTTATAAATTAAATTAGCATAAGTAATCCACGTTGAATTCTTTTTTATGCAAGAGATGAAATTCTTTATTCTCTTCTTCTTTACATATGAATGATTGATTTTTGTATTCATATCTCCGTCATTTATCCAAGTAGTGTAGGTTTTTTTATACCAATAAGATTCTTCAACCTTAAGAGCATATAGAAGATTAACATTGCCATAGCTAGGTTATTTATATTAACTGAGTTGTTGATGTATTGAAGGGCTAGCTCCATAGTATTAACATGCACTTCAGCCTTAGTAATATTATAAAAAATGTCAACAACGTTAGTTTTATTCCAAGATTTGAGAGCTCCTTTGAGGCACTTAATTTTATTTCAAAAAACATATAAAGGATAGCCCTGAATAGCAAAATTCCAGTTAGCTTCTACCATAGGAAGAAAATCAACAGTTAATGTCCATATGTTAAGAAACTTGAAACTAGATTTAGTAAGGTTAATGACATTAGAAATAGAGACAAGAAGAGGAAAAATGATCAGAACAAGTTCTAGGGCGATGAGTGACATTTGTATGATTGTCAGACCACTCAGTGTTAAATAAAACACGATCAAGCCTTTTCCATTTAGACTTATTAGTCCACGTAAACTTAGTTCCCACGTAGCCAGCATCTTCCAGAGATAATTCTCTGATGGTGCTACTGAAGTCCTCAACACTCTCAAGGCAGAAAGTAAAGCAACCTAGTTGTTCACTAGAGGAAACAATAGAGTTAAAATCACCTATAAAAACCATTTTTTAATATTAATAGAGATAGATTTTTAAAGAGTTCCATAAATCAAATCTATTAAGTCTATGGCACTTAACGTAGACAGTTGTTAGGTGGAAACTTTTGTTGAGAGTTTTGTGAGTAATTGTTGAATGCAATAACTGAGGATAATTTATTTCAGTACTGATGAAGAAGTCCTCAGATAAAAAAAACATATCTTATTACTGATATTGTTGTAATAATTAGGAAAACCCATCTTGATAAAGATGTTGTGAATGTTATTTTCTTTGATGAAAGGCTCAAGAATAGCTAAGAAACTTAGGCTTTATTTTTTGATAATTGACTTCAGCCTTCTGATAGAAGCTTCGTTTCTTATGCCTCGAATATTCCAACACAATAATTTAATCATTGTTATGATTAGAGAGGGTAGATTGATTGGCCCCCCAAAGAGAGACTTTATGATAACGTTTCCTTTCTTTTTTCTAGAATTAACATCTTTGAGTCTTTTGTTTTGGATAACTTGAAAGTCAATTTCTTCTTCTTTCTTCTTTAGCTTGTGAGAATGAGTAAAACTGGCAATGTTAGCTTGTTTAGGTATGTAGCTTTCAGACTTTATGTTGTAGTGAGGAGATAATTCATCTTCAAGGTTCTTGATGACATCAATTAAGTCTTCATTCTTTTCAGAATTGGCATGAGAGGTAGATCCATTAGGAGAAAGAGATGTATTCTCGATACTTATTTGTTTACCTTTGTTAACAATGTTAACAATGATAGAATTTAGTTGATGATGGCTTTCATTATTGTTATCATTATTTTGTTGAAGATCAAACTTTTTTTCATCCTTTTTCCCATTGTTATTTTCTGTATTCTTGGTTTGTTGCTTCCTGGGAGTTTCTTGATTAGTAGCAATGACTTTTTTTACAGGTTTCAATGTCATGACCAACATGAAAACAATGATGACAATATCAAGGCACATCTTTGTAGCTTAAATGAAGCAAGTGTCCATCATTTCTGCCAAAGCCTGTCCACGCACGATGTTGAAGTTTCTAAGAAATGTCCAGCTCGATCCACACATAACATGCATTAAACATAGCGCGATTCTTGGTAGGTATCCAACTTTTTACATGTTTTTCCACAGAAAAAACTACTAATTGGATGAAATCCTCATTATACAGATGTTCATGGACGTTTTCAATCCTTAGCCATACCGGAACTATTGAGCATTCATACTTGGGATTAAAAGAAGGAAGCCATTTTAATCGAGTTATCACCCATAGTCCACACTCCTCTGGACCAGATCTTGCAGAGGTCATTTTTGGATGAAAATTCAAAAAACAGGTGCCGAGAATCCCAACCAGTGTAAATAAATTCTCCAGTAAATTTTCTCTTAGAAAAAATTGATTTAGAACTTGCCTTTTAGATAAGCTTTTACTGAATTTTCCAATTAGAGTATTTTTTGAAGAGCGCCTTCATCTTGTCATTGTCTATCTCATGGGATTGAATTGATATATCATTTTTGGCTTGTGTGTAGATTGGTTTGAATTGATATATCATTTCTGGTTTGTGTGTAGATTGGTTTGATTTCAAGCAGATTCCGGCTTGGGAATACCATATCTACAAAAGATTGGCTTGATGCGTTGTCAGTTTGTAGTCTTGATTCTGCATAATTAGAATTTTCGCTTCCAGTAACATAAAAAAATTAATCAGATGCAGAGTAAAAGTTAGACCGCATCTTCTAACATAAAATTGTCGAGCACCATGGATAGCAAAAAAAAGATAAAAAAGAACAAAAAAATTAGAAGAAAAATTCTTCAGTGTATTTAAGGCTCTCAGTTCCCGGAGCTTTCTTGATTGGCCAAAGCTATTTCCTCCATGTTATTTTTTATTTCCTCCATCATTTGAAAAATCCTCCATGATGTTATTTTCTCCATAAAGGAAGTTACAAAATTGACCTTTATGACCCTAACATACCCATCCAATTTAGTACAACAAAACTCATTCTTCACCCTAGAGAACTACCTTACAAAGAAGAAAACCCATTTTTCACTTATCACTACCTTACATCAGCTGATTCGAAGATAGAGAAAGCTTGGAGAAATAAATTCTAGGTTCTTCCCCATTATCAAATTTAGGGTTTGTAGTTAGATTTTGTTGTTCGATTTCGATTAGGGTTTGAAGTTAGATTTCTATGTTAGATTCGATTAGGATTTCATTTGGAGTTTGATTTCATTGTTAGAATCGATTAGGGTTTGATCTTGGGTTCGCCTTGGGATATCCTACTGTTCTGAATTTTTTTTGCCCACTGAGCATGTGATTCCGAGTGCCCTACTCGGATTCACATGCTCAGTGGGCAAAAAAAAAATTCAGAACAGTGTGTGTGATTGATATTGTAGATGGATGGTAGAAAAAAGAAGAACCTTTTAGGTGGTTATAAAACAGGGATTAGAAGTCTGTACTACGTCTCCGTAAGTGCACCTTTGGTTGAACTATTGAATACGGTAAATGCTAAAAGATCGTTACCACTTGGTAGCAAACATGTTTAGGTGTAGACATGTATACAAATAAATTATGTTGCCTACTTTTTTCGTATCTTATTTATCACAGAATTGAAGACGGCAATAGGTTGATTATACTTAATAGCGAGCACCATGCTTTTCTTACACTGGTGTTTTACACTTGATTCCGAGAGGGCCACTCGGAATCAAGTGCAATATCCCAGTGAACAAATTATCACATAATATAACGAGACAGAGGGTTTACAACTGATTCCGAGTGGTCCTCTCGGAATCAGTTGCACAAATTTTTTTAAAAATTGCAACTGATTCCGAGTGGCCCTTTCGGAATCAGATGCACATTTTTTTAAAAAAATTACACCTGATTCCTAATTCCCGGCTCGGAAATAGTTGTTTTTTTTAGAACTGTAAAAACGGGTTTAGCTGAAAAAAAAATAAGTTTCGAAATAGGTATTTTCAAGCTACGAAGTTGTAAAACGTAAAAACAAGTTTAAATTACATTGTTTGTCGATTGAGTGCTGTTCTCCGGCTTTGTTTGGGTTTCTTCATTTTCCATGATTAATCTTCAATAAAATTGAAGTTCTTTGTTTTAGGATTAATTTTAGAGGTAGAATCATATATCTTGGATTAAAGTTATGTTAATGCTGTGTTTTTTTCATATAAGACTTTTAATTAGATAAATGGCATCTAGTGATAAATTTGAAATAAAAATAAGGGTAATTTGGTAAAAGCAAGTCACTAGTGTTTTTGAAAGTTTGAAAAATGGTGGAAATAAAAAATAACATGGAGGAAATAGCTTTGGCCTTCTTGATTTTCTCAAAATTTAGACACAATGATATAGGATAAATAATTAGATTAGTTAGAAATATTTTCTACTTTTTAAATTTGTTTCGAATTAGAAAAAGTAAGAAATAATAAAAAGAAAACATAAATTGAGATTTAGCTCGCCCTTTTAGGATATAGACTATGATTAAAAATATGTAATCTACTTTGTGCATCTCTTATCACATGTCATATCTATTCCAAATCTGAAATCTCATCAGCGTTATACTTTTGGACCTAACAAGTCTTAATTAAAGCTGTTTGTTACCATAACTAAGAAAATATGTATTGTACTAACATGTAAGCTATGAAAAACAACTATAGGCATTAATGATTTTATCCGTTAATGTAACCCCCACCAATGAAATCTGTATATGACTTTCTTTAGAAAGGTCCCTCCCAAAACTTTAGATTCTAAATATCCATTCAATAGAGAAACCCAATCTCATTCGAGGAGGATTTCTATTGTTGCCAAACATGACTTCTAAAACATGATTAACCATGCCTTATATTAGACATTTTTTTCTGATACGTACACATATGACCGATGCAACATGAGAAAAAGGTATCACATTGAATAAGCGTACAGAAAATACCGAAAAACAAGAGTATAGCACTCACTGAGGACAAGCACAAGCACAAGCACAAGCAGAAGCAGAAGCAGAAGCAGATTTCTGATATTGAATTCAGGTAACCTTAAAGGAATCATCGTCTCGACTACAATAGTGCCTAGCATGGAGATGGCCAAAGGTATAGGAAACTACACAAAACGTACAACGCCAAACATGCTTACATGGAGCATAATCTTTAGCATTCCAACTATTAAGATGCTACTTCCAAAACACCAAGAACGAAAATTGTACAGCGACAACAAATCGACAAAGATTAAGTAACGTATTCAACAACAAATTGGCAGTAAAATTTGATTAACGAATAAAGAAAGTCTACAACAAGGATTCAACAAACAAAAACTCACCAACTTCCTAGATCATTAATCCCGAAACATAACAACAACCACTTCAAAGAGAGAACCCTTGTTTGTTTACAGATATAAAGTTATAAATGAGCGGGAGTTCTGGACCTAGAAAGTACCCGGATGATCTTTGAAAAAGATCACAGATAGTGTTATACACATCATGGTGCAGCAGCATGAAGAAACGAAGTAACCTATTTGATGGTGACGAACTTGTTGGTTCCATGTCTAGCCCAATGAGTCTTCAGATCAATTGGTTTAGAAAAATTATACCCTTCACCCGCAAGTTTCTCCAAAACTTTGGTAAAAGCACCAACACTCATTTTGCGACCAGCAATCCTGGCTCCCCTTCTTTTGGTGCTCATAGGTAATGGGTAAGTAGATATATTAGTAGTACAGCAAGCAGATTGCCATCCACCAGTACCCCACCGATAACACTGTTGGGGCGCTCCAGTGCACGAGCAAACCGGTATAGGAATACCGGATATGTCCATCTTGATCCCATTAATATCAAGATTCGTAGGTCCCTTCAAACGGGGAACACTAGTCGAATTCTTAGGCTCCTTTGGTTTCCTTGGCTTCTTTGGTCTAGGGGCCTTAGGGCCACCACCACCCTTGCCTTGCCTTTTCTTGGAGTCAGCAACTTCTTGATCATCCTCATCAACGAATCGAGTCAAACCCCTCTCTTCAATAATCGGTTGTGGTTGCATATTGTGCATGGAGTGAGCTCGAGAAGTTTCGGGAAGCATATACGCGGGAGTAGGGTTCAAAGGAACAACATTAAACATCTTGTCTCTCTGCTGGTTAATCCAATTGTTATAGTTGACAGGGATAGTTGATTCAGTAATGGAAAAATCTCGTGGTTGGAACACTCCATTCGAGCTCATCATCGCATTAGGATCACGACCGGGGAAAAAGGACTTGGTGTTACGGTGGTCTGTGGTCATTGCAGGGTTGAGCTGCAGACCCAGATGCGACGCCGCTTTAAAAGGTTCATAATATCCCCAATTATTCATAGACAATGCATCATCGTCACCCATCTTGATCTAATCTACAGATTTCAACACATACAGCGAAGATCAACAACATTGAACCACCGAACAGCTTAAACTATGTAAAGCAAAACATTGTCATAAAAAACATTGGTATCCATCGACAAACAAGATCGACTAAAAGCGGCATTACCAGATTTGAGCAATAATACAGGAAAGAAACACAATCTATCATGAATCAAAGAAAGTATAAAACTGTCCATTTTCATCTGTTTAAGTCAAGATCTTGGATCGTAGATCTAATACAACTAATTCAATTCAATTCCAAAATCCAAAGTCTAGGTTTTATTATGAATTTCTATGTATAGAAAGCAAACATTTTCTAGATTCAGATCTGGAAATGATGAAATGTAGATCTGGGAGGGTTATGCAACATTAATGGAAGAGAGTATGGATATATTAGATAGAAATGGAGATAAGTACTAAGGGGACGATAGATATAGAGGTATGAATAAGAGGGAAAGAAAAGAGTAGAAGAAGATTTGATATGGAAATAGAAATAGAAAAGCGAAAAAACGAGGAAAGAGAAAACTTACATGCCCTTTAAAAGGTTTTGCCCTTCTGGAGAGAGACAGGGAGGGAAGAGAGAGGAGAGAGAAATCTGAGAGAGACGGCAAAGAAAGAAGAGAGAGGAGAGAGGAGAGAGAATTAAGAGAGAGAGAGAGAAAGGAAATCCCTAGCTAGCAATCAGATCAGAGAGAAAGAGAGAGAAGAAGATGCCTCATCTTTTACAACCGTTTTTATACTATAATCGCCCTTCTACTTTTATTAGATTTAGGCCTAAATAAAATAAATTAAATTAATAACGCTATAAATGTATTTTAATAAAAAAGACACTTTATAAATATTTGAAAACCAAACACACGACATAAGTAATCGCCTTTTATATAGCCGATTGGTTTGCTACCATTGTTCCACCCATATTTAGTTAATGTTTTACATATTTTGTATAAATACAACACATAAAATAACTTTCATTTAAAATATAAACATGTAACATATAAACATATGAATATATCAACAGACTATACAATTATATTTTGTTTGATTTCTGTTAGAGATATAAGGTCTAAATCCATTAGCCCATATAGTTTATCTATAAATAATAGATTTATAAAGACTTTCTAATAATCAGAAACTCTAGCCGCTTATTGGTGACTAATTCTTCTTTTATCTATATTTGTTTCTTAACATGGTATCAGAGCTTTGGCTTAGATCTTGAAGTTTTCGTGTCTTCCGCTGTGCCGGCGAGCAGTTGTTTTAGCTGTCCGCTCGAATTTTTGTAGATCTACCACGTATTCAATTTCGTTAAGTATTGAATTTATTTGGAAATCTTGGACCTGTTCGACAATTTTGGATTATTTATTGATATTGTTTTGGATCTGCTTTTGTGTGATTTCCATTTTTTTATCTTGTTTTTCAATTGGATTTATTTTGGAAATTTCGATATGCTTTTCGTCAGAATAGATATAGTTTTCGGTTTTCGGATCTGCTGTGTGCAGCTCCAATAAAACGGTCTGATCGAAAGGCAAACGATGTCCGTTTTTACTGAATTTTGGAGAGCATGTTTGGGACATCCAACCCTTCAATATGACCGGTCAGATTATGATTCAGTGGTACGGTTTGGGAGAAATCGCAACTGGAACAGTGCAGCAGTCTTATTGGTAAAACTGTGAATTCAAATTGATTTTGATTTTGATTTTGGAAATTTAAAATTGGCAATTAGAAATTGAATTTATTTTGGTTTTTGGATATTAGTTTGGTATTTGGATTTGAGATTTGATTTGTTTGGGTATTTGACATTGAGATTTCGTTTTGGTGTTTAGAAGTCGTTCTTCGTTTAGCTTCGTTTGAAGTTGTTTAGATTCGTTTTGGCTTCGTGTGGATTCGTTTGGCTTGGTTTGGCTTGGTTTGGATTTTTTAGCTTTGTTTTGGATTTGTTTGGCTTTTTTTGGATTCGTTTGGTTTTGTTTGGTTTTGTTTGGATTAGTTTGGCTTCGTTTGGGTTCGTTTTGACTTCGTTTGGATTCGTTTTGACTTCGTTTGGACTTGTTTGGATTTGTTTTGGATTCGTTTGCATTTGTTTGGTCTGGCTTCGTTTGGCTTGGTTCGGATTCGTTTGGATTCGTTTGGCTTCGTTTGGACTTGTTTGGTTTTGTTTTGGCTTCGTTTGGCTTTGCTTGACTTCGTTTAGATTTGTTTGGTGTTTGGATTTCGTTTGTATTAGTTTTGAGTTTTGGAGTTTGGAGATTGAAGCTTGGCGATTGGAGTTTGGAGATTGGAGCTTGACGATTGGAGTTTGAAGATTGGAGCTTGAAGATTGGAGTTTGATTTTTTGGTTTTTGACGTTACGATTTTGGTTTTGATGTTTTGTTTTGATTCGTTGATGTTTCAATTTTGTTTCTTTTATTTTGTGTAACAAACTCCCAATGCAAGAATAAGCATTGCGAGTTTGAGAGAGGGTGTTAGAGATATAAGGCCTAAGCCCATTAGTCCATATATTTTATCTATAAATAATAGATTTATACTCTATGTAATATACACTTTCTAATAATTTCGTCTTGCATCCGTAAACCAGTTATTCTTATATATGTGATCATTTTTGATGAGTAGTTATAAAAATCACACAATCTATAACAAAGTTTCGATGTAGGGGTGTAATTCAACTCTTCTTTATTAAAAATAATTGATAGAGATATAAATTATATGTTTACGGTATACATGTGTGATGTTAATATCATGAATTTGATAGTATATTGCATAAGATTTTTTTGTTCAAAACTTATGAAAATTATTGGTTCAAATCTAGATAAATATGTAGAAATCATTTATTCTCCAATACTAATATTAATGGCGAATTTCAAGAATACTTTACGGTTAAGAATGGTACCAGGAAAATTGATCATTTATCCCATGGACTTTTTCATAATTGTTGAGGGGTATTGGGTTACGGGTTTAAAAAATATATTTCACGAAAACAAGGATACATTATACAAAACTAGAAGCCCAATGAATATTCCTTGACTGACCTTTGCGGATGACCTTATCATATATACAAATGTCCTTCCTAATACTATAGATAAGCTTTGCACTTTTCTTCAGCATTACCAAAAGTAATCTGGGCAGTTAATAAATAAATTTAAAACTAAAATTATTATCTCTTCTAGAATAAATCGGATCAATTATTCTAGACTGGAAGTTCATACTGGTTTTAAGTCCGGTAATTTGTCTACTATTTATCTTCGCATTCTTATTAACATTAATAACAAAAGCAGTAATTATGAAGCATTGGTCACTAAAATCAAGGACATGATTATGAACTGGGAAGGAAAAAACTTATCTTACAGTGGTCGTCTGATTTTAATCCAAACAATTTTAATGTTCATGTCTACCTACTGGTTACAAAACAGTCTGTTACCGAAAACTGTATTAATATAATCGAAATAATTTTTAATAAATTCCCACGGGGATTAACAATTGATATTAATACAACCAAATGGAAATAGTCTAATTTATATAGGTCATTTGAAGAGTGTGGGCTAAACATGAGAAAAATTCATAACCTTCAAAATACATTTTTCATACAAGCTATGGTATATGTTTAGAGACCTTAAATATTTTTGGTTTAGATATATGTATAGTATATGCGGTAAAGACCGTAACTCTCTCCATGTTAGCTATTCTTAACACCACTCTTAAATATGGAAACTACTAATGAGTTTTAAGGACAAAACTGAAAAATATATTATCTAGAAATTGGGTAAATGGTGCAACTCTTCACCCTTTATAGTCATAAATAGTAGTGTTGATAATAGTTGGTATTCAATAGATAAGGTTAAAAACTACTGAAATAGTAATGCTTGTAATGTGGATAAATTAAAAAAAAATTGTTATCCCATATATTATCAAAAGTATCCAAAATAATTGTATAAAAGATCATGAAGAAGATTTCATTAATTGGCTGTTATTTGTTGAGGGTATGCTCAAAACAAAGGAAACATGAAATTACTTGAGAATTAAACATAATAAATCCTAACATCACACCTAAAAAATGCTCTATACTCATTTGGAGAATTCTATATGGTTGAATTGGTGTTGATTTAGTCCTAGTTTCTAAATGTCAGAATTGTGACAACTTCGAAAGTTTAAATCACCTAGTTGTGTCTTGTAAGTTAGCTTGGTAAGTTTGGTCTTACTTCTCTAAACAGATTCATGACCATTGCTCATATAATCAGAAGTTAGTTTTAGTATACTATAAAAGATGTTCATGTAAGAATATAACCCATACTATTATCTGTTGGATTCCTTGGAGAACTCGGAACCAAGCTAAATTTAATAAAAATATATCTTATCTTTCATATATTATAAACTATATTAAACATATTTGTTTCTAGTCTGGATCAAGCCAAATTATTCAACATATCTCAATGGTCTTATAACCTCAATGCAACGATGTTTCAACCACATAAACATCAAAATAAAAATAACTATTTTCAACTGGTCTCTCCCTAAATATAATAAGTTGAATCTAAATGCAGATAGATCATGTTTGATGAATGGTGAGGCCAATGGTGGAGTTTTACTAAGAGATAATAATGGTAACATAGTTGTTGGGTTTGGTAGATTATACGAGAAACTTACTCCTATATTAGCTTAAGTCAGGTTTCCATTAGATGGTATAGTCATTTGTGATAACCTGGGTATAAACGATCTAAAAATAGAAAGTGACTCAAATATATTAATCCAATTTCTCCCTATAGACAAAGATCCATAGAACTTAGAACATTTACTTAAATGCTGCAGAAATCTAATAACCTATAATATGGTATTACAACATATCATTAGAGATCAAAACAAGGAAACTGGCGGGCTTTCTAAATGGACTATGAAGTCTAAAAATGCATTAGATTTCAATCTAAACAAAGCCTCTAATCAGCTTATAGCTATCACGTTACTATAAAGTATAGGTTTAGGTTCTATCGGAATTGAAGATTGATTGTTCCTCTACTATATTATCTATTATTGTTTCTAATGCTAAACTTATCGTGATTGTAACATTCACAGTTCTGCCTATGTATAATTATTGGTTACTAACAATTTCTAGTAGGTTACTTTTGACTTCTTGTTCCTAGAAATGTATATGTTTGCGGGAATAATAACAAGTTCACAAATAATTTAAAATGTTCTCTAATCAGATAAAAATAAGAAAGAATTAGAAGCTAACAACTAAAAAGAATATAAGTAGAGATAAAAGATAATTACCTTTATTGATATTATCAAAGAAAACTAAGTTGCCTTGAAGGAATTCTGAGTGAATTCAAATGATTTCCCTGAGATTTATGAAGAAAAAGTTGTCCTTCTTCAATAAGTCTATATGTTTGGATAAAATCTTCAACCAAATACGTTGACTAGATTCAACAATTTACAACTAAGCTCTAGACAGAAAATTGAAGGACGTAGTTTAACCTAAAGAAGACCAAACCAGAAGAATGGTGTAATACCTGTCAAATTAAAATTTTATTAAGCCTAAATAAAATAAATAAATAACGCTATGATTTTATTTTGATAAAAAATACAGTTCTTAAATATTTAGAAACCAAACACAAAACATAACTAATCGTCTTTTATATAGCAAATAAGTTTGCTAGCTTTGTTCCCCCGGTATTATAGTTATTTTTTACATACTTTATATAATATACAAAGCACAAAATAAATATCCTTTTAGATGTAAGATATAATAAGCGTGTAACATACAAATATCTATTGATAATATCTAACCTAAGGAGTTAGGTTAAAAATTATGGTTAGTTATCGGAATTTGTCATGTGCGTCAAAAATTTATTAATGTTATTTTTGTATCAAAATTGTCATTCTTGTTGAACACATTTTGCATAATTAAACCACTCACTCTTTTGATACACTTTACCAATTTCGATGATTAATCATAATTGTAAAATAAAAAATCCATATCATCTATAACAAAGTTCTAATGCATAGGTAAAAAACAATTGATAAATATATAAATTATATAAGTGGTTAATTTATTTTGTTTGCGACAAATTTTTTTTGGGTGAAATTAGAATGTGTGATGCTAATATTATAAAACTTATAGTGGATTGTATACAATTTTATGTTAAAAACTCATAAAAGTTATTGGTTCAAATCTATATAAATATGTAAAAAAACAGTATTCATAGAATCACTTGTTTTTCATATACTAATATTATTTTCTAAGCTTATTACCTTTTAATAAAATTGTAAATATCTTACATAAAAAGAACTACATCAAGAACAGAGTAATATGAGGTAAAATTCATCATCATTTCAATATATTATCGGCTACTTTCCAGTTATGATCAATGTCATGGAAAATATTTCAATCAAGAGTGACAACATATCAAAATCTACACAAAATTATGGTCCTTCAAAGTCTTTATGAATAAAAGAAAATAGAGTAACAGTCTAAAGATCTCAAAACAGAGGCATAACATAATCCAATTTTTCATATTTGACAAGCAAAATAGATAAGAACAAAGATGATCATACCATTCCTTCTATCTTGAATCTTGAAAAAAATTCATGGAAGAATCAAAACCAAATGGTAAAGAATATCAAGTCATATTCAGAAGTGATCAAATCATATGTGAAAAACGCAATGCTATCACATTTAGAGAAATTCATGAGAAACAAGATCATGTGTCTATACAATTCACAACTCAATACAATAAGAATTTAATGACCTCATCTAAATCTACCTTAATTACAAAATTCACAAGAAGTATGCGTAAACTCATATTTATTCAAGAATTTTTCAATACTTTAAATTTGTGGGTGAGGTCAATGTATGATAGTGATGCTAAACACATCCTGATTGAACTCACACTTCAAGAGGACTTGTGTAAACTATGGAAGAAATGTTTTTGGACCATACGTGAATATTCAATGAGACTATTTAAATGGACAACTGATTTTAATCCTAAATACAAAAGTCCAATTAATCCGGTATGGATAAAGATCTATAACCTTCATGAATACTTATATAATAAAAACCTCATTAAAATGGTAGCATCTTGTATATGGAAGCCTCTTAAAATTTGGGTCCCTAACAGACATAAAACTAAGTATAATTGTTGTTATGCCTGGGTAAAATTAGATGTAACCAAGAAAATATTATATAAAGTATGAATTGGGTTCGGGGACAATGATGGTTGTTAGTTGGATATCAATTATAAAGATATACCCTAATATTGTTTATTGTGTCAACTTTTGGGACATGAATTCTCTGAATGTAAAAAATAGAAACTTAATTACAATAAAGGAAAAATCCAAGATATAATACATAATACTAACTCTTTTAATCAAACTGAAATGTGCGTACCAAAATTACCAAAAGTTAAGTTTATAGTTGGTGTGGTTAATTTCTGTCTGAGGGTAAATTTTTAATTTGTTTAGGGTTTGTGGAGGTATGTGGGTGTTTTAATGTTTAAGTAGAGAGTAGAGGTAGAATTAAGCAGCCTGGTTGTATTTAATTTTCATTACCCCTATTTAATGCTACTGGTGGGGTATTTATACCCTTGTATTTGGGCTTTATGGGCTTTCGGGTCATGTTTAATGGACCCGGGTCATGTTCAAAGACCCATGAGCTTTTAGTAGAAGAGCAAGCAGCTTAGTCAAGAAGTGTTTAGGTTTTTAAGAACTTTAGTCATAGTTCGAACAGTACAATGGGCTAGGTATTCGAACTGCCCTGTCCGGTCTGGTGATCCTAGTTCGAACTGTCCCCGTCCGGAGAGGTAGCAATATTCGGACTCATCAATAGTAATAAAAGATAAAATAAATTATATTACTATATTAATAACTAATGAAGAGAAGAACAATAGTATTAAAAGTTTTCATGAGGTGGATAAACTAAAAAAATTGAGTCAAAACAGTTCAAAATCTGTCACAAATCAAAATAATTCCAATTTGAAAACTATTTTCCCTTATAAATATGTTAGTAACATCCTTACAAATGAGGATATTCCTACCATAAATGATGCTGAAATAATTGAGGTAATTCAGTTTGTGGATACAAGTTTAAACATATTAACTAATACAGATTATGAAACCCGAACTTTGAACACCATACACTAAATAAGAATAGTATTGGTAGCCTACCCGCCTCTCATACCCTTATAAAAATAACAGTGGACAAGGACTTCAAAGAAATTCTAACTAAAAAGCTAAAAGAAGCAAAAAATACAAGGAAACAAAAATCAGTAGTTATTAAGGCTCTAAAGACTAAAGATTCCAACAAATCCTCCTAAACCAAATCTAGATGACTATCAAGATCCTGAACTGGAACATTAGAGGAATATGAAACAAAGCCTCTAAGAGAAGGCTCGAGTGTATCAAAAAACAAGAGAACTTGATTTTATTGCTCTCCATGAGCCTTTGATTAAGTTAGAACATATGGAGAAAATAAATAGGTATAATGGATTTAGAAAGTTCATTACAAATATTAATAACAAGATTTGGCTTATGTGGAATTATAATTTCAATGTTGATATTATCATCAATCATCAGATTTTCATCCATGCCCATGTTAGTAACATAAACATGGACAAAAGCTTTCTTGTTAGAGTTATCTATGCTAAATGTATCAGGGAGCTTATATTTAACTTATGGAACAACTTAAGACCCTTATCAGACATTATTAAGGAGTGGCTTTTGATGGGTGATTTTAATGCAATTTTCTCTCCTCATGAACAAGTTGTTTGTTCTTTTATTTGTCTAAAATGTTTGGAAGATTGCAATAATACTATAAGGGATTACGTCTTGAGGATACTAGTAACTTGGGTACCAAGTATACATGGACTAATAATAATAAATAGAAGAGGCTAGATAGAGTTTTATATAACTATGTCCGGGATGACTACTTCACTAACACTAGAGTAAACACACATGACTAAAACATATTGAGACCACTCTCCTTATTTGTATATCAATCTCCATAGGTTTCAATAAGATTAAAAACCCATTTAAATTAAAAATATATGGATCCAACACAATGAATGTTTTAGTACAGTGGAAAATGTTAGAATCAAAAGATGATATATCTTCCATTAAATGTTTTCTTGAATAAACTTAAAAGATTAAATGGTACTCTTAAGAATTGGAACAAAGACAAATTTGGAAACATCTTTGATCCTGTCCTTAATACTGAAGAGATTATTAAATACTTTGAAATTAGTTTTTAGGAAACTCAAAATACCTAAAATAGAATTAAGTTATCTAAAGTTAAGGCAAACTACCTTCAATTACTAGCTAAAGAGGAATCATGGCATCAAAAGTGCTACTCTAATTGGATTAATAACGAGATAAAAGCACAACTGTCTATCACTCCTATGTTAAAAAATATAAGGATAATAAATATAATTCAAAGCATACTAAATGATAACACTTGGACTACTAACCAAGTGCAATTAAATAAATATGCTGAGATATACTTTAAATATATATTATCATACCAAGTTAACCATCGAGAAGCAGAGAACCTAAAGAATATTATCCCCAAATTAATAACTGATGTGGTAATAAATATTTAATGATATTACCTTTTGAAAAAGAAATTCATGAGATAATTACTAACCTTAATCGAGTGAGTGCTTCTAGTACTGATGGCTTTAACAGTCAATTCTTCCAAACTTGTTGGCATATTAATATGAAGGATTTGTGTGATGTCATAGTTTTTTTTCTTTAGGGGCATGTAATTCCTCAAGGTATTTTGGCCAATATTATCTGTTTTATCCCTAGAATAATGATCATACAACATGAAAATGTTTTTTGAGCCATTAGTATGTGTACATTATTCGATAAAATAATCTAAAATATAGTCAATAACATATTCTTCATATCTTAAAATTAGATATGATGTTCAAGGAGGTTTTGTATATGGTAGAGATATTCAAGACTATATTCTCTTCGTCAAAGAACTAGCTCGTGACATAAACAAGAAATCAAATGGAAATAATGCCATGATTAAGGTTGACATGACCAATGCCTTTGATAGAATATCACATAAATTTTTATCCTCAAAATCTTACTTCAATTTGGTTTTAGTACGGATTTTAAAAACATGTTTTATTGATAATAGTATCACGTAAGGGGATCATTTATCCCTTAGCCTTTTCATAATTGCTGAGAAGTATTTGGTTAGGGGTTTAAACAATATATTTCAAGAAAACAAGGATATGTTATACAGAACTAGAAGCCTTATGAATATCCCTTCTCTGGCCTTTGCAGATGGCCTTATCATATATACAAATGACCTTCCTGATAATATAAATAAGCTTGATTCTTTTCTTCAGCATTATCAAAAGCAATTTGGAGAGTCAATAAATAAAGTTAAAACTAAAGTTATCATTTCCTCTAAAATGAATCAGACTATTTTTTCTAGACTCGAAGATCAGACTTATTTTAAGTCTGGGAATTATCTTGGCATTCCTATTAACACTAATAACAAAGCCAATAATTACGAAACATTGGTCACTAAAATCAGGGACATGATTATGGACTAGAAGGCAAACACTTATTTTATGGTGGTCGTCAGATTTTAACCCAAACAATATTAATGTCTCTGTCTACCTACTGGTTACATAGTAGTATGTTTCCAAAAAAAATTATTGATAGAATCAAGAGATTTTTTAGTAAATTACCGTAGGGATCAACAGTTGATATTAATACATTCAAATGGAAAAAATGATCTAATGTATGTAGGCCATCTGAAGATGGTGGAATAAATATGAGGAAACTTCTCAAGACACATTTTCCTATAAGGAATGGTATTCTAGGAACCACTCCTAAATATGGAAAAGACTAATGAGTGTTAGGGACAAAGCAAAAAACATATTTTCTGGAAATTGGGTAAATGTGAGCTAGACTTTTGGTTGGATAGATGGCGCAACTCTTCACCCATTACAGTCCTAAATAATAGTGTAGATTATAGTTGGTATTCAATAAATAAGGTTAAAAACTAATGAAATAGTAATGCTTGTAATATAAATAAATTACAAAACTCTGGAATCCTATATATTATTAAAAGTATCCAGACTAATTCTATAAAAGATCACGAGGAAGATTCCATTATTTGGATATTATCTATTTAGGGTAAGTTCAAAACAAAGGAAACTGAGAATCACTTGAGAAGTAACATAATAAATCCAACTTGTAAGAATTTAGAATAAAATCACACCTAAAAAATTCTCTATATTCCTTTGAAGAATTCTAAATGGTTGGATTCCTGTTGATTTAGTCATTCAAAAACTAAAATTTATCATAGTTTATAAATGTCAGTTATGTGACAGCTTAGAAAGCTTGAATCACCTATTTGTGTCTTGTAAGGTAGATTGTCAAGTTTGGTCTTACTTCTCTAATATTTTTGGTCTTAGACTAAATAAATTCATGACCATTGCTCATCAAACGAGAAGTTATTTTTGATCTACTTCAAAAGATATTTATGTAAAAACCATAATTCATACTATTATCTGTTGGATCTTTAGAGAACTGTGAACCAAACTAAGATTAATGAAAATATATCTTATGTTTCCTCCATTACAAACTATATTAAACATATTATTTCTAGTTTGGATCAAACCAAATTTTTCAACATATCTCATTGGTCTTACGACCTCAATGCAGCCACAAAAATTGGGTGTTTCAACCACCTAAACATCAAAAGAAAAATAACTATTTTCATCTGGTATCTTTCTAAATGTAATAGGTTGAAACTAATTATAGGTGAATTATGTTTGATGAATGGGGAGGCCAAAGGTGGAGGTTTACTAAGAGATAATATTGGTAACATAACTTTTGGGTTTGGTAGATTATACATGAAACTTACTCCTATATTAGCTGAAGCAGGGCTCTATTAGATGATTTAGTCATTTGTAATAACCTAGGTATAGACAATCTAAAAATATAAACTAACTCACAAATATGGATCTAATTTCTCTCTAAATGCAAAGCTTCCAGGAACTTAGAATATTTACTTAAATATTGCAACATTCTAATAACCTATAATATGGTATTGAAACAAATCCTTAAATATCAAAACAAGACAGCTGACTGGCGGAATGTGAAGTGTAAAAAGAGACTGGATTTTATTCTAAACCAAAGCCTTAATCAGTCTTAAAGTTGTCACCTTACTAGAAAGTATTGGTTTAAGTTATATCAGAATTGAATATTGATTGGTCCTCTGCTGCATGATTTATTTTTGTTTCCGACTAAACTTATCACGATTGTAACATTCACAATCTTGCCTATCTATAATTATTGGTTACTAACAATTGCTAGCACATTATTTCTGATTTCTTGTTTTTAGAATGGTATTTGTTTGCAAAATTAAGAACACGGTCACAAATAATCTAGAATGCTCGCTAATCATGGGAAGGAATTGGAAGCTAACAGTAGGAAGAAGTGCAAGTAGATATAAAAGCGAATTACATGCATTGATATTCCAAAAGAAAACTTGAGTTGCCTTGAAGAATTCTGAGTGAATTCGAATGATTTCTCTGAGTGCAACGACATCATTCTCCCCCATGTGAGAAGAGTTCACCTTCAAATTCGCAGCATCGTTAGCAAACAATAAGTCGAGGTCATGCTGCAAAGTAGTTACATCTATCGCCCTTTAATAGCTTGCCCAATCAATTGCGGAACCAAATAATATGTCATCACATACAGTTGCATCAGAAATCCGTAAGAAACTTGGGAAACACAGGTTGCTGGTATGCGAGGGTTAGATATAATACTCATGGAACTTGACTTAAGCGTTGTATCACAGCTGTAGAACTTGATGAGCGTCATGGCTTCGAGAAGGTTAATCATCAAAGGAATGTTTTTAGGTCTCAGCAACACTAACACAATACACGATCTCGATTCCACTGTCAGGGTCTTTTGCCTGAATGCAAGCAATGTTGATAGCCGTTGTTTTTACTGTATCTCGAGCAACAAAAATAGGATCATGCATGAACTTGTCCTGTCCATAACACCTGCTCAATATCGAATAGATAACATCATGTGACTAAAGATAAAGGTAAAATACTGGATGAAGTGTAATAAGGAGGAAGAGCCCAGGCCAATGGAACTCCAAGAGACAAAGGAAGATGCGTTTGCTTGTAAAACACAGGTAGTCTCATTATGGTCATGTCAAGGTCCGAAAACACATTGAACATCATGCATACTACCCCATAGAAAAGATCACCCATATAAACCCCCTCATCAATCACTGTTCTATGGTGTATCTCCGTTGGGAAAAAGAAGGTAAATACCATACTAATCAGATGAAAGAATTTGAAAATGTAGACAAATGAATTCATTTTCATGAGAAAATATTCTCTTGACATGTAAGCTTTGAAAATTTGCATCTTGCTCATATCATACTTGTTAGTAGTTAGGGCGACATGGCATGCTCTGGACCTGTCGAAAGAAGTAGCAAGTTCGTCACCCGATTGCGTACCAACGTGAAACAACTGAAATGCTTCGGTAAGTTTCGTCACAAAAACAAAACTGTACAGATCCTCTTTGTATGCCCAATGCTGCTTGGAATCCTTTATTTTAGTGATGCCACTCTTGGAAAATATAAAAACAAGAGAAAAATCTGCAACCAACTACAACAGTCGAGTCAGCCTTGGTTATCAGCAGGTGCATCCAAAATCTACAGCTTGAAGAAACTCTTTGTCTACATGAAATATACATGAGGTCAGACTAAAACATAACTGAATCGCCCTCAATTCTGACACCCCCTGGTTCAACTTAATTTGTTGATCCAGCATTTTAAGACTAATATTTTTTCTAAAGACATAAACCCCAATAGATGCAATGAATCCAAGAGTAGTAGCAGGAGGACCATCTGTCACCAAATTAACCCACAGTAGCTGCATGAGTATCATACATTCTGGAATTCCAAGTTGCGGCTGTCAAGAAAATTGATAGTAATTCTCCAACATTAGACGATATCATGTTCCTAACAAAATATTTCATATTGTTATCTCGAATGTCCCTTGGCTACGACAGCAACAATCTTACTGAAATTGTCATTGGCGAGAACCATACCCCGAAGCTTCTTTTGTAACCTCAGTTCCGGTGATACCCATTGCAATTCCAATATCAGTTAGTTTCAAAATAGGTGCATCATTGATGTCGTCTTCGGTCATGGCAACAATCTCTCCCATTTCCTTGAACATCCTGACGGTTTCTTGCTTATGCTTTGGTTCGGCTCGGGAGAAAACTTTTGCTCCAGGTCTCGACAAAGCTTTAATTTGTTGTGAATCTTGTGATGTTGGAAGAGACATGAACTCTTTACCGGTAAAACTAAAACCTCGAAGATCCTCCTCAATTGAAAACAACCTGATTTCTCTGCAAATAGCCTATGCCGTTAATTTATTATCTCCGGTTATAACCATTGCTCTTATTCCAGCTTCTCGACAATCTTCAATCAACTTCTTGAATATCTCGACTTGAGCCCCACGAAAAGGATTAGCCATGGCTATCCAATTTTTTCACATATTTTACAAATATATAGACACTGGTAACAATTATCTTTTCCTCGCCTGAAGTTTTCGAAACTGCTACTAATTGTCTTGTAAATTGATCCATTGTTTCATGTAACCTATTACCAATTACCCACTGCAACTAACCACAATCTCAAGTAGACAAATCTTTGTCCCAACTACACGCTTAACCACCGAGTAGCTTCGGATGCAATGCAATTTTATCAGCAAACTTACCAACTTTAGGCCAACCAATTCCCATGGAAGGTGCGGCTGGATCACCTCCTTTTCAGGGAGAGCTAATGCTTGTTGGGTTTTTTGGTTTGACACTGCTTCACACCCAAAAAGAAGCGAGCGGGTAGGCCAAGAAATCCGGTCAATGATGAGGCGAACATCACGCACCCTGCCAGCCTTCGAGAAAAATTCATACACGTCTCTTTCAGTTGCCTTTAAACAATCTGATAAGCAAACGCTGTTCTTTTATCACGTTCGGGATCAACCGCAGGCTCATCCCCATCTTCCATCTTCTCTTTGCCTTAACTTGCATCCATGTTCGTTTGCTCTTGTCCACTGAGATTTGCAGTCAATATCACAGTTTCTGGGACTGCCTCTCAACAAAAGTGGTATCTAGAGCACTGCTGCGTAACTGAGAGGAAAATTAGATGACCACGGTCTTTGGTGAATCACTGTATCAATTAAATCAGGAGCTTGACCTCCCGTAGTCGATTGAATCACCAACACCCTTACCAGTCGTTTCGATTATTTGAACAAACACAGATTTCTTTCTATGATAGTAATTAACTCCTGGAGTGTTTGTGAAGAGCTTCTAGCCTTAACTCGATATTCGTTTTACTAAGGTGTTGAAAGTCATGATTGCATTCGTATTACCAAAAGAAAACTTATGCTTCTGCTTAGGTGGCCAATGTAAGTGGTGTAATTATTATTTGTTAGTATTATTTGTTTTTTGTTATTAATTTTTTTTTTTGCAAATAAAAGTATTATTATATCAGACTAAATTGAGAGTTACATAGAAGTTTGTCTTAAATTGAAAAAAAACAAAAGGAAAAAAGGACTAATAGCAAATAACCCTAAACAAAAATAACCCTAAACAGAAAAACAGAAGACGAAAGGCCGTCTTGTTCGATCAGAAATTGGGAACAAATTCTATGCACAGAGGAAAGAAAATTCGCAGCTTTTAGACGATGGAAGGCATCGGAAATCGGGGCATTTAGCCAGGATCAATTATCCGACTCCAAAACTTTCCAATGTAGTGATAGCCAGAAGAGCATTAAGGTATTGTAACCCTTGAAGCTTTGATCATGGCCAACAGTGAGGATCCACTTCGCAATCCAGTCAGAAGCTTGGTTCTGGATTCTGGGAATGTGGCGAAGAGTCATATAAGGGTGGATGAGACTTCTACGGATGGTGACAGTTGATTCGAGAAAAGGAGCAGCAATACCAGAGGCCAGAATGTTGATTACGGTCATGCAGTCTGACTCTATATCAACATCTACCCAGTTATTGCGCTTACAAATGATGAGACCTTCGATAATGGATTTACACTTTGCTAAGAAATAATTCAGCTTCCCAAACAGACAACTGTGGCCAAGGATAATGTCGTCACTGTAATTTCTAATCAGGATACCACCAGGTTACAAGCACCATCGACATTAGTTTTAGTCTGCCAGGGTTGGGAGCCAGCCATTTCAGGTAACTAGATTTCTTCCTTCTTTTATGAATATTTCTGCATCCCATAACTTCTCGTGCAAAAGTGACATTATACCAATGCTTAGCAGAGAGAGAGTGCAATTCATATCCATCCCTGTAATAATATTAGTGACCCTGTCAATGACACTCTTGACAGTGTCATGAAACTTGGAGCAATTTCTCTTATACCAGATTGTCCAACAAATGATTTGAAGGACAATCTAAGTAACACTTAATATTTTAAGTGTTGTATAAATTAAAATTTTAAATATTATTTTTAAGGTTATAATATTGTTATTACACTTTGAATATTATTATTATGTTTTGGTTTAAATATTAGAAGTGTTGATATTATGTTATAAACCAAAACCATATCTTATCATGTTAAAATATTACAAATTTTATGATTATGATTTTAATATTACATTTTGAATATTATTATTGTGATTTGGTTATAAATATTACAAGTCTTATTCTTATTTTTTAAACCAAAATCATATTTTATCATGGTAAAATATTACAAGTTATATTGTTATAATTTTAATATTACATTTTGATTATTTGTTTTAAATATTACAAGTGTTGTTATTATTATTTGTTTACAAAAATCATATCTTATAATTATTTGATAGTACAATTGTTGTTATTATAATAAAAGGTAAATATTTTTTTTGTTTATTTAGTCGTTCACAGTTTATACTGTGCGGGCAAGGAGTTGTAAAAATGTTTTCAAATTAAAATACAAAATCTAAAATATTTTTTTAGTCTCTTGTCGCTAGCCACTTTTTTTATACGCAACACTTTCTCAACAGTAACTGCAATTTGTAAAGGATCTGCGAAAACTTGTCCTCGAGTCTCACCATTAACCTTACGTAACGCAGCAGCAATCAACTCGACCATCTTCGTCTTCGTACTAAAACTTTGTTTAGGAACAACGGTCTTACTCTTAGTTATAGTCGGGTGTTTGACGCTTCGTGTCACCTTATCGCCCATTTTGGAACTAAAAGTTTGTTAGGCGGTCTTACTCACAGTCGTAGGTGTAGTGACAGGTTTGGCGCTTCGTGTCTCCTTATCGGCCATCTTGGAACTAAAATTTTGTTTGGCGGTCTTACTCATATTCGTAGGTGCATTGGCAGATTTGACGCGTCGTGTGACCAGATCCCTCTCGGGTGGAGGAGAGATCATAAAAGAAGAAAATTCCGAAAACTCAGTTTTCTTGGTTGCTTGTCCTAACCTGTTGAAGCCAAAAAATGCCATTGGGATGATCACAAATAAAAACTAATAACAACTAATAACAATTATTTTTCGAAAAAAAAATCGAACTATTTCGAAAGTAGAACTACAATATGTAAAATAAGAAAGTAGAGTTTTATAGAATTTCTAGAACTAGTAAAGAGATTTAGAGAGATGTATAGTAGATTTAGAGAGTTTGTGAGTTTGGAGTTGGGGTCTCCTCAATTTATATGGGAAACCCATTAAAAAAAATTCAAAAATTTGGAAATAAAAAAAAAGTCCGACCTATCCGGAAAATTGTCCGGATGGCCCAAATCCCAAATTCGGATCATCCAGACTATCCGGACGGCCCAAATTTTCTATGGCTAGTTTTTTATCCGAACCATCCGGACTCTTGTCCGGATGGCCTGGAAGGATGGCGTCAACAATAACGTCATCCTAACGGCTATTTAAAAAATAATAATTAAAAAATCTATAAATAGTTCAATAACAACTATTTTTTTATTTGATTGAACAACTATGTTAATTATTTGGTTTTTATTATTAATGAATTGTTTGTTTTTCTTGCATTTTTTATTAAATGTTATTTAAATCTCTTTCAATTTCAATTTTTATTTGCTATTTACAAGTAATTTATTTTTATGCATATACTTATACAATTCTAAAAATTTCAAATTTAGACTTCAAATATTTAATAGTTCGAAAATACAATTAACTATTTAAATCATCTAAATATATACACTTCTTGAAAGATCTAAAGAACTACCTAATAATTTAAAATCAAAATACAATTATATGTCTAATAGGTATATATATTATTTAATATCTACATAATATTAAATAAAATATCTTAAATATCTAAATATAATCAAACAATATCAAAATCATACTACAATTATCTTGTTTACGATATCTTGTTTAAGACAATCAAATTATTAATTTTATAATTGTAAAAATATTTTCAATAATATAATAATTTATAAACAAAATACAATTAGATGTATATATTTTATTTAATATATACATAATATTAAATAAAATATCTTAAATATTTAAATATAATTAAACAATATCAAAATCATATTACAATTATATTTTGTATGATATAATTGTCTTGATTAAAGAATTTCGATTAAAATAATATAGTATTTAAATTAAAATACAATAAATAGCATAATTAGTTCATTTATATTGTACATATCTAAATTATTGAAATTCGACTTAATTAACACATACGAATTAATTTTAAATAATATTATAAAATAATTGATAAGCAGTGCCTTAAATGGGTCTTCTGGTAGGTAACCTACGAACCTGACCCGTTATACCTGCAACCCGGCAAAGCTGCAACCTGGCAAACCTGTTTACCTGTTAGACCTGCATAAGCAACAACTCGACATAAATTATTAAATAGGTTTGGCGGGTCCTGGGTTGACCCATTTGCCACTCCTACTTCTGCTCGTTTATTTTGACACTATAGTCAACATCATTTCCAGCTGAAAGGAAATCTACATGGGTTTCTGAATGATATTGCAAACTGGTATTCGGACGAGAATATATTATTCTCGTTTGAGTCCGCTTTCAGCCTTTAGTTTTCTTTTTCTCATCAAAGTAATCCATACTCCTACTCACTGGATTTGATTTTATAGACATCAGTGATAAATGTTCTCCGGATGAAACTTCATTCCCTTTCTTAATACAACCTAGACTTTGTTGGAATTTCTCCATTAAGTTGGACCATCACATGTCTTATCGATGTATCAAACTATCGTTAATATTAGTCCAATAAAAGTAATCATAAAGAAAAGAACGGACTAGTAGATAAAATATGTATCATAGAGGTAATTGTATAGATACCAGGTTTAATTCCGAATACTGTGAAGGATTGGATTCGGAAATAAACAACTTAAGCAAAACGTAAAGTTTTGGGGTTATTTTGTAAAACAAAATAATACCGGGTTATGGTCCCTAAGGGTGGCAATTTAATAAGGACTGGTCTTCATTAAGTAACCGTCTGGAAGTTACAAACGGTTAAAAGAGAAGAATCGTTTTCTCACTTCAGTTCTATATAAGAATGAGTTCTTCATTCTTAAAAGACACGAGATCAAATACAGAGAGAAAAAAAATCCTTTAAGAAAAACAAATTGATTCTTCCTTCGAATCGATTACAAAAGTGTGTTTTGGTTGCCATCTCTTAGAAGAATCGATAACCTAGCAAAGGATCACGGATCATCCACTTTAAGTCAGGAATCTGAAGATCAAAGAATGTCTACATCCTGTAAGTATTTATTCCGCATTATTACAGGATGATTTAATTTCATGGTTCAATAATTTAAGTAAGAAATCCGTAGAGAATTTCTTACAAGTGGTATCAGAGCCACCATAAAGTTAAATTCTTAGTTTTTCAGATTATGGAACTATCAATATTCAAGATAGTTTAAAAGGATAGCAAATCGTAGTGAATTATTATATAATTCCATCAAGAAAATTTGTTTGTTTAATACAAACATGAGATAAGTAATTGTTCAACAAACTACCTATAATTTGATATTAAATGTAAATGCTTAGTTTGCAACTTACGGTTACTGACTTCAGCACAATTATAGACTTAGTTTATTGCCGTTTTAAACTGTAGTATTATATAAAGGCCAAACAAAAATTAATGTTTTGGTTTCTGTAATATATATTATTATTGTTAAAGTTATAATATATATATATATATATATATATTAGTGGTGGGTCCACTACTTACGCAAGATATAAAGAAGTGGTGGGTTGATTTTAGTATATAAATTTATTTTATTATTAATTTCATTATTGAAGACGTGGAGGCAGTTAATAAATTTAATAAATAATTGTTATTAATATTACGTGTAATTGAAAAAATAAAATAAAATGAAAATACAATCCAATCCAATCCACTAACTCAGCATGTAGTTAAACATAAAAAACCGTTGTATGAAAAGTGGAAGTGATTTTTGATGAGGAAGAATAAAAGACAAGGGCTAAAATGCATAGAAATAAATGTATAAGGGCCAAAATGCATAGAAATAAATTTGTAAGGGCCAAAATGCATAGAAATAAATGTATAAGGGCCAAAATGCATAGAAATAAATGTGTAAGGGCCGAAATGCATGAATTGTAAAGATATAGCTAAAATAGGAAGGAACCTTAAAACATGGACCAAAAGTTGTAATTAAGCCAAATTAAAGCGTGTGGGGTCCGCAATTGTACTATAAAAGGACCACACACGCTTCACGAATATCGAGATGAATAGTACGACTTTCTCTCTCTACTCTTTTAGCATTTTCTCTCTCTAGATCTAACACTCAAATATTCTTCTACTTCCTAATCCTCTATCAACGAATATTCTCATAACAAAATCACCCTCGGACCATCTTTTAACTCTTCAGTGGCGCCGTCTGTGGGAAGCGAAAATCGCTCCGACGATAATCACTTCCTAGAAATAATTCTCGTTTCGAGGAGAACCATGGAAGGCCCAGGGGACGATTTGGTTGATCATTGCGAGGAAAACATGGAGACGGACGACTTTCAGGACGACTTGGAATCCGAAGGAGAAAGAGGTATGCGAGTCGAGAACGCTTTCGATGACTCCGCCCTCTTGGCTCAAAGGAATGA
Source organism: Limnanthes douglasii subsp. nivea (assembly GCA_036936605.1). NCBI lineage: Eukaryota > Viridiplantae > Streptophyta > Magnoliopsida > Brassicales > Limnanthaceae > Limnanthes > Limnanthes douglasii. The sequence goes on along the minus strand of JAUPFV010000003.1, from coordinate 78,156,332 downwards.
ACTGCTGTTGGAAATCGAGAGGTTGAAGGCGGAGAAAGAAGCCGCTCAGAAAAATGTTCGATCTGAGGTAAGAAGAGAGCCCGTCGAACAAAGGGAGGAGCGGGATGTCGAAATTCGTCCCAAGAAAAGAGATGATAAATATCGGAGGCGTGAGCGAAGGTCTCCGAGGAGGAGAGAAAAGTACCGTTCGGACTCGGCAACTTCAAGTGACTACTCACGGTATAGTACTTCTGAGTCATCTCCCCGGAGATACCACAGGAGGAAAAAACGTGACCAGAGGCGAACTGGTGCCCGAAGGGGAAGGAGTTCGGAGAGGAAATCCTCGCGGGAGAAGAGTCGCCACGACCGAGTTGGTGATCGTTCTCATGATCAGGCAAAGTGCCCTGGGAAGGATGATATGGGCCCTCGAAATTCAGAATGGCAGCAGCAGTACACCTTGCCCTCCGAGGAGGGTCTGTATTTTTCAAACAACGATAATTTGAGGTCCAACGTTTATCGTACAGGGCATAATTGGAGAGCCTCTCCCCTATCGTCGGAGATCTTAGTGGGGAATCTCCCAAAGCATTTTGACATTTCGAAGCTTGAAAAGTTCGATGGGACGCAGGATCCGGATAATCACATTGAGTAGTTTAAGAACTTTATGATAAACTTCGACGACGATGATAAGCTTTTGTGCAGAGCATTCTCACAATCAATTTCAAAGGACTGAGCCAAGCTCTCAGGGTCCTCGGTCAAACGTTCAAGCTAAAAGTACGGGTCAATATCCTCCGAGGCAAAAATCAAACCCGCAGTACTATGGCAATCAGTCAAACCATAATCAAGGGGGGAGATACATGTCAAACAAATGGACTCGACCCGACTACTATGCGGAGTTAACAGAAAATGTCGCTGCAATTTTTGATAAGGCCAAGTCTTCGGTCACGTTCAGGAAGCCTTTCCCCATACAAACTCCAAGGGAAAGTAGAAGTGTCAACAAATATTGCAAATATCATGAGGATGTGGGCCATGATACTAAGGATTGCATAGCCTTGAAGAAGGAGGTGCATGCCCTCATTGAGAATGGAATGTTGTTGGAGTATGTCAAGAAACACACCCAGAAAAATGCCGTGGTAAAAGCTGTCTCGAAGAATACTGACACAGCCATGGTAATTTCCGAAGGGGTTGACGATTTTGACATCGAACAAGAGTATTTGGACCCCAAAGTTGGGAGGAACAATGTAAACCTGGTAGAGGAAGAAATTCCGAGGGGGAGAGTCGGCAGCCTTTGTGCATTTTTCGATTCTTTAGCAATTTTCGGCGGAGACACAATCGCAGGAAATTCTAATAGCTCTCGTAAAAGGCACATGGTGAATCTAACCACTCAGATTGAAGCTGGAGTCTCCGCACAAATGAATCGCTCGCCTTCTCCTATTATTTGTTTTGATGATGATGATATGCGTAATGTTGCAGGCCCTCATGAGGACGCTGTAGTAATCGCGGCGGGCATCGCTGGGGATCAGGTTCAAAAAATACTCATTGATACAGGAAGCTCTGCGAACATTTTGTTTATGAGCACTTACCGCCGCATTTCTGACCCACCGGTCATCCGAAGATCCGACAGGACAATCGTGGGTTTCACTGGTGCCACAGCAGTTGTTGTGGGGGAATTTCAATGTATGGTGGAGTTGGGTCGCAGACCATTCAAAAAAGAGGTAGAGGTACTTTTCATTGTGGTTGACGCACCAACGTCTTATAACGCCATCCTGGGACGCTCTTGGTTATCTCGGATGCACGGCGTCATCTCCACGGTGCATCAATGCCTGAAATATGTGATCGGAAACAATATTGAAACGGTCAGAAGTAGCCAGAAGATGGCGCGAGAATGCTACCAGATATCCCTGTCTTCCAAAGGGGTTCGAGGAGGGCCTTCTGACCCAGCATAGCAATTAAATGGGGCACCCCCCGAGGCCATCCCTTGCGATGATCCGAGGGAGGCCCCCGGATTTCAAGTCCCAGAAGAAGATTCTGCGACACACGAGTTCGCGGCTGGCAAAGTTCTGAAAATAGGAGTCCACCTCTCCCCCGAATTTAGAGGGAGGTTAATTGTTTTTTTGTCTGATAAGCTTGATATGTTCGCTTGGTGTGCGCAGGATGTCACTGGTGTGCCGGAGGAGATTATATGCCACAAGCTCGCGATACGATCAGATGTCCGACCAATAGTCCAAAAAAGAAGGCCTGTCTCCCCGGAAAAAGCTTCAGCGATTTTGTCGGAGGTCGAACGGTTGCTAAGCATAGGTCATATTCGCGAATCACATTATCCTATATGGGCGTCGAATCCAGTGTTGGTGAGAAAGAAAAATGGTAAGTGGAGAATGTGTATCGACTTCACAGACTTGAACAGGGCTTGTCCTAAAGATCCTTTTCCTGTCCCTCGCATTGATCAATTAGTGGACTCGACTTCTGGAAACCGATTGCTATCTTTTATGGACGCTTACTCGGGATACAATCAAATTCGACTGGCAGCTACAGATGAAGAAAGTACTTCTTTCATAACTGGGCGAGGTTTGTATTGTTACAAGGTCATGCCGTTCGGGTTAAAAAATGCGGGGGCGACTTACCAACGACTGGTCAATAAAACCTTCGAGGAGCAGATCGGGCGGAATTTGGAAGCCTATATCGACGATATGTTGGTTAAGAGCAAGTATGACGAAGAACATTTTGCTGACCTCGCGCAGACATTTCATAACTTGAGTAGAGTCAATCTCAAACTCAATCCGGAGAAGTGCATTTTTGGTGTACGGTCCGGTAAATTCCTTGGTTATATGATCAGCGAAAAAGGCATTGAGGCTGACCCTGAGCAGCTAAGAGCTTTGATTACTATATCTCCTCCTCGAAACATTAAAGAGGTGCAAATCCTGACAGGACGATTGGCTGCTCTGAATCGATTCATTTCTCGCTTGTCGGATAAGTGTGCCCCGTTCTTTAAAATATTGCGACATGCGAAGCAATTCTGTTGGACCGAGGAAGGTTCGACGGCTTTTCGTCAAATTCAGGAGTATTTAACCTCTCCGGAAGTTTTGTCTAAACCTTTGGTGGGGGAGACATTGATCATCTATGTAGCGGTATCCGAGTGTGCTGTTAGTGCTGTTCTTCTTCGAGAAGACAACTCTCTCCTAAGGCCGATTTATTATGTCAGTAAGAGTTTGTTGGACGCAGAGAAGCGGTAGCTTACTTTGGAAAAGGTGGCTTTGGCGTTGGTGACAGCGGCGCGAAAGATGCGGCCTTATTTTCAAGCCCATCCCATTGTGGTTCGAACGACATTTCCCTTAAAAAGTTTATTACAAAGACCAGACATCTCTGGCAGGATGACTAAGTGGTCCGTAGAGCTGGGAGATTTTGACATCACATTTGAGCCTCGAACGGCGATAAAAGCACAGGTTTTGGCAGATTTTTTGGTTGAATTCCACTCAGACAGGGAAGAGCAAGAGGTGCCAGATATAGTCGCCGAGGAAGAGTGGGTAATACGGACGGATGGTGGGTCGAACATCTCCGACAGCGGAGCAGGTGTTTAGTTAATATCCCCGCAGGGGGTAGTTATGTTCCAAGCCATTTGTTTCGGTTTCAAAGCTACTAATAATGAGGCTGAGTATGAGGCAACTTTAGCCGGCTTGCGTTTAGCTCAAATCTGCGGGGCTCGACGGATAAAATTGATCAGTGATTCTCAGCTGGTGATAAATCAGGCTTCGGGGGAGTCTGAGGCAAGGAAGGAAACACTTATACAATATTTGAAGCTGGTGAAAGATTTGGCGTCGGGTTTTGAGGATGTCAAGTTCGAGCATGTCCGACGAGAGTTGAATGCTGTCCCGGATTCTCTCGCCTCTGCTTCACGAACAGAGGGTTATCCCTGGGTTCTGGTCCAGACATGCCCGTCGATCTCAATTAGTAAAGACCATGTGATGGACATCTCGGAGGAAAGCCACGCAATCACACCTGATTGGAGAACAGTCCTCGTTGATTTTTTGGCTCATGACATTTTGCCCGTCGACAAATATGAAGCTAGAAAATTTAGATTCAAGTCTCATGGTTACATTTTGCTGGGAGGATTGTTGTATAAAAAATCTTTGAGTCGACCATTGCTAAGGTGCTTGAGTGGGCCTGAATCACAAATTATCCTTTCCGAGTTGCATGACGGCGAAGGATCCGCTCACTGTGGATATAAGGCTTTGATACGCCGGGTATTCTTGGCAGGCTATTATTGGCCAACTATCTCGGCTGATGCAAAAGATTTGGTTAAACGCTGTGACACGTGCCAACGTTATGCTAATGTAATTCACAAACCAGGAGTATTGATGGAAAGCATCTCAGAGGCAGTTCCTTTTGACAGGTGGGGCATTGACTTGGTTGGACCCCTACCGATGGCCTCTGGGGGCAGACAAATGATAATTGTGGCCGTCGATTATTTTTCTAAGTGGGTGGAAGCTGAACCACTCGCGGGCACAAAGGCCAAAGATGTGATCAAATTTGTTTTATCTAATATTTGTTGTCGTTTTGGTGTACCGTTGCAGATTACTACGGACAATGGACCACAATTTGATAACAAAGAATTCCAGAGTTTTTGTGCGTCAAGAGGCATACGACAATGTTTTTCGGCACCATTTCACCCCCAGGAAAATGGGCAGGTGGAAGTAACTAATCGCACCATCCTCGACGGTTTAAGAAATAATTTGGAAGGTAAGGCGGGGAAATGGCCCGACTATTTACAGGAGGTGTTGTGGGCATATCGAACAACCCCACGAACAGCCACCGCCGTATCCCCATTTGCCTTAGTTTATGGGATGGATGCTGTGGTCCCTCCGGAGATCCTCTTCCCTTCCCATCGAATAGCAACTTATGACTCAGACACAAATGACCAGCACAGAGCATTGTCTTTAGATCTGGTGGAGGAAAAGAGACAGCGGGCGCAGCTGACTTCCCTTCATTATCAAACTCTTATGAGGAGTCGATATGCATCCAAAGTCAACTGTAGAGATTTTCAGGTGGGAGACAAGGTCCTACGCAAAGTTTTCTTGCACACTAAGGACAAGAGTTTGGGGAAGTTGGGACCTAACTGGGAAGGTCCTTATGAAATCACCGAAAGGATGAAACCAGGCACTTATCGGTTGAAGGATAAAGATGGACGGTATCTCCGCTTACCTTGGAATATTGAGCATTTAAAGTTGTACCTTGATTAGCAGAGTTCGGAGATGACATTGTATTTCTTTTCATTTTCTATGTATCCCTTGGGAAAATTTTTGGTGAGGACACACTCTTTCCTGCCCTGTTAGGCACAGGAAGGTTTTAATGAGGTGTTTCAGTGATCCCCTTCAATACAAAGTTTCTTTGCCTTTAAACTATTTTTTGAGTCACAGTAACATGTGCCTCGAATTGTTGTCCCTCACACGATTTTTTGGGTCACAGTAACATGTGCCTCGAATTGCTGCTCTTCGAATTAGTTTTTGAGCCACAGTAACATGTGCCTCGAATTATTGTCCCTCGTACTATTTTTAGCATCATTATAAACTATTTATCGGGTCACATTAAGGTGTGCCACGATATTTAGGGACCTTCGAACTATTCTTCGGGTCACATTAAGGTGTGCCTCGAAGCAACTCAGTTGTGAATCAGAGCATTTGTTCCCTGAAATTGTTTTCAGAGACCCTAAACATTGTTCGAAGGCCACGTAAGTTGGAATTCGAAGACTTTATTGCAAGTATAAAACTTGTCCAATTTATTTAAGTACGAATTGTTCGAAGGCCACGTAAGTTGGAATTTGAAGACTTTATTGCAAGTATAAAACTTGTTCAATTTATTTAAGTACGAATTATTCGAAGGCCACGTAAGTTGGAATTCGAAGACTATTGCAAATATAAAACTTGTTAAATTTATTCGAAGACTAGTTATTCAAAGGGCTGATGACGTTGCAAGTATAAAACTTGTTAAATTTATTAAAGTAAGAAGTATACGAAGGCCAAGTGAGTCGGAATTCGAAGACCTTATTAAAAACATCAATAATTATTTGAAGGCTAATAAGTCTTGGAGTTCGATAGCCTTATTACAACCTTAACACTAATAAATTCATAATTCGAAGAACAATTTATCTCACTGCTAATCATTATGAACTTGTTCCAAATATAGTACATTGACAAGTCAAATATTCAGTGCTCTTACACAGTTAAAGTAGCATAGCAAGTTCAAATCATTACAAAAACAGGCCTTTTTTAGGCCATATACAAAAAACAGAATTACATAAGTACTTTTACTCAATCGGCATTTTTTGAGGAATCACTCCCCTCCCCCTCTGAGTCTTCACTCTCACTTACAACTATTTGGGGAGGGCGAAGTTCTGGGAGGACAAGCTTCCAAAAAGGCCCCAGGTCATATTCAGGGTGCTCGGTATATATCTGGGTCAACAAGCCAGCTCGAGTAGCAGCATCGCGGGCCTGTAAGGTCTTCAAACATGTTGCTGCATAGGCATCCGCAGCCTTTTCTTTCGCTTCTTCAATTTCTACTGGGAAGCCTCTGATCTTTCTCTCCAAATTATCACGTTCTCCAACTACTTTTCGAAGAGCCTCAGTGCACTGCTCGAATCCATCGCAAGCCTTGCGATGCCCCTTTTTGTATTCAGATATCATCAGTTCCTGGGCATCAGTCTTCGCCTTGTACAAATCCCTTTCTTGCTGGCAACACCTCTCTAGCATTGTCACATAGTTCTCAGAGGCAGAAAGACGCTCGTACAAGGCATCAGCTTGGCCCTCGATCACTGCATATTCCTTCTTGGCCTCCTCGAGTTGAGAGGCTACTAGTGATTCTTTGAACTTGTAGTAATTTTTACGCTTTTCAAGATGGCGCATCTTCTTTCCTCGATTCACTGAAGTATGCAACAGCCTCTGCAAACTCATCAAAAACTCATCATCCATGGGGACCTCGAAGGAGCTCGAAGGAGACCCTAAATCTGCAGAATCGAATTCAGAGAAATTACCACAAGCAACGTCTGGGTGAACGAATAGTTGAGGGTTTGTTCGAGGGGCAGGGATAGGAGCCAGCCTTGGACTGTTTTCGAAGGAAGCTGGGTGAGAAGCTTCAGTTAGAGGAGAGTGCAAAGATTGGTAGGAAGTTTCCTTGGGTGATTGGCCACCCATATTTTCAGCATCAATGACATCATCATGGATTTCTCTTTCGAAGCTAGTCCCTTCATTGTTGTCAGGAGTTTCTCCTCCCTCAGACTGTTCTTCGATGGGTTCAAGAAGAATACCCTTCCCCTTCAAGTCTTTTTTCTTGCCATCTTTCTTTGGTGGAAGGATGGGGGCAGGGGGATGAGGAGTGGGATTTTTTGAAGTAATAACATTTGTTCGGGGAGCTACACTTGTTCGGGGAGCTTCACTTGTTCGGGGGGCTTCAGTTGTTCGAAGAGCATTGGAGTTTGAGGCCCCTGCATTCTTCGAGGAGGGTTCTTTTTGTTTGTTCGTAGATGTTTTGAGATTTATTGGTTGGGTTGGTGTTACTTCATCTTCTGGAGGTTCATTCAGGTGACTTTGTGAGCGAGAGCGCTTGGGCAGATAGATTGTGACATCTTGTTGGCTACATCGCTCTAACACTTCCCGTTCCGAAGGAGAAGTCATCAGTCCCCTCATACTTATACGATCTTGGGGATTAAGCCTCCAGAGTCGACTCCTAGCCAAGTTGTTGTCAACAAAACAACGGCGAAAGCGATTGTCCCACTGCTCCTTTGCCCACAAGCGAAGGTTGGTAAAAGTAGTGGTAGCTCCTTCGACATAGTCGGTGTAGGGTTTGGACACTCCAGTCATAGCTGAAGCAAGAAAGTAAATATTAAACACAACATACAATCTCGAGGGAACATATTACTTCAAAGACATAAAAGTATTCGAGGAGGCTTAAGAGAAAGCATCAAATTCGAAGGCTTAAGTTCGAAGAGTAAAAGTTGGTGGAATTCTTACATTTCATTGTCCATTTTAGTGAAAGTTTGTGAGGATTCGAAGGAGTGGCTTCTGATCCAGTCTCCCAGCAGCCAGAGAAAAAGAGGAACTGTTGCCTCCATTTTTTATCGGCCTCCAACAGATCTTTCAGTATTTTTTGCCCCCGATTGAATGTCAATGAATAGAAGGGGAAGTAAGCATTTCGGGCAAGACCAGCAAGACCAATGATTTGCTCCACAGAAAATTCTTGGCCTGAGAGCCTTGAGGCCATTATGCAAGCCATTAATGTGAACCACATATTGGGCCCAACCTGGGATGGGCAAAGATCTATCTTCGAGAGATATTCAATAAAAAAGGGGTCTAAGGGATACCTTAGCCCCCAATTCATGATTTCTGTGTAGACCACCACCTCGTGATCCCTCACAGATAAGGGTGTTTCTCCCTCAGCAGGAAATCTGATGTTAATATAAGTGGGGATGCCCCATCGAGCCCTCAGCATTGTCTCCTCCTCCCTTGAAAAGTATTTATATTTGATGTTGGCAAGGGCTACCATGTGTTTATTCTCAATACCCCGAATGTTGTTGCCAGCGATACTGTCCAACTCCAAGGGCAGCACAACATCCCCTTTCAATTTTGGAGCGATCCGGCGAGCTTGCTCCTCGGATATTGTCGAAGAAGATGTTGCACCGTTCGAAGGGCCTGAGGAAGGAATAATGGGCAATTTTTGTCCGAAGGGCTTATCGAGAGGTTTTGTAATTTTGGGGTCTAAAGTGTGTTCATGTAAGATACGCATGTCTTCATCGGTAATAAGCGTCCTCGAGGGGGAGAATTGAGTTCCATGAATGGTCATGGATGGCGTGGAGGGCAGACTAGAAACATCTGTTCCATGTCTTCGAGGAGGACTGCCAACATCACGGTGACGGTCTTGATTTCGAGGAGGACTTACAGAATTCAGTTGCTGATTTTGGTTTCGAGGAGGACTAGCAGAATTATTTTGGTCTTGGTTTTGAGGAAGACTAGTTGGGTTTCGAGGAGGACTCCTCACAGTCCTTCGAGGACTTGAAGATCTCTGGGGAAGGTTTTCAACATTAGTTGGGGCAGGTGGTTCTCGAATTGTTAAGGGAGCTTCCTTGGCCCGTTTTCGATCGTGCGAACCTTTTCTATCTCTATGGGATTTCTTCCTCTTCGAACCTGATGAATGCTTGTGTGATCTCTCTTTACCCATTTCTCTGGGAGGGTTTGTTTCGTTGAGCAAGCTTTGACGAGCTACTTCACGAGGTATAATGGCGGTCGAGTTGTTCGAAGGAGGCCAGGCACCAAAAAAGGTTGTAGTCAATGGTGGGGGATGAGGCCTTACGTCTTCACCAGCAGCAACCCTCTCTTCGAACCGCTTACTAATCAACAACCACTCAGGAATTCGACGGGGCTTGTTCGCCAGCTTTATCTCTCTAGAAATAATTGAACAAAAGTTGCGTTAATGAAGGAAAAGGTTGGTATTTATAGAAGATTAGTGGGCTTTCTTGGCAAATAAAGCCCGGGGACATTTTCATGTTGTTTGCCTAGGGGTATGATGGTCCATATAGATGGACATTGTTTGGCAACCTAGCTATAGCAGAAGATAAAGAGTTTTGTGTCAGAGATTGTCATGGGAAGTGGAAGAGTTTTCTGACAAAAGAATTGGTACCGTTTCTTCAAAAGTATGTTGACACCGGTGTTTGTGCAGTGACGTCATCAATCCTAGCACCATTTTTCGCCTAAGTAAATAATTATCCGACGACTATTTTGCTTAAAATGTTGCAAGGATTGAGGGGGCTACTCGGTATAGTAGAAGTTCGAAGAGGCCCTTTTTCAGATATTCGAGGAGGCTTACAAACGGTTCGAAGAAGTGTTTTGTCGAAGAGGTTTTATGGACCGACCTTTTGACTGTTCATGGCCTCGACAATGCCGAGGGGTTTGTGGAGCCACTTTTCGAAGGACTCATGAAGTTCGAAGAAGGAATAATTTTGGTCTGTCAGGAGAATTATTCAGTCTTAGTAAAACGATTTTCACTAAGACTGGGGGGCTACTGATGAGGAAGAATAAAAGACAAGGGCTAAAATGCATAGAAATAAATGTATAAGGGCCAAAATGCATAGAAATAAATGTGTAAGGGCCAAAATGCATAGAAATAAATGTATAAGGGCCAAAATGCATAGAAATAAATGTGTAAGGGCCGAAATGCATGAATTGTAAAGATATAGCTAAAATAGGAAGGAACCTTAAAACAGGGACCAAAAGTTGTAATTAAGCCAAATTAAAGCGTGTGGGGTCCGCAATTGTACTATAAAAGGACCACACACGCTTCACGAATATCGAGATGAATAGTACGACTTTCTCTCTCTACTCTTTTAGCATTTTCTCTCTCTAGATCTAACACTCAAATATTCTTCTACTTCCTAATCCTCTATCAACGAATCTTCTCATAACAAAATCACCCTCGGACCATCTTTTAACTCTTCAATTTTATGTTGCATGAAAAGTGGAACGGATTCTACATATCTTTGACGTGATTGCACTTGCATTAGCGCGTTAGTTGCGAATTAATAGCACTAATTGTGCGCAACTAACAGATGTTAGTGCACACACAATTTTGTATTAAGGTAGGCAACTACCTCCTTATAAAATTGACAGGTATAAATAAGAATTATAATATATATATATATATATATATATATATATTAATATAGTTACAAATATATTATAGTATATATATGAATAAATATTATATATATAAATAAGTATTATATTATAATATATATTAAGAATTATATCCTAATATAATTACATATATATTATAATATAATAAATTTAAGGTGTAAATTTAAGTCGATTAAATTTATACATAGACTACAAAATAGTTTGAAAATTAAGTTAATAGGTAGTCGTATAGTATTTTTCGAAATAATTAGCATGTTTTAAGTTGTCCGAACTTGGATAAATAATTAATGATTCAATATATCACCAAAGTGATCCCTATTGATGAATTATTTATTTTAGAGTTTTGACAAGTCTATGATTGACAAGTATGTAAATTTTAATCGGCCCAAAGGAAGGTTAATGTTTGACATAGTTAATCTTAGACACGAGATAGGTATTTGTGAATTGATCATTAAGACAATTGAACTAGGAAAATCGGTCCAAAGGAAGATTTTCTTACTTAAGTCAATTAGTAGGATCAACATTAATTATGCTCAAACTCATACATATACAAATTAATATGCTTGCCCAAAGGTATCTTATTGATGTTGTAAGAGTATGTTTTATTATGCTATGTTTATTTGTTAAATACTATGGAGATTATATGTTAAGTGATGTTTTTGGCTAATTATAGTTTGTTGTTTGTTATGTTAGCAAATTCGTATCTCTATAACCCGGAAGGCAAAAAGGCACCCATACTTAATGGGAGCAACTTTGAGCTGTGGAAAGAAGATATGTTGCTGCACTTGATGTGCCATGATTACGATTTAGCATTAAGGGTCGATGAACCTAAACCTCTGACTGATGACAACTCTCCTACGGAGAAGAAAGAGTCAGAGGCGTGGGAAAAGTCGAACAGGATAAGTCTAGGGATCATGAAGCAAGCGATTCCATTAGCATTCCGTGGTGCAGTTCCACCTGAGATCACTAATGCAAAAATGTTTCTCGAAGAGGTTTGAGAAATGTTTTGCCAAGAACGATAAAGTAGCAATTAAGACGCTGCTTATTAAGCTAGCCTCTATGAAATATCGTGGCAAAGGGACTGTTCGTGAGCACATCTTGGAAATGTCAAACATCGCTTCCAAACTGAAAGCACTTAAGATTGACCTTCCGGAAGATGTTGTGGTAAGCTTTGCTTTTCACTCTTTCCCTCCTCAGTATAAGAACTTTGAAACTTCTTATAACTGTCAGCGCGAGAAATGGACTCTCAACGAGCTCATCTCTCAGGCAGCGCAAGAGGAGGAAAAGATGAAGCAAGAACATCTAGAAGTGCAAATGGTGAAAGCTCAAGTGGATAAGGGAATTAAGAGAAAGTATGAAGGTTCAGATGCACATGCATCCGGTTCGGGACAAAAGAAGCATAAGGGTACGTTTGGTAAAGGGCGTTGCTTCCATTGTAAGAAACCGGGACACTTTAAGAAAGAATGTGAAAATGGAGGGCTATGATGAAAGCCAAAGGTATTTTCACTTCTATGGTCTGTTCTCAGATCAATTTAGTTTCAGTGCCAAGAAATACTTGGTGGGTTGATACAGCAGCAACAACTCATGTTTGTATTTCTTTGCAGGGTATGATAAGAAACCGAAGTCTGAGTGATGGTGAAACGTCCATCTATACAGCTGATGGCAGTTCGCGTTTAGTTCATTCTATTTGTGATTTTTGTTTGTTGCTTACCAGTGGACATTTTTTGTATTTAAAAGACGTATTGTATGTACCTTCTTTTCAAAGGAACTTAATTTCCTTTCCGTTCTTAGACAAATTAAGTTATTCTTGTCTATTTGGAAATGAAAGTTTATGTCTTTATTTACATGGTAATGTTGTTGGTTCTGGAAAGTTAATAGCAAATGATAACTTGTATTTATTGGATACTATAAAGGATCACAAAGAGATGATGAATGTAGATGTACCTGGAAAACTAAATTGTAAAATGGAAAAATGAGCAAAACTTTGGCACAAGCGATTAGGTCACATTTCTATAAATAGAATTGAAAAGCTTGTTTCAGAAGGTTTATTAAGTGAACTGGATTTTTCGGACTTCAACGTTTGCGTTGAATGTATAAAAGGAAAACAGACAAAAGTGAAACGATTAGATGCATACAGAGCGAAAGGGGTCTTGGATTTGATACATATAGATATTTGCGGTCCGTTCCCTACAGCATCATGGAACGACCAACGATATTTTGTATCTTTCATTGACGACTTTTCACGATATGGGTATCTATATCTCATTCACGAAAAATCAGAGGCCATTGACAAGTTCAAAGTCTTCAAGACCGAAGTTGAAAAACAACTTGGTAAAGACATTAAGTGCGTCAGATCGGACCGTGGTGGTGAATACTACGGGAGATATGATGGTTCAGGTGAACAACGTCATGGACCGTTTGCAAAGTTCCTAGAAGAGTGTGGCATAGTCCCTCAGTATACAATGCCGGGTTCGCCCAACATGAATGGAGTATCTGAGAGACGAAACCGTACATTGAAGGATATGGTAAGAAGTATGATTAGTCATTCAACATTACCTATATCACTCTGGGGAGAAGCAATAAAATGTGCGACCTACCTACTTAATAGAGTTCCAAAGAAAGCAACTACTAAGACACCGTATGAACTTTGGACTGGGCGTAAACCTAGTTTAAAACATTTACATGTTTGGGGATGTCCAGTTGAAGCGAATCCTTATAGGCCGAATGAAAAGAAATTGGACTCCAAAACGGTTAGTAGTTATTTCATCGGATATCCCGAGCACAGTAGGGGTTTTAAGTTTTATGATCCTTCCACAAAGAATATATTTGAGACGGGTACATCGAAATTCTTTGAGGATATAGAGTTTGGGGGGAAGAATTTAGTAACGAACATTCATTTTGAGGAAGAATCAATAGAGATTCATGAAGGTTCCTACAATGATACTATAGTGTCAGATGATGATATGGTAATTAGAAGGCCAATCATCACTTCAGATTCGTTAGAACATATTGATACTCAAGATGATGTTAATCTTCCTCCTATGGATGTTGTTCCAATGGAGCAAAATGAAGTTGTTCAAGAAGAACAAACTCTACCTCCTCAAGAAGTTCAAGTGCAAAATGAAGAAATTATGCCTTTGCGTAGATCTACTAGAGAAAGAAAGAGCGCTATATCTTCAGACTATATAGTGTATCTTCAAGAACATGAAGAATTTTATGGTTCAACAGAAAACGATCCTTTAAGTGTTCGTGAAGCCATGAAATTCTTATGATTCTCACTTATGGATTAAAGCAATGAACGAAGAGTTTAAATCAATGCAAGATAACGCGGTATGGGAGCTTGTTCCATTACCTGAGGGAAAGAAGCCGATTGGTTGTAAATGGATTTTTAAAACCAAACGGGATTCTAAGGGTAATGTGGAGAGGCATAAAGCGCGACTTGTAGCTAAGGGTTTTACTCAACGTGAAGGGATTGACTTTAAAGAAACCTTCTCTCCAGTTTCTTCGAAGGATTCTTTTCGGACAATCATGGCATTAGTTGCACACTTCGACCTTGAGCTCCATCAAATGGATGTAAAGACCGCTTTTCTTAATGGAGACATTGAGGAAACGATCTATATGTTACAACCTGAAAACTTTGTCTCTGGTGATCCAAAGTCGACGATATGTAAACTGAAGAAATCTATTTATGGTCTCAAGCAAGCCTCTCAACAGTGGTATCACAAATTCCTTGAAGTCATTGTCTCATTTGGTTTCGAGATAAATTCAGTGGAGGATTGTGTGTATCAAAAGTTCAGTGGGAGTAAATTCATATTTCTAGTGCTGTATGTTGATGACATATTATTGGCCACGAACGATAAGGAATTGTTACATACGACCAAAAAATTTCTTTCGGACAAATTTGATATGAAAGATCTTGGTGATGCATCATTTGTGTTAGGAATTCAAATTCATAGGAATCGATCCCATGGAATTTTGATTTTATCACAAAAGGCGTATATTGAGAGTATGTTACAACGTTACGGGATGGCTAACAGCAAAGGAAAGGAAACCCCTATATCAAAAGGTGAAAAGTTTAGCCTTAAGCAATGCCCAAAGACAAAACTTGAGATTGAGGAAATGCAAAAGGTTCCATATGCTTCGGCTGTTGGAAGTCTGATGTATGCTCAAGTTTGTACACGGCCAGATATTGCTTTTGTGGTGGGTGTGTTAGGGAGATACGTAAGTAATCCGGGGATGGAACACTGGAAAGCAGTCAAAAGAGTTCTCCGGTATTTGCAACAAACAAAACATCACAGGTTAACATATAAGAAGTCGGATAAACTGGAGGTCATAGGGTATTCCGACTCAGATTTCGCTGGATGTGAGGATTCTCATCGTTCAACCTCAGGCATTATATTCCTTTTAGCAGGAGGTGCAATATCATGGAAAAGTGTTAAACAAACACTAATTGCATCTTCCACTATGGCTGCAGAATTTGTTGCTTGTTTCGAGGCATCCAATCAGGCGCTTTGGCTGCAAAATTTTGTCACGGGACTATGAATCGTAGAGAGGATAGAAAGACCCCTTAGATTATATTGTGACAATAACTCGGCAGTTCAGTATTCAAACAGTAACATGAGCTCAGTTAAGTCCAAACATGTAGATATCAAGTTCCTGTCTGTTAAAGAGAGAGTAAAGAGTGGTTAAATCAGTGTGGAGCACATAGGGACAAACTCGATGTTAGCAGATCCTCTTATGAAGGCATTAGTACCTAAAGTTTTTATTGAACACACCATTAACATGGGTGTTGTGTACTTAGAGGATTGTTAGTTTCAGTGGGAGTTTGTAAATTTGTTTGTATTATGAAGTTCGCGAACTTAAGGTCATTAATGCAAACATATTTATATATAAGTTTTCAATGTGCTCTTATCTTTGATTACTCGTACTCTGCTGTAAGTAGACCTCCAATTAAGTGGGACTAGTTAAGAATAGATATGTAAGATTACATTTCATATTATTCTTATGCTATGCACCATGATAGATCCATGTAGTTGATTGTTGCGATATCGTGATTACTGATGCATCTATTTGCGGCTTGAAATGCATTGATGATGACTTTAGTCCTATGTCGTGAATAGTCATTTACGGGATTGTTAAGGTTATCTATGTGACGATAGAAATTTAGAACGTTCATTAAGTGGATGCATCCTATAGTGGCATATGATGATCCAAGTGGGAGATTGTTGGAATTTCTCCATTAAGTTGGACCGTCACATGTCTTATCGATGTATCGAACTATCGTTAATATTAGTCCAATAAAAGTAATCATAAAGAAAGAACGGACTAGTAGATAAAATATGTATCATGGAGGTAATTGTATAGATACCAGGTTTAATTCCGAATACTGTGAAGGATTGGATTCAGAAATAAACAACTTAAGCAAAACGTAAAGTTTTGGGGTTATTTTGTAAAACAAAATAATACCGGGTTATGGTCCCTAAGGGTGGCAATTTAATAAGGACTGGTCTTCATTAAGTAACCGTCTGGAAGTTACAAACGGTTAAAAGAGAAGAACCGTTTTCTCACTTCAGTTCTATATAAGAATGAGTTCTTCATTCTTAAAAGACACGAGATCAAATACAGAGAGAAAAAAAAATCCTTTAAGAAAAACAAATTGATTCTTCCTTCGAATCAATTACAAAAGTGTGTTTTGGTTGCCATCTCTTAGAAGAATCGATAACCTAGCAAAGGATCATGGATCATCCGCTTCAAGTCAGGAATCTGAAGATCAAAGAATGTCTACATCCTGTAAGTATTTATTCCGCATTATTACAGGATGATTTAATTTCATGGTTCAATAAGTTAAGTAAGAAATCCGTAGAGAATTTCTTACATACTTCTCTTTTAAAAATCACCTAAAACCAAATAAAATCGGTTAACAATCTAAGGTTGTTTTATGGGTCTATAATCATCCCCATAATCACCGTATACGGTATTTCACTGATTTTTTTAGAGGAAAATATCATTTGCCATACTCTCTTCTCGGAGAGAAAGGATGTTGATCCTAACCGTATTCTTGTTCAGAAGCTTGCTCCACCTTGGAGTTTGGAATTCGAAATCTTATGGTGCTCATCCTTGCATCCGCTTCACCGGATCTACGAGCATACTCAACTACTCTCCAATTTCCTAGAAGTGTCTAGCATTGGGATGCCTCGTCCTCTATTGTAGAGGTCAGTGATTGACGCGGTACTCTTCTTTCGATCTTTTCGTGACGACATAGTTCCACGTAGTGAGAATCTGATGCTCTGATACGAGATCATAAAGACTAGACATCAGTAGATAGCAAAGCAGATAAACCATAAAACCTCAATCCAAAGTATGGAAATTACATAAACGCCTTATGATATTAAAATTATAAAAAAAACGAAATTTAGCTTTTGTGCCCCTAAAGAGTAGAATTTAAAACCCAAAATCCGTGACATAAACTATCACGCTTTTGAAACTCGTTTGGCTCCTCAAGAGGTTTAAATTGAGTACCAATTTCGCCCAGTTCTGATATCTAAGTGAAAAACATGACATGTTTCTGCAACGACATCAGCTACTCTCAAAGACAACTGAGCTTCCTTAAAGGAATTTGAGTGAATTTGAATGATATCACTGAGATTTATGAAGATAAAGTGGTCCTCCCTTGATCATTCTCTCTATCTGGGTAAAATCCTCGATGAAATATATTGACTAGATTCAGCAATTCACAACTGAGCTCTCGATAGAAATCTGAGTTGCCTTGAAGAAATTTTGAGTGAATTCGAATGACTTTATGAAGAGTATCCTCTCCTACTTCAATAATTTTTTGTGTTTGGGTAAAACCATGGACCAATTACGTCAACTAGATTCAGTAATACATAACTAAACTCTACATAGAAAAATGAAAGAATAAATTTAGCCTAGAAAGGGTATAATACCTGTCGAATTAACTTACAGAGCAACTCCTTTCACCTGGTGAGGTTCATGATTTGATAAAAGGAAAAAATAAGTGGGTGGATATTTAGACTACCAGTAAGTTTCACTCACGAGCCACCACCAATCTACTGACCAAACCACTTTCCCACCCTCAATTTCAACTAAATAATTGAGTGGAAGATAATAACCTGGTTGTGACCGGGTAGCTGTGAGGGAGCCATTTACTGGTTTCCATGGTGAAAGTTGAAGAATGGTTGACTATGGTTTTAGACTGTTTCAAAGTTTTGATTCAATTGAAATTTTGAAGCAATATTGTATATTTTAATAATTGAGATTTTTATTGTGTTGGGCCAGTTACTAAAAGGATCAGCTGTTTACGTATTTCTCTCGAATCATGTTAATGTGATTATAATTTTAATAAAATTAATTTCTTAAGAAGAATATCTTTCATAATTTTTTTTATCAATCCCCTAATATTTTTCCAACTATCGTATTTTTTAATGTTTATTCTTAATAAGAGTTTAACCCACTTTTTTAAGGTTGAACTCACGATTTCTACCATAAAATCTCGGGTGTCACCACATTTATTTTTATGGTAACTTATTTACCTCATAAGTTTTACTTATCCTCTAAACACACCTAAGACACAAATCAACCTCTACAAATTAGCATCGGGAAACGATGGTATCCAAAATGTAATCTTAAAAAGTTGTTGGAAAAAACCAAGAATATAGTTTAGAAAACCCAAAAACAAGTCTAATGTTTCATTCGTTTATGACTTTAGAGCCATCAATCGACTCGAATCGCAGTTGAAGAGCCACTTACGCCGGGTTCTTTGGTCGCAAGCCTCCAATAAGAGAAATATGTTGGTTAGCTAAGAGCGCTACAAACCATGTTTACCACTATTGCACCTTGTGTGCATTCTCAAATTCAGCATATTGGAGGAAGTAACGCTGAAGATGATGATTCCAGAAGTTTCATGCTAAGAGAGCGATATAAGTTCATCACTACCAAATGTAAAATGAATTATCTCCTTACGACCAATAACCACAAAGACCATTCTAGAAAAGAACCATGGATCTTAAAGTAAAAGTTAGAGGCATCACCATTGCCACCGGGAGGACACCCGCTAAAAAATAAGAAGCAAAATACCAAATTCTAGACATTACAATAATAAAAGAAGAGAGGTGAATAGTCATCAAACCAAGCAACAATAAAATAAAAAATTGAAAAATCTTTCTAACCCACCAACAAACAACCCGTCCCAATAGAATAACCCTTAGGCCCTCACCACAAACAACCAAACAAAACTTTCCTCAAGTTCTTCCAGTGAATCAACCTACTCAATACCAGTTCCTCCAATCTTTTCCAGTTTACTAAAATAACTTAATAAAACTTCACTCGTGTTTCATTAGCAAACCATGCAAAAGCTAATCAAACTTCCATACTTATCTATCAATGTCGCAGCAAATTCATATAGGGATTACTTCAGCAGAATAACCAAGCCTTTATATTGCATGTCAATATCATCGTCATTCTTCCATGGATGTCAAGCAATAAACCATAAAAAGTGGGATTTATGCCTTCTATCTCATAATAAAGTGTTCAACAACAATAACCATTATATTATTAATTTGTTTGAGATACCCAGATTTACTTTAGAGTATTTACAACTAAAAAGTCTCGTACACGTTGCATCAAAGATTTTATGTGAAAACTTGCCTCCCAAATTCATTAGTCACAAAAATGGACAAGTATGATGGGAAAGGGGAACCAAAACATCACATAGAGTAGTTGAAAAAAGAAATATTATGATACAGAGAAGATGACAAAGTTCTATTCAAGACATTTTGTATGATATTCAAAGGTAGATCACTAAAATCGTTCACCCGCGTCCGTCTAAGTTGTATATGAAACTTTATCATGTTGTAGACTACATTAGAAAATAAATTATTGTATCAAAATTTATAAATGGAGTTGATCATTGTATAATCCATTACAAACAAAGTTCGAATAAAAGTTTTCGAGACTATAATCGGTATTTTGTGGAAACAAAGAATGAGTTAGAATATTTTCATAATTTGGTAGTTATAACAACCTATATAAAAACAATTCTATCGAGACTTTTGACAAAAAGTATAATGAAAACAAAGGAAATTAACTTCAGGAATTTATTTGCCTATATAGAGAAGAAAATAAAGATAGAAAAGACTAGAAAAGTGAGGTTGGATGGATTTCCAAATGCATATTCTTCCTACTATCATTTGAAAAATATCAATGAGCCACTTTCAATCATATAAGTCTATAAAAAGTCTTGGCACAAGGTCTAAGCTTCAAGACACAACACAACATAACATCTAGAAGGTTGAGACATTATAATCAACACCATATTTCAAAGGGAAGGTTGAGAGGGAACTACAATAATAATTGCAGCAACCCAAAATCCTGCGCATTTCAATAAAAGACCATACACAAAATTAAATGAGAAATTGGGGGTAAACTTTACAAAAACTAAATACGTGGTCAAGTCTTGGCGTCCCGACATAATGTGGAATTCCATAGAGCAAATGGACAAGAATGAGTTATGAAAGAATTGTAACAATATACGATACTATACTAGAGATTGTATTACATAATATGAAGTATATAATATTATTGATGAAGCTCTAATAATTTTTAAGAAGAAAGCATATGGCTGAGCCGAGATATGTCACGGTTGAGCCTCAACCTCAAGAAAGTTAGGAACCATAACTTGTAGACGAGGCTAAATCCTATGAAGCATTGGAGAATAATTCCATATTCTACAGAGAAGAAACTTACTTGGATCCAAATCCAAATAGGCAAAATATTTGCATAATCACGAGATCCGCCTCACTCTCATTTACCTTTAGGTTTTTCTTAAAAAAACATACTGATAATTTGGATGTATAATTTTAGGGTCAAACATCATATTTGTCTAAAAGCCCTTACCTAGTGCTTAACTTTACTTATGAAAAATTAAGAGGAGTTATAATATTTTATCAAGATACGATTATAATAATCGTATAGATAGCCAAAGTAAAGTTAAAATGTGTAATGATCGACACTAGTAGCTCAACCAATATTCTATATGAAAACACTTATAACAAGATGCGAGGAGTTTCAGACCTT
The DNA here is from genome assembly GCA_036936605.1 of Limnanthes douglasii subsp. nivea. NCBI lineage: Eukaryota > Viridiplantae > Streptophyta > Magnoliopsida > Brassicales > Limnanthaceae > Limnanthes > Limnanthes douglasii. Next base: position 78,135,591 of record JAUPFV010000003.1, on the reverse strand, counting down.
GTACCAATCGAGATAATTCTAACTGGATTTACGGGAGCATATGCAAATGTAATAAAAGAGCTAAACATCGAAGTGGTCTTTAAAAGACAAGAATTTATAAAGAATGTTCAATGTTTGTTTTTTGTATAGTGGATGCACCTTCTTTGTATAATATAATTATGGGAATTCCCCATTTGGATTATAATTATTTAATAATGTGAATAATACATTGGCATATTTAGTATATAGTATGGAAGAGTTGAAGTTATAAGAGTAAACATGAGAATTTTAAGAGAGTGTTATGTGACCTTACTGACCCTTAAAAAGTAGCAAAAATAAGGGGTCGTGTATCTTGGAAGATATAAATGATCCTAAAATATGCCATTCACTTAATCAAACCAGGAGAAGATGTGAAGTGCATTAAAAAAAGAAAATTAAAACCTTTACCTTGGCGGAGTATTACTAACGAGAATCATGAATAAATTATTAGATTTATTAACAAATAATTTAGACATGTTTTATTAAAATATCTAGGATTTGACGGGAGTTCCCAGTTGAGTTAATGTGTCACAAAGTATCCATCAATAACAGGTTTAAGCCAATCAAACAAAAATGAAATAATTTTTCCAATAAAAGAACTAAAGCAATAGTGGAGGTAGTGGATCAACTTAGTGAAGTAGGCCATATCAAGCAAACATATTATCCTATATGGACGACTAATCCAGTGTTAGTAAAGAAGAAGAATTACAAATGGAGAATATGTATCGACTTTACAGATTTGAACAAAGTCTGCCTAAAAGATCCATCTTCTTTGCCGAGAACTGATAAACTAGTGATTACAACTTTAGAGAATAATATGTTATTCTTCGTGTATGTTTATTCAAGCTACAACCAAATTCCAATGCTTGAAGATGATCAATAGAACATGTTTTTTTATTACTAAGAGAGGAATTCATTGCTAAAACTATGTTTTTTTTGGGTTGGACAATGTTGGAGCTACATATCAGATGTTGGGTAATAAAACTGTTGTAATGATGAAAAAAATATTGGTCGATGGCGGTAGCTCAGCCAATATTATATTCAAAGCTAGGTACGATCAAATGCTGGAGGTCCCACCATATAAACCCACGCAACGGACTTTAACATAGTATGAAGGCAAAACATCCCAATGTGTCGGGGAAGTCAAACTGCTAGTAAAGGCATGGTATGGAGCGACAAAAAATGAACTAAACACCATCCTTCTTATTTCTGACGCGCCAAGCCCGTACCACGCGATTATAGGACGCCCATGGTTACACAGAATCGATGCAACTCCCTGCACATTTCGCCAGTGCGTTAGTACCCAGTTGGAAATTCAGTAGGCATTATCCGCGGCAGCCAACGAGCAGCACAAACTTGTTACTCGGTGATCGTGGATCCATGTAAACCCATCACATAACAATTAGCCGACGAGTGGAGTGCCGATCAATCAACCAAAACCCCCTCGCCCGACGTTATGGACGACCCCCGCCATAGCGAGGATCAGGATATCGATCCCAAAGGCATCATCAACAAAACCCTTGCGAACAAGCGTGTCCTTCTCCTTGGGGCCACTTTGGATCCAGGTTTCAAAACTCTATTAGTAGCTTTAATGTGTAGAAATTTAGATGTTTTTGCATGGACTGCTCAAGCTGCTACAGGAGTTGACCCGACTATCATATGTCATGAGCTAAATATCGACAGACAAGCCAGACCCGTACGAGAAAAGTGCTGATCTTTTTCGAGCGAAAAGCAGACAGCCATCGCCTTGGAGGTCGCCAAACTACTCAGGCTCGTCCACATTCGTCGTGTCCAATACCCCGTGTGGATTGCTAACCCAGTACTTGTAATAAAGAAGAGTGGCGACTGGCGCATATGCGTTGACTTTACGGATTTAAACAAAGTGTACCAAAAAGATGCTTACCCTTGCCACACATCGACCAATTGGTAGATTCCGCATCCGGCTGTGATTACATGTCATTCATGGACGCGTATTCCGGGTACCACCAAATCCGGATGCTCCCGAGCGACAAGGATCACACCGCTTTCCAAATCGAGCGGGGCATTTATTGCTATCCTGTTATGCCTTTCGGCCTAAAGAATGCGGGTGTCACCTACTAGCGTCTCATCAACCAGATTTTCAAAAATCCGTTAGGCCATAACTTGAAGGCCTACATCAACGACATGATAGTCAAAACTAATGACATCGACCGATATTTAAAAGCACTGCAAAACGTCTTTACAATCTTACGTAAGTACAACCTCAAGCTGAACCAACTAAAATGCTCATTTGGTGTCCGAACAGGCAAATGTTTAGGTTATGTGGTCAGCAAGAAATGCATAGAGGTCGACCCCGCGCAACTACAGGCATTATTACAAATGGCGCCCCCATCAAACATCAAAGAAGTTCAATGCCTAACCGGACGCCTTGCGGTCTTGTCTCGTTTCATATCAAAGGCTTTAGACAAAAACCACCCTTTCTTTGGAGTGTTACGAGGCACAAAGAAATTTTCTTGGAATAATAAATGCGACACTGCCTTTACCACTTTGAAAGCATACCTCACCTCTCCTGAAATACTCACCGCTCCGACGCCAGGTGACTCTTCATATATCTATTTGTCTGTCTTTGTCCATGCTGTCAGCGCGGTATTAGTCAAGGAAACAAGAAAGCTTCAACTCCCGGTTTACTACACTAGTAAGTTATTAGCCATTGCCGAGATGCGCTATTTTGATCTCGAGAAACTCGCCTTGGGTCCGATAGTTGCAGTGCGCAAAATACAGTCGTACTTTTAAAGTTATACTATCACCGACCGCACATCTTCTCATCTGCGCACTATACTACACAACTCCAACATTTTGGGGCGGTTAACCAAATGGTCCATCAAACTAGGGGAGTATGATATCCGGTTCGAACCACGCAGAGCGATCAAGGGACATGCTGTGGCCGATTTCTTAACCGAATTTTCCGCCCCCGACCAGCCGACGAAGACCCCGATACCTATATGGAAGGAAGTTCTTGGATTTTAGAAGTCGATGGTGTGTCCTCCAACTCATGCGGTGGTGATGAAATTCTTTTACGAACTCCAGACGGGGAGAAAATTAAGCAAGCTATCTGATTCAACTTCCCAACGACCAATAATAACGCAGAGTATGAGGCTGTTATTTGAGGGATACGTTTGGCAAAAATCTGCGGCGCTTCCAACCTTCACGTGCGCTCGGACTCCCAACGAGTTATCAATCAGGCTAAGGGAAAATTTGACGCTAAGTAGGAAGCCACTAAAACCTACATCGCGATCCTCAAGGAAATCGAAGCGGAGTTCCATTCTGTCCAGTACGAACAAGTACCCCGCCTCGCCAACTCTTCCACCGATGCATTGGCCAAAGCGACCGCGGTAGCCGACCACCCTCTCGTTATAACTCAGGAACTTCCAAGCACCACCCATTTTACCAGACATCTCAGGTATGTTCAATCGACAGTACCCACGATTGGCGCAACCCCTTCATCGAGTACCTCACCCAAGGGACGCTACCGCAAGATAAAGCTCTCGCCCGTACTTTCGAGGCCAAAGCAACCAAATACTGCATGCTTGATAACACACTGTAACTGAAAGAGTACTACCAGCCGCTTCTTTGTTGCCTATATAAATAAGAAGTTGCATCAGTTCTTCATGATTTACATGCAGGAGACTTTGGGGCACACTGCGGGCATCGCAGTCTTATCCGTCGTTTCCTTCTTGCAGGATTTTATTGGCCTGAACTTGCTGCCGATGCCGAACTCCTAGTCCAGCAATGCTATGCGTGCCAATAATATGCTAAAACTGCCCATAACCTGGGCGAGCCGATGACAGCGACCCTTATTCCTTGCCCTTTCGATAAATGGGGAATTGATCTCATTGGACCTTTGCCGATGGCTACGGGCAAACCTCAATTTTTAATCCTCGCGATAGATTATTTTACAAAACGGGTAGAAGACAAAACACTGGCGCGCACCCGATCTCAAGAGGTATATGACTTCATCCACCACCAAATCCTAACACGCTTTGGTATACCACAGGTTCTAATGATGGATAATGAGCCTCAATTTCAAAACAAGGCATTATCCACCTTTTGCGACAGATTCGGCATCGCACAACACTTTGCCCCTACTACCCGCAAGAGAACAGACAGGTTGAGGTCACCAACCGTACAATACTCGACGGTAATAAGAAAAAACTGGTCGGGGCAAAAGGAAGCTGGCCGGATAAACTAGCCGATGTGTTGTGGGCTTATCGAACAACCCCTAGGGCCACTACAGGAGGGACTCCTTTCTCCCTGGTCTATGGATTCGAGGCCGTGTACCAGCAGAAATGTTGTTCCCCTCTCATTGTATCGTTACTTACTCAGAAGCAGACAATGCCGTTGGACGAGCAGCATACATTGATTTAATTGAAGAAATATGAGATCCGACGCGCATAAGAGCAGAGCACTACAGAAGTCTGATGCGTGGCTGTTTTAACTCCATGCTTTGACCACGGACCTTCAACATCGGCGACCTTGTTATGAAAAAGGTCTTTCACGGATCTAGTGACCAAAAGATCGGGAAAATTGGTCCTAATTGGGATGGGCCCTACACCATAATTGCTAAAGGCCATCATGGAGCATTCCGTCTTGCTGATACCGAGGGCAATGCCTTTAAACACCCATGTAATATCAGTCACCTTAAGTTATATCATACTGCGATGTAAACTTTTGGATGCGCTCTTTTTCCCTTCTGAGGGCGCGGAAGGGTTTTTTAATGAAGCATCTATATATCTATCATCAATACATTTATCATTTTTTCGCCATCTTTGTGTTTATACTTATTTTCTATAACTCCGCCATAGGGTCACCGACCACGCCTAAAGGGCTAGGAAATAGGGGCCATATTGTGCCATACTTAGACAAGATCTAATAAATATGACAAACAGGCCGATTGGCCACGCCCACTGGGCTATGTTAACGGGCCATACTGTGCTCAATACCGCACTCAGGTATTAATAACCGCGAACTACTCCAAGCCCAATGGGTTACGCATATGGCCGAACCGGTCGCTCCGCGGACTCAACTATGGCCAGTTTATTAGTCATAACTTACGCAATGAGCGCCACTGTGCTCGATCTTGTAGAAAAATTTCTCAATCTGAACAACTCAAAAGTATAAACACATGCCATACAATTTCTGTAAATCATCTAGAAGCATCAAAATACCAATTAAATTAAAAGAAGGCATTCAAAGGTTTTTCAACATAAATAAATAAGTTTTTACAAAATATTCTTATGCTATGTTTTGGCAGGGTTCGCCGCTGCATCCGCAATGCCAACTTTCCCCTTCTTCACCACCGCAAGCAATTTTTGATAAGGCCCAAGATCCATTTCTGGATTTAAGGCCAGCTCTACCGAGAGGTCGACCACCTTGGCAGTTTGCTCCTCCATTTTGGTTTCCCGACGTACATTTTGCTCCATCAGTTGCGAGTTCTGCATAATGAGTGACTCGTTCTTCTTTAACAACTCATTATTTAAGGTGGTCAGCAGTGTGGTACTTGTCATCGTCTCCAGGCAATGCTTACTCCCTGCATCTATATCAGCGCATGCCTTGCCCTCATGGCGTAATAACTTCTCGCTTTCTTTTTGCGCTTTCTCTACTCGTTGCTTAGCCAGTCCATACATATTTTTGAACCGAGCCAGCTCGGTAGTCAGACTTCGCACTGAACCAAAAAACATAGGCTCTGGTTTCTACCTCTCCATTGTCCGGACATCTACCGAGGACATGCGCCGGTACGCCAAGGCATGCGAGTTATATTGCATCTACGTAACACACAATTTTAATACAATTTCTTTCCCCAATACATACGAATCAAAATAAGCTACCTAACTTAAGAATTCAATACAAAATTACTTACTTCCAAAGCCAGTTTCAATTGACGCTGTAAAATTTCACTCATAGGCAGCGTATCATAGAACGACAGAGCAGAACCGTGTCGGGCCTGATCAATGATCATCTGCGAGGCTGCGGGTATCACCAGCTTAACTGATGGTTCTGGCATCGACTCAGATTGTTGCGGGTTCTGCTGAACCCCATCTCCGGCCTCTCCTGACCTCTGCATATGAAGAGCTTCAGGCACCACAACATTTACTAACGAGGCCCCTGATCCAAGATCGTGCACGAAATTCTTTAAATGTTGTGCTATGTGAGGTGGAGCCTTCTTCCCTTCGCCCCACCCTCGGGCTCCAACACTTTATTTTCAATAACAACTACCTCCAGGGATTTTCCGAAATTTATCTCATTCTCTTTTGTTTGTACATAATCACTCACATGTGCCCCCACTACCCCACCCTCCTCATCATCATCTACCGAAGTCATCTTACATTGGGAAAAAGGAGCGGAATTAATCACCCTTTTTTCTTCCTGTTTGATGGACTGACTGCATCATCTGAATCTTCCTCCTGTGGCCTCATCGTCTTGCCACTGCCTTCCACTCCTTCGGCTATAATAGCCAGCTTTACCTCCTTGCTCTGCATCTCCACCTCCTCACCCTTCTATGCCCCTTCAAGCGTAAACAAGGACTCGCTCGCTTCTCGTGCTTTTCGTCCCGGCGGCACCGTTAGACCCAGCCCAGAAAAGTCTCCCTCCTCATACCGCTGCTCCATCAATGCTCGAAGCCTCTCCAAAGTTGCCTCATCTTCACTACCACTCATTGTTACTCTCCCGTCCTCTGCCACTGAAAGTTCGGGAATGCGCCACAGACCGGTCTTCAAATAATTCACCACACAGAAGACTTGCGTCGACTCGCCTCCCCAGGCAGCGTGCGCCACAGCGGACAATTTTTCCAAAAGATTCAATGATTCTTTCGGGCGGCCTTCTTTGCACTACTCCTGGTACTTCCGTTCACCTGCACCAACACATCACCAGTTATAGCAAACTCTACAGGACAATCTACATACTCAAATATATTGAAAACCTTACACTTGGATTTCCAGTGTCTCTCTAAATGAAGATTCAATGTAGCACTCTCATGCTCCCAATTACCGGAAACATATATAAACTTATGCTTCTAAGTCTTATCAGAATTGGGGAGGTCAACTATGTGTCTCGCTCCATTTAAATACAAGTAGAAGAAAAGTGACAACGTCAGTTTGGACACCTCCATCCCAGCTAATACATCAGCAAAATAAAGAGGTATTCTGAAGTACTGAGAACTCATGACAATGCTCAACAACGTCCTCCAACCATTCTCCGTTATTTGGGTGAGACAGATCCCAATAAAACAAAAACAATCCCTAATTAGCAGGGGTAAGGGGAGACGCAGGACCCAATCAAATAAATTTGTATACAAGCAGGTCTCCCCCTCTTCAGTGGTATAAGGTTGATCCCCTGCCCGAGGCGCCCTAATAGTCACGTCATCGGGAAACCCATACCTTTTACTAAACTCCATTAGGGACGCATCGGTCAGATACCCATATTTTGGAGTTATTTTAGTGGAATACTCCTCTAATACATCCATCTCCTCATACTCTGATTTCACTTCTACAGTTTTCTTCTTCATAGTTTTCTTTGGCGTTATGTTCAAACCGACTGCAATTATCCAACAGTGGTTATCAGAATAGGGTTTCACCATAGGATACGTGGTCTTACTCTCAGTAACCAAGTATTTTGTGCAACAAAGCATATATTTTCAGAATTCTAAAAGCCCATAAAGCTATTCACAGTTTTCTTTCCCTAAACCGTCGAACTTAACTTACATTAGAAAACCAAATAGAGATTGCGTACCTATTTCAGTACTCCGTTCTCCGATTGCGTCACTGGTAGCATTTCCCAACAATGAGTCAAAGCGCTGCAAAGTTGTGATGGGAACCTTTATTTTTCTCCCCAAGTCTTTCTCAAGCAATTTTTCAAAAGAATCCACGCAGATTAAAATTTTAGATTTTATGTAAAAACTTCTCAATACCCGAGAAATGGATCTCTTACCCAACCATCACCACAATTATGACACCTGTCAAATCGTGCATAGAGAACTCAAACGCCTAGCACGTATTTCTACAATAACTTGTCAGAAAGTCAAACCAAGTCGACACACGCTATCAAATCAAAGACTGACACGTCACCCACACTTTTTTTTCATTTTTTTTCCTTTTTATTCCACTCAGTAACTATTTCATAATTACTTATTGGACTAAGGGGGAACCCGCAGCCAACATTAAAGATAAACGTCGAAGCAAAGCAGACCATAACAAGGCATAGCAGAATTAATTACTAGTTCAAACCGCGACCCAACTATCTCAATCAACCAACTATTCAATTAGCTATTAATCCTACAATTATAATTAAGAAGATTTGATATACACCTATTGATAAACGACAAGGATATAATCCAGATAATATGGTAGTAAGGAGTTCAGAACTTTATTAGTGAAGTTGCAAAGAAATTTTCGAATCTTACAATGGTTGGTTATAAAAAAAATACTTAGACTAGGAAGTTGAGTCCTTTTATATGCATATTGCATCAATTTATTTGAACTGTTGAATTCACCTTTTATTTACAAACCATATAATTTTTGCATTATTATATTATAAAACCACTGAGAAAACGAGTCCACCTTATATTGATAGATTGAAAAATATTATAGACAGATGACAAAATAAAACATTATTGGTAGCAATATCACCTTTACATGTCAACGATAATATGAAACATTCACATTGGGGTGCACACCAATGGTCCACATAATAACATAAAGTTTTAAAGATTATTATCATACTCATATAAGGTACGCTTTCACATTTATTACTTAACTCGTAAAATTGTTTAAATAGTCATTTAAAGAATTATTTAAAAATGAAATTAATAACCTTAAAGAATAGGGAGGAGTCCGAATAAGGTTATCTCTTACGAGTGTAGTATACTTCTTATATTGATAATATAAAATGCAATAAACACTAATAGATGAAATATATCATGCAACTAATACGAGTCGATCCGACTATTGGATGACCAATGATGAGACGAGGTAACAAAAAAGGGAAACAAATTGACGAGACAAGCATAATAGAATAACCCAAACTGAAAAAAGCTCGGCAAGATGAGGGAAATGTTCTACCACATTAAGGCGCCAACCAATATTAATTATAATCAAGTATAGATCCCTTTATCGAAGATCTTTCTTCTCATCTTATTTTATATTTACCGGTAACTTACTCTCCACAGCCGTGCAGTACTAATGAAGATTTCAACTTAATTTTCAACAACAAAAAGTTGGATGCCCCATCAAATCTTTTAATTTTGTATTTTGTTGATGTAGACGCCATTATAAACCCTAATTGTAAAACCTAATTCCATAACCTAACATTTGATACCAACAGACAAAAATGGCTCAAACATAGAACAAAATAAAGAACATGAGAGAAAATATCACATGATTTGAACGTGGTTTGATAACATTCTACGTCCACGAGCATTGCTAGAGAAAAGAGTTTTACTATCATAGAAAAGGATTACAAATATTTAGAGAGATTTTTTTGTAGTCATATTAATCACTTATAAAGAATCAATAGACTTACTAGATAATAGGCATAATGAGCTCATATACACTAGACTGTAAACTATAACACACAATATCGTTTAATATAAAATTGTACAAGTAGACACAAGGTATATTGTCTATTACACAAAACTGTACCAACAGACAAAAGTACACTTTCAATACTATTTCACTCATCCTCAACAGAATCTAATAATAAAAATAATAAAATTAATATATACATACTTTAAAGAACGAAAATCGTGGGAATTCTCAATGAACAATTTTTTTTTATATCAAATTCTAAGTCGGGCCTTTTCTTTACAAATATGGCTTATGGGTTGATAATAGAAACACAAATATAATCTTATACCGTACATATTATTCTATGCTTATATTATCATAATTTTAATCTCTATTTTATGCTTTTCATTTTTTTATTTTATTGTCAAAGATTTTTTTCATCAAATAATTTATGTCCCAAACTAACATTACCATTCATGAATTAGTCTCGTACTTCAAAAAAATTAAGAAAACATATTAATGATTTAATAAACTCACAGTGTAGATAAAATAAATGAATATAATGAATAATTTTATGTTAGGAAAGATGAAAATCTGAGTGGACAAAAAAAGATGAGTAGCGAAGAAACTAGCAGTTGTGAGAAGTCAAGTTCAAAGTACAACTAATCCTAAATCTTACAGGTTAGTTGTCTCTAAATTTTATCGGGCCTTACTAAAAAATTGGACTCTACATTAATATCCAATCGTGAGTTGAGACCCAATCATGGCTCAAGCCCAAACAAGAAATTAAATAAGACCAGCACCGTGAATGTATATTTTAAATGTTACCATTATAGATAATAACTGACAATCTTTTAAATATTCCTCCTGTACAAAATCATTGTACATGTTATATTTGTATTTAAGGTACTGATTGTGTAACAAAATCATACTGAAATATAATTAAGATTTTTCTTTAAAAACTCAATTGTTATTATTTTCTTCCTCAATGTCAATCTCAAACTTGGTATCATAGCAAATATGGAAAATGTCAGGTCTTTATCTCTTAACTCAGACACTGTAGAATTTAGTTGCCTTCGACATGGGTCATTCACAAACAACAAAACACAAATGATACAAATAAGCAACACTAACATGATTGTCTCTGTTATCAATGGAAACTAACTATTTGGCCTATATTTCATAGAACACTCCCTATCCTCCAAAGGTACTCTCTAAGTCAAATGGTATTATGGCTGAATATCTAGCCATTGAAGACTGGTAATTTAGAGACTAGTTATTTGAATCGTTATTTACCACCATCACGCCTGAAATAGTTGCACACCTATTAGAGCATGAGTCCTCAAAAGGACTTTGGAATGCCTTAACAAAACTCTTTGGTTCAAAAATCTAGGTTAGAATATCCTATTTCAAATGAGAGTTTTAAAGAATCAGAAAAGGTGGCTCTGAAATGGATGAGTACCTATCTAAAATGAATTCTACTTAAGATAATTTAGCCATAAATGGTTTTCCTCCTATAGTTGCGAGTCTAGTTGACAAATATGTTCAGAGTTGGATAGTCTCCAAACAACTCTCATAATCTTCGAGACCAAATTTGAGTAACTCGCAATCCTGAAGAGTGTTATTACTAGCTTAAATCTAGCTTCTACCAACACCAACACCAAGAAAAATGAAAATAAGAAAACAAACAACAATCAAGGCTCAAAGGACATGAAAACTATCCTAGGAGTCAATGTTGTGGCTATAAAGGAAGGTTTACAAAAAAACTATATATTTAGAGGAAGTTTCATTTACAGAGGGTATAGAGGAGGGAGATTTTCCCCAAGCACACCAACCTTACAACTTTGTAGCAAGTTTGGTCATGCTGCTCCTACATGCTATCTTAGGAATGATACAAATTCAATGAGACATTTATCTCGAGAAAAACAAAAACAATGATAAAATCATGATGCATATATTGTAACTGAAGACTCAAACAGTGATAATGCATGGTATAACTCATGAACCACTCTTCATGTGACTTACAAACCTATTATTTCCAGCCACAAAATGGACTATTGAGGTATAATTTTAGTTCAAGTTGGTAATGGTAAAAAATATCTCATTAAACATGTTGGTAAATTTAGGATTCTACTTGTGGAAACAAACCAATTAACCTAAAAAACATACATTCTAGTCCTATAATTTCTAAGAACTTACTCTTTTTTCTAAACTAACGTCTCCAAACCAAGTTTTTTATTGATATTTTTTGAAGATGTGTATGTTATGAAGGATTTGGCCACATAGAAGGTTCTTCTAACATAGAAGGCTAGACAGGGATTGTATTACATTGACACATACAATAGATGAGTCTTCTAGGGCTCTAGTTCATAGTTATCACTAGGTTCCAAGTCTATATTGTTTTTACTTGAAAAACATCACATTTGATTGGGCCATGCATCTCTAAATTTTTTGTCTAAGGGTCTTATTCTATATAATGTTTCATTTAGTAAAAAATCTGCTTCTTTTTTGGAAGTTTTATCAGCTGGGTAAATCCCAAAGATTATCATTTCCTACTTCTAACTCATGCCTTAAATATTTTGGACCTAATCATTATGATTTGTGAGGAAATAGAAGAAGAAACAACGATTGATGAAACCCTAATTCAAGGGTAACATTATGAAACCCAAATCTAAGGGTAACAAAGACTGGAATTTCCAGAGATAAAAAAAATATTATTCCAAAAACTTAAAATAATTAAAGGCATATCAGGCTTCATATAAGAGCTTCTCAAAACCCTAAATTAGAATACAAGAAAATATAATAAATATATAAAATCAAATAAAATCAAATAAAATCAAATAAAATCAAATAAAATAAAATCTTAATATAATTGGATTTGATTTGAATAATATAAGATATTTGAATAAAAATTAAAAAAATTAAAAAAGGTTTGTGTTTGGACTTTCTAGGCTATATCATCCTCTCCTGGTTGACAAGAATTTGTCCTTGAATTCACAGCACCATCACCATCAACAACCAAAACAATTTTATTTTATTTTTTTCAATTGTTTCATTGGGAATTATAATTCTTGACCTTATCAGAATAAGATAAATTCTTCTCGGGTGTTCCTTATTCGAAGTCACATTGAAGCCATCCAGTTGATGAAAAAGAATTGGTTTCGAAAACTTTTTCATAGCCTGAAGACAATATCCCCATGTCCAGTTGATGAAAAAATGGTTTTGAAAACTCTTCACAGTCTGAGACAACATCTCGATAAGCAAGTTTTACCTTGATCCGATGATTGGTAGCCAATTTAAACTCCTTCTGTAACTGGTCAATACGATCATTTATCGAAACACCTGGTGTTTTCCCATATACCAAACGATCTTCGAGATCTTCATGACCATAGATGATGTTCTCTTCTTTAGACCTTGAATCAGATGAAATCAAGATTCAAAAACAAGTTTGCCTCGTAGTAGGAACTGAGGCTCTGATACCAATCTGATAACGCGACGGAAATAGAACAAGAAGCAATGATAGATGAAACCCTAATTCAAAGGTAACATTATGAAACTATAATCTAAGGATAACAAAGATTGAAATTTTCAGAGATAAAAAAGTATTATTCCAAAAAATTAAAATAATTTAAGGCATATGAGGCTACATATAAGTGCTTCTCAAAACCCTAAATTAGTATACAAGAAAATAAAATAAATATATAAAATAAAATAAAATAAAATCTTAATATAATTAGATTTGATTTGAATAATATAAGATATTTGAATAAAATAAAAAAGGTTTGTGTCTGGACTTTCTTGGCTAGATCATCTATGTTATTTTATATCACACAAAATGTAACACTAACCATTTTAATCTATGTTGATGATATTATTGTCATAAAAAATTAGTAAACTGATTTACAAGGTTCTATCAGACGCCTTAATGTTATATTCTCATTCAAAGACATGGGAAACCTCCACCTACTTATAGGTATGGAAGTTTCCAAGGATACTACAAGACTCCAAATGACACAACACCAATATGTAGACAACTTACTTGAGTATAGTGGCATGAAAAACTCCAAAGCTTGTGATAGTCCAATGGTTGATGGGCAATTTATGTCCCTTAATGATGGTAATATTCTCCATAACTATATAATATACCGAAGTTTGATAGGTTCATTATAGTACTTGACTAACACAAGGCCTAATATCACCTTTACACTCAACAAGTTATCACAGTTCCTAAATGCACTAACAACTATAAATCTATAAAAGGTTAAACATATATTTCGCTACTTATATAAAACTATAGGGCATGCCATTCATTTTAAACCATGTTCTCAACTTCTCTTAAGTGGCTTCTCTAATGTTGTTTGAGTGAATTATGTTGATGACCGTTGGCTTGTTAGTGGATACTGCGTCCTATTTGGTGCCTCCCTGTTATTATGGTCCTCCGAGAAGCAACAGATTGTTATTCGCTTGAGCAATGAGCCATAATACGGGGCCTTAGCCAGTATGTTCTTTGAACTTGTTTGCCCCCAATCTGTCCTCCATAAACTTTGAATCCCGTTAATCTGGCCTCCACTCGTATGATTTGATGACTTAGGCGCTGCTTCACTAGCCTCGAATCTCATTTTCCACAGGAGAATATATATATAAATCAATGTTCATTCTGTTCGCGACCAAATAATCAGGTGTGCTCTGAAGGTGTACTTCATACCATCTCATGAACAAGCAACTAACTCCTTCACCAAATCCTTATCTCATGGTCGATGCCCGAAAACATAACTTGAGCTCCAAATCCCCCCGTTTAGTTTGATAGGGGAGGAGAGAAGAGAAAAAAAAATCAAATGCAATGAAGAATTTTTAATTGAGAAAAAAAATATGAATGATAGAAAATGAGAACAAATAGAGACAAAATATGCTCTTGTGAAAAGCTAAGTTCAAAATATAACTAATTTAAATCTTACATGATTAGTTGTCTTCAAGTTTTATCGGACGAAACCAAACAATTGGACTCTACATCAAGACCCAATCATGAGCGGAGACCCAATCGTAGCCCAATCACAAATCTATATCCAAGCGAGAAAGTAAACAAAACCAACACATGTAAATGTACATTTCAAACGTTATAACTATACATAATTATTGATAACAACCATTTGAAATATTTTTTATGTAAAAAATTATAGTATATATTATAGTTGTATTTAAGATACTAGTGGAGACACTACCCATACCCATCTTCTTATGCTACCGTTTTTATGGGGCACCCCGATAATAATTTCCTTTTAGTTATTGGTCTTTGTCCTATGGCTTTTGAATACAATTATTTTGTCATGAATGACTCTGTTATGGGTCCTCCAGATTTATGGAACCCTTGTTTTTACGGTTATCTTCTAACTCAACCCCATAATCGCTCTCTTCTCAAGATCAATATTGTGTCTATGTGGGGAAAATATGGTGTTATGAATTTTAAGCCCCTTCTCGAAATATACATCTTATTTAAATTTGGCTCTGAGGAGATGGCTAAAAGTATTTTGGATTTGGATCTTTGGTACTTTGGAGGTCTTTTGATGATTCTAAAAAATTAGAAACCTCTTTCTTTTCTTGTTAAGGATCCTCTTAAATACGTTACTATTTGGGTTAAAGTCTTTAATCTTCCAATTGAATTTTGGACGGCAGAGGGTTTTAGTAACATTGGTTTAGCTATTTGTACCCCTTTTTATGTCGATAAGCAAGTTGAGAGAAAATAAAAACGTACGTTTGCTCCTATTTGTATCATAATCTTGGCAGGTTCATATATTTCTTCTAAAGTTACTTTCAAAATTAGAAGTAGATACATTATGGTGAACTTTGAGTATCAAGGCCTCCTCGTTAGTGTGCTTATTGCTCTGTATTTGGTTATAATACTCGTCTTTGCAAAAAAGGTCTAAGATAACTTTAACCCCAACTTTCCCAATTCATAATTTTGAAGAATCTGGCCCTTTTGAGCGCAACCCTGATTCGGCTAAGCTTCCTCATTCGGATTCTCTTGATGGGGTTAAGGAGGTTGAAAACGGTGAAGAGATGGATTCGCCTCCAAAGAGGCTCAGATCTACTCGTGAAACCGTTCTTGATAAAAAAAAAGATTTTTCCTCCAATAGGACCATCGTCTGACGCATTGCCCATAGTCCACGGTCGGCCTTGTTCCTTGTTAGTTTCCTGCTGCCGGTCATTTTGGATTGGTATTATTATCTCCTTAGTTTTGATGTTTTGGGGTTTCTTTATTTCCTCTTGTTTCCCCATGTTTTCTCTTTTTATCATGTTTTGAGTTGTTCTCCTGACTTTGTGGACTCTCTTAGTGGTTCTTGTATTTCTTCAGAGTATTCTCAAGGTATTTGTACAAATTTTTATTTTAATTGAATGATTTTTTTAGAAAGAAAAAAAATACTAATAGGATAACACGTTATAACACATAAAATAATAAATAAAATTTTCAAAAATCCATATATGTTATTTCTTCGTCCTTCTCAATCTCATACTGCCCCTGCCATCATATAATTATACTTAACAACATAAACATCTTCATTACGAAAACAATACCAAATACAGAAGAGAATAAGACGATAGACTTTACCAAAGTGTAAGTGAGAGAATAAGCCTCTTCTCTCTAAATCTCAAATGGTAGCTTTCCAACGATAATATTTTTCCAAAACTCATTTTTGCTGGTTTTTGTCGAGGTTTCGGGCCACTTGGCCTAAAACCTAAGCCAAATCACATCATCTTTTCTTTCTTTTTTCCCATGATATCCGTCCAGTATCTATCTTCGGCCTCGTCGTCTGGTGGATCGCCTTGTTCCAGAGGCCAGAGAATGCCTCTGATGTCACTTCTCTAGATGTAATTATCTATCTCTTCTCCCTGTCATAAGGTTGGAATTCGGTCGGTGATGGTTCTATTCTCCCTAGGTACAAGCATAGTCAGATCTTCAGTGACGTTTTTCACTTGTATCAATGGTTGTAGTTCAGTCTAACTATTTGATTTACTGAACTTTATAGGCATGTTAGGCTTATTATTGGCCATTGTGGCAGATGCATATATATATTCTACAAAACTATCTCTCATGCAATAACCTCTCCGCTCTCCGTGAATTGCATTGGTTTCTTTATGGTTAGCCAGGCTATAGCAAGGAGATCTCCCTTATACCAGGACTGTACAAGAGTTCTGTTCACTAACACGATTTCGTCTTCTCAACGGATTTTCATCGGCGTGGTCCGAATCAGATTTGTTGGTCTGTTCAAGGCGACCCCATTAGCCGCTAGTCAGATTTATTTCAAGGAGACTCATCTGGTGATTCCCAGGGAGTTACCCCATTCCAGAGGGTGGTCGTGTGTTGGTCTCGTCCAAACATCTCCCTCCAATTTGATTAAGTTCCTCGTATTCTTGCTATGGATAACGTATGTGACCTATTTCTCCGATTCGGCCCATATGACGGTTAGGGCTCTCATGTTATATATGTACGACATAACCACCGATCTTCGGGTGAATTTCGGTGTCAATTAGAGGTTTGTGCCCCTCCTTTCGTACCTTTCGGATACTGTAGAACATTTGACCTTGTCGACGAGCTTCAAAATCTTCGAAGTGAAGCCCTCTCTCACTGACGTTTGACTCGATTCTGACCCAATCGGCGATAATACTGAATTAGATTATCAGCTCTTGTAGAGTAGTTATCTTTATATTTATCTCATAATTAATTTGGTATTTATTGCGGCCTTTTTAGTTTTATGTTTTCTTAAAGATACATTATTTAATAATTAATATATTTTTTGTAATTATTATGAGTATCTTTTGTTGGAATGTAAGGGGTCTAATTGACTCTTTTAGACATTAGACATCCGTAATTATGTTTATTCTAATAGTATTACCACAATTTGTTTGGTTGAAACTAAAGTTCACGCTGAAAATGTTAAGTGGATTATGAAAATGAAGTTTTCGTGGTGGCACTTTAGATCTTGCTCACCATCACAATGGTAGAATTTTTATTGCTTGGAACCCTAGCGTCCATAGTATTTCAACTGAGCGTGCTTCCTCCCAGATTATGAACTGTACTCTTAGCCACATTGCTAGAAACCAATTTTTTAACCTTAGTTTTGTTTATGGCTTCAACAAGCCGGTTGACCGTCTCCCTCTCTAGCAAGATATTGCTCGTATTGCCAGAGTTATAGCTAATAGACATTGCATTGTCATGTGATATTTCAATGTCATTTGTAACCCTGTTGAGCATACTAGTAATACTGACTGTTGGAATAGCTCAATCAACGCTTTCAATGAATGTTGTCATACTAGTGGGCTTTATGACCTTAGATCAATCGGTTTTCAATATATTTGGTCTAATAACCAGGTGGACAACCCTATCTCCTCGAAGATTGACAGAGCGCTTGTTAACTATTTGTGGGATGCTATCTTCCCTAAATCCTTTGTATATTTTGATCTCCTCTGCACGTTAGATCACACCCTCATAACCTTCTATCTCACCACTCCTTATCTTCCCCACAAGTAAACCCTTTAGATATTTTAATATATGAAAATTTCATCGTAGTTTTTCTAGTATTGTAAATGATAGTTGGTGCGCCCCTTGCTCTGGTAACCTGATAGCTATTGTTTATAACAAGCTTGTTCACCTTGCAGAATCATTGTCCTCATCAAATAAGCACGAGTTTAGTAACATTACTAATAGAGTTGAGCATGCCCAAGCTGCTTTATCCCACGCTCGGTTAAACTTGTCTACTAACCCCTCCGACCAGGCTCTAATCAAGGTAGAGTGCGAGGCCTTTAGGACATATATATTTTATAGCCGTGCCAATGAGTATTTCCTCAAGAAAAAGTCTCGTGAGACCTGGCTTAAGTTTGGTGATCGAAACTCGAAGTTCTTTTATAACAACATTAGGTTTAGAAGGATGAGAAATAATGTTTTTTGCCGTTAATAATGATGGGACCGCATGCACCAACCCGAACGATATTTCTAACTTCTTTGAGAGCCATTTCTTGAGCCTCTTTGGCTCGAATAGCCCTTAAACTACCCGAGTCTTGATAGAGTTAGATCCTTTATCAATTCTAAAATCACCCTCATTGACAAGTATTATATGATTAAGCCTGCCATGGAGGATGATATCAAAAATTCCCTTTTTGATATTGATATCAATAAAGCCCCGTGTCCGGATGACTTTAGTGCTAGTTTCTTCAAATCTCGTTGGTCCACCATTAAGGAGGACTTCTGTAAAAAAATCAACCATTTCTTCCATCATGGGAAGATGAACCCTCTATGGAACAAAACCCTTATATCCTTTATAACCAACCATCCTCACCGACTTTAGGTCTATTGCATGTTGTAATGTGATCTATAAGGTTATCTCTAAGAATATGGTCGTTAAAATCAAGTTGGCCATTCCTTTGCTGATTGACTCATCCCAATCAGCTTTTGTGCATGGTCAGAGCATTTAAGACAATATTATGCTTACTCAGGACCTCATGCATGGTTATCACACGAATCATAAAGGACCGAGAGGTGCCATGAAAATTGACCTTGTGAAGGCTTTTGAAAATGTTCGTTGGAGAATCCTTTTGGATGTTCTCTATGTTATGGATTTTCCCGCCAAGATGATTGGTTGGATTCTCCAATGTAACTCATCTCCTTCGTACGCCATTAACATAAATGGTAATATTTTTTGTCTATTATTCTTGTACCTTTTTGTTATTGTCATGCATGTTCTTTCTAGCATCCTTCGTGAGAAGAGCCAGGATCCCACCTTCAGTTTCCACTGGAAGTGTCACAAGATGAAAATCATCAACCTTTGTTTGGCGGACCATCTTGTGATTTTTTACAAGGCCAACCTACACTTCATCAAGTTTATCAAGCAAGGTCTGAGTGAGTTCACCATATTATCTGGCCTCTCCCTTAATCCCAATAAAAGTCATATTTACCTCTTTGGGGTCACAAACATTATGCGACGCAACATTATTGATTATCTTGGTTTCTTTGAATGAACACTTCTTGTCAGATACTTAGGCGTGCCTCTTATCACTTCAATACTTTCTTACAACAATTTGTTCCTCAAGATCACCAACTGCATCAATTCTTGGACAACCAGGCACCTCGTTTATGCGGGAAGTATGCAATTGATTAAATTGGTCTGATTTGCTAGCCCAGTTTATTGGTCTTCTGTCTTTATTATCCCGGTTCGTGTTTTGAATGAGCTATCACAAATCTTCCGAAGATTTCTTTGGTCTGGTCATGAGATGAAGATTAGTGACGCTAAAGTGGCTTGAGACAAAATCACATTACCCTCAGATGAGGGCAACCTTGGGATCTTAAACCTCAAAATTTAGAATATGCAGCCGCCCTTAAGAGTTTTTGATCCATCTTGACTAAGAATCCTACGTTGATTTGGGCCAATTAGATTTTATCTGAGAAGATAAAAAATAAAAACCTTTGGATCCTTCGCATTGGATCTTCCCCGAGTTGGAGGTGGCGAAAAATTCTCAAGCCCAGAACCCTTGTCGCTAGCCTCTACAAAGTCTATATTGGCAATTGCTCTTCTACATCTATTTGGTACAACCCATTATTGTTTACTAATTCTCTAGTTGACCGCTATGACCGCATCATCATCAGTCATGCTCGTCTTTACGGTAAGAACATGGTCTCCGAGATCATTTGTAATGGATTGTGGAACTGGCCCCCTAATTCGTGGGGGTGGAAGGCTTCATCAGCGGCATCTTCAAGAGATTAGAGATGATATTAATGTCCTCCTAGCCCCGGTTAGTAGGGAGTATACCTTCCTTCGGACTCCAAATAAAAGTCGTGACTACTTCTCCATAAGCAGTACGTACAACATTATTAGACCGTCTGGCCCTAAAGTACCTTCGACCTCCTTAATCTGGAACAAATTTAACATCCTCATGCATTCCTTTGTTGCTCGGTTGGCAACAAGCTTTCAGCTCCGGACAAGCTCTTTGTTTGGAGCTATGTCTCCCTCCCTGACTGTGTCTTTTATAATAAATCTTTGGAATCCATTGAGCACATCTTGCTCGATTGTTGCTTCACGAGACCTATTTGGGAAACCATCTCGCGGAAAATTGGCATGCCCCCGCCCCTTTCTGATTGACCCACCTGGCTAACCACTACCAGTTCTTGGACGCCCTCTTCCAATGGATATGACCACCTCTAGCGCACGACTTTGTGCCGCTGTGATTTATTATATTTGAAAGAAAAAAACGCGATGATTTTCACAGAGACTCAATCTCCAGATTTGGCGATTGTCCATCATATTTTATCGGATCTTCGTTACAGATTTCACGACACTATGATCTCATAACCTCAGTAGCCCTTATTTTTTCGCTTATTTGTTTAGAGATTCAAACTCCCATAGTTTCTTTTATATTATTTGTTGATCAACTAGATATTTTTTAGGTTAATTCTGTTGGAAGAACATACCCAAAAGTTTATGTAAACATTTTTTTCATATTTATACTATTTTTTTTATTTAAAAAAAACACCCTCTCATTCTAAAACAAAAATAAATGTCGAGATAATCAGAAATGTTTAGGATGTAGTTATGAGTTTTGTAACACGAAAATAAAAATGCACCCTCCAACTGTTTGTAATTGAGTTTGATCGTCGCGTTTAGAATAATAAATCATAAATGGGTCTAATATGGATTTCTGTCCATAATATGGATCAGTTTTGTGTTACCTTTCTATTTACCCTAAGAGTGCAGGAACAATATTAGACATGCGAACGTAGAAAAAGGGACTAAAGAAAAGAAAAGTAAAAGCAACACAGGCACAGCCATCATTGAAAAAGAAATCTCGAGAAAAATAAAATAAAATTGTGACGGCTCCGAAAATCTCGTCTTTTCCTTTATAAACTTTGTTGGGTTAACTGGAGTCATAAAATAACATTAAAGGCATTTCTTGCCGTTAAGCGAAATAAAATATTTATTTTATTCAGCTGTTAACTTTTTCTACTATTTATTTATTTAGATTTTAAGTTCTTCTAAACTGCTTTTCGAAGTATACTTTTCTATAATATTAACGCCTCCTTCGTCGCCTATGAAGAATATTTATAAAGCCATATTATCAAGTTTATTCGGTAATTATTAAAATAGTTTATAATCTATAAAAAATCAGATATGGATTAACAACTTAAATTATTAGATTATTGAATTTTAATAAACCGTAAATTATAGTTTAATAAAACTCAAAATAATAAGTATAAACATTAGAAGAATAATCTCTTTTAGTAAGGTTTCAACAAAAGCAAAACTGTGTTTAAAATATTTGTTCAGATTTTAATATATTAATTGTACATTGCAATCTTTTTTAAAAAAAGACTATCAATCCACATCCACTAAAAAAGATATGGCTCGTAAAATATTTTATATATAATAGACTAATATTATGCGAGATTGTTAGTTAAAATTTATATTTATATTAAAATTTATATGAAAGCAAACCCACCACTTATAAAACGTTATTAAAATTGCGAAGTTTTAAATTTATTGAGAAACATTTAGATTAATTTACTGTGCATATAATTTTATATTTGTAGTTGGAGTAAAAGTGAATATTATCAATTTTATATTAAAATTATCTTTTATATGTTTCAATAACGTAGTATTTTAGTTTTCATCGGGGTAGCTGAGTTGGTCGAGCAAAGTATGTTCGTGATTAAAGGTCGTGTGTTCGAGTCTTTTTACAAACGCTTTTTTGGTTGAGCCTGTCACTTTGTGTGGTCTATCTTCAGACGGTTTGCAGAGTATTGCGCTAGACTGAGGGTTTATCTTGTGCGCACTCGTTGAGTAGCGGATGCGGTTTCCTGCGAAATAATAAAAAATAATGTAGTATTTCCGTTATTTAAGTTCCTATAATGTCATTATTTAGTCTCTCATATTTTTTTAATGTAACCATGGACTAAAATGCAAAATTATTGAAATACAAGGGATGATTTTAGTACAAAAATGAATGTAGGATACCGCTTTGCAACGACTCATTTACACATGCGACTTGTTCTGTTTTTTAGCCTTCATAATTGGTAAGAATGGTAAGTCAAATGGTTTGAACATGTATATCCAGTATTTGTTTTTAATATTTTTGTTAAAATTTATGGGTCATTAATTGTCGTTTAACTTTATGAACTTTCAATGTATGATATTACGAGTATGTTTTCCGATATAGAAGAAAATATATTTTTTTAAGTTATGATTTTTTCCATAAAAATACCGTCATGAATAATATGTAAAAATTAATTATATTTTTAATACTAAAAGATGTATAACCGTTTGGTGAATAACATCGTAATATGTTTGTTTTGTTTAGTGTACATCATATAATTTTAATAAAATTTCGATTAAATAAACTTATTGGATAAATTTTAGTTTAGATGAAAGCCTAGTTTAGTCCATTTGAAGATGTATAATTGAATTGAAGTCTTCTAAACCTACCACAAAAAACTATATTCATTATATTACGTAGTTACTTCCATAGATATTCAAAATAATTTTAGGCTCGTGAGTTTTACAATAGTAACTCGTTCTTAAACTATTGAATTTAGTTATAAATAGTTCTTAAATTTTCAAAATCCCGCTGGTAGTCATTCAACTATCTAATTTGGATAAAGTTAGTCCACCTCCATGTGTTGACTATCAATTGTTTTGACAAAAGTTTTTCAACTATTCATTTTCTATAAAGTTAGTCCTTTGACTTTCTACTTTTGATAAACTTAGTCCCCTTAATAAATATGCGCAGAGGACTAAATTTATCCAAAATGGATAGTTTGGGGACTAAATTTATCTAAAATGGATAGTCTTGGGACTACCAGCGAGCTTTTATATGTCACAAAAATGGATAGTCCGTGGACTACTAGCGGAATTTTAAAAGTCCATGGACTATCTGTCATTAAATTCAGTAGTCTATGTACGATTTACTGATTAAAGCCTATATATTTGAACAAAAAACACCAAATTTTTCTATACTTGAGTTTGAGAGGAAAAAAATGTGAGAAACCTATTCAATTTCAAAGAATAATTCATTTAGATTTAAACAATTATGCGTTGGTTTTATTAATGATCATTAATTAGATGAGATAAATACTTGGTAAGTATTTGAAGTTGGTAAAAAATCAACTTCTTAAAAAAACTATCAAATAATAAATTGATGGCGTGTCCTTGTGAAAGTCTACGATATAAATACATGATATAACAGAGTCAACATGTATATAATTTATTGTATAATGACATGAATGTTATAGTATTGTAATTAAAGAATAAACCTTAAGATTTGATGGCGTCATGAAAAGTTATACTATCGATATTTGACTAGCGCAATAAACAAAGATTACAAACTTATGTTGAATAATTTTATTACATATTTTTATTATGCTACATGTGATAAAACTGATGAAGTATATGACCTTCACCAAACATGCCAAAAATATTTTAGACTTGGAAAGAAGAAAAAAACGTTAGTTAGATAGAAGTGAGAGCTATTATAGAAAGAGAATAACAAAAAAAAATTAAATTGGATAAATAAGATAAATCTCCCTCTTTAGGTATTTCTCTTCTATATATAGCCAATATTAAGTAATACAAGTATCAAATATCAATATAACCCTATTTGAGGATATATTGGTATAAATGATCAATATATATTGTTAAAAAACAAAGAGAGAAGTAGCCGCAGGAGGCGGCTAGGGTTTTGTGTTTATTAAAGAATGTTCCTTTTTGTATTAAACTGTTTTTTTATAATGCAAATCCAAGTAAGGCTATCAATATATAGAGAACTTAGAGGCCTATACAAGGAAACTTAATACACTGAATATTCTAACACTCCCCCTCAAGTTGTGTAGTTGGATCACCAATACCCAACTTGGATAAAACTGATTCGAATGTTCTTATAGCAACCCTTTTTGTCAGGATGTCTGCCCGTTGGTCTTTGGATCTAACAAACGGAAGTTCGACTGTCCCATCTTCAATATTTTCTTTTATGAAGTGCCTATCTATTTCAACGTGCTTTGTTTTATCGTGCTGTACCGGGTTCTCTGAAATCTTAATCGCAGCTTTATTATCGCACATTAACTGAGTTGGACACTTCATGGGGGATCCGATTTCTTTCATTATCTTCTTTAACCAAGGTATCTCGGTAATCCCCTTAACGATTCCTCTAAATTTTGATTCAGCACTTGACAATGATACTACTTTATGTTTCTTACTCCTCTAAGTCACCAAGTTACCTCCAAGAAGAGTAAAGTAGCCAGTAGCTGATTGCTTGTCGTTAGGATTCCCTCCCCAATCAGCATCTGTGAATACTTCAACATCAAGGTGTCCATTTTTCTAAAAACTTATGCCTCTTCCTGGTGTGCCTTTGAGATATCGAATAATCCTAATTACTGCCTCTATATGGTGTTCCTGAGGATGGTGCATGAACTGGCTAACTACTCCCACCGCGTATGCAATATCGGGTTGAGTGTGAGCCAGGTAAATCAATTTTCCCACCAACCTTTGGTACCTTTCTTTACTCGCTGGTCTGGCCTCTTCAATTATCTTTAGTTTTTGATTCACAACCATAGGCGTGTCATTTGGTTTGCAATCCACCATGCCAACTTCAGCTAATAAATCTAATATATATTTTCGTTGGGAGATATAAATCCCTCCTATTGACCTAAGAACCTCGATTCCGAGGAAATACTTCAATCCCCCAAGGTCTTTCATTTCGAATTCCTTGAAGAGGTTTTTCCTAAGAGAGCTAATTTCTTCTTCGTCTTTCCCCGTTAGAATCATATCGTCGACATATATTATAAGACAAGTGACTAATTCTCCTCTTTTTTTTGTAAAACAAGGTATGATCCCCATTACTCTGTTTGTAGCTATACTGCTTCATTGCCATTGTAAATCTCCCAAACCAAGCACGAGGAGACTGTTTGAGCCCATATAATGCCTTTTTCAGTTTACATACCTCATTTTCTTGAAAACTATCAGAGAACCCTGGTGGGGTTTCCATATATACCTCTTTTTCCAAGTCTCCATGTAAGAAAGCATTCTTTACATCAAATTGATGAAGAGGCCAATCTTTATTCGCGGCTATTGAAAGTAAAACTCTGATAGTGTCAATCTTTGCAACCGGAGAGAATGTTTCCGAGTAGTCTATACCATATGTTTGTATATATCCTTTGGCAACCAATCTTGCCTTGTGTCGCTCAATGGTGCCATCAGATTTATATTTTATATTAAACACCCATCTACACCCGACTGCTTTCTTCCCTTGTGGTAACACACAATTCTTCCATGTACCATTCCTTTTTAGAGCTTCCATTTCGGTATTTATTTCCTCATGCCATTCAGTCATCTTCTTAGCTTCTTGAGCTGTTTTAAGGATTTATTTAGAGAGAATAGTAGCTGAAAACGCCTTTGCAATCTTCATCATTCCTTTCTTGTCCGTTTTACCGGATATGTAGAAGCACGAGAACGTGTTCCGGTGAATACCGGTTAGGAGGAACCCCTCTATTTTTTCTTGGGGGAAGAACCAGAGTTTGAGTTTCAACAAATGAACTTCTTGAAATGTCATGGTCAGTAGCATTTGCGAGTTATGACATTGTAAATTGTTTACCTCTTGATGGATATTTTCTTCGGCTGATTCGCTAGTAGTATCCATGACATTTATTTCTTGTTGGACATTATCTTCGGGAGAATCATTGGTGGTAAGAACTTCCTCGTCAGTCTCCTTTATGTTGGAAGAGGCATGTTCGGTGGCGCCATCTACCGACTCTATCGGCACATCCTCAAAGTAACTTTCATATAGCAGGCAGTCGAGTGATTCACTTACTTTCTCCCCCTGAGCACAAGATTGGTGATAAAAAAAATAATCGGATTCTAAGAAGTCATAGTCCATGGTGACATGGATGCGACGAGTAACCGGATTGTAACACCGATAGCCCATTTGATGGACACCACACCCAACGAATACACACTTTTCAGCACACGAATTAAGTTTATTTCGACTAGTTTTAGGGATATGAACAAACACCGAACAACCATAGACACGAGGTGGCAAGGTCATAACAGATGGAATTGTAACTTGGGTGGCAAGCACTTGTAATGGAGTTTTATTTCCTAGACATCGGGTTGGTAGACAATTTGCAAGATACGTGGCTGTAGCAAGAGCTTCTGGCCAAAGAGAATGAGGAACTCTAGATTCAATCATAATAGCACGAGTTTTTTCAAGTAAAGTACGATTTTTTCGTTCTGAAGTATCGTTTTGTTGAGGTGTGTTTGGACAAGTGGTTTGATGGATAAGACCATTTGTTTTGAAAAAATTATGCATTATTTGGTTGACAAACTCTGTTCCATTATCAGAACGGAGAATCTGTATTTTTTTTCTCAAATTGAGTCAAAATCATTTTATAAAAACAAACAAATATTTATGGTACTTCCGATTTATGTTTCATGAAGTATATCCAAGTCATTCTTGAGAAATCATCCACAAGTAAAACGAAGTATCTGATTTGATTGTTAGTGGAATTTGGTGTTGGACCCCAAACATCAGAATGGATTAGCGAAAAAGCATAATCAACTCTAGTATTACTTTGATTAAATGAGACCATACGATTTTTTGCAAGAATGTAGGTTTCACATTTCTCATGAATGGAATTATTCAAAAAAAGACTAGGAAACAAACTTTTAAGATAGCTAAAAGAAGGATGACCAAGTCGTCAGTGTCATAACCAAAGTTGCCTTTCGGTTGTTTCGTGAGCAAGCATGACATGTCCCTTATGAACTACCTCATTAACATAATAGAGACCTCCTTGTTCAGTACCACGCCCAATGATCTTCTTCGTACGAATGTCTTGTAAAATGCAAAACAATGGATACATAAGAACCACACAGTTGAGTTGTTTTGTCACTTGACTAACAGATAATAACTTTAAGAATAGTGAAGGAATGTAGAGGCAGTTTTTAATTTCCATTTGTTCCGAAAAAATAATTGAACCTCCCCCTTTGACTTCACAAATTTCTCCACTAGTAGTCTCAATATGGGACTTCTTTGGAGATGACATGTCACCAAAGTCTTTAGGTACATAAGACATGGTGTCCGTAGCCCCGCAATCAAAGATCCAATTCATTGATTTCTCAAACCCTATACCTCCAAGTTTTTCATAGGAGTTTGCCGCCATTCCTCTAAAACCAGTTCCACTTCCTTGCTTATTTTAAGTCAGATCTTCACCGCCACTTGTAGACGAAGCCCGTTTGACATTCGATCTGAAACGCTTTTAATTTTTCTCCTTATGACCGTCCTCCCACCATTCTGGATAGCCAACCAGCTGGAAACCTGTCTCTTTAGTGTGTTTCTTCATCCCACAATGAGTGCAATACAACTTGGAATACAATATGGTGGATAACCCATCCCATAGGGCTTTTGCAATAGGATATTGCGAGACATTATTCACCAAGTCGGATTCAAGATTCTGGATAATCTATGTGAAAACACATTGATCATCTTGTTCCCGCCTTGAATATGTGTTGTTAGTTTTGGATGGAGGTGTCGGCTCTCCTTGTAATGTGAGAACCTCTCCCCCTTCCCCAAATTGCTCTTTTCATCAGGTTTGCCCATAGGGAATAGTTGTCACCACCGAGTTTAATCCCTAGGGATAAATTCTCGGGGTTAGTTGTTTGTTGTTGTCTTCCGAGACCATTTCTCATAATGGCAGCAATCTGCATTGTTAATTCATCAGGGATTTGACTGACCACGACTTCATTTCCAGCCATCTTTGTTGAGGATGTTCAGAATTCCCAGAATCACACTGATAAGGGCGGAATTCGCCGATCTCAATTAGAGGGGTAAAAACATAATGAATAAATATTAGATGTAATTAACGGCATGCGAAGTCAATCAGGGACTAATGTGTAAAGATAAAAATGGTAGAGGGGCCTCATTGATATGTGGTGAGCGGCCCACTAAGAGCTTAAATGGGTCCTTCTTATTTTAGTATAAAAGGGTGACCCACTTGCCTAAAAAGCGGCATTGAATAATATTTTCTCTGGATTTTACTTTATCTCTCTACACTTTCTCTCTCTAGTCACATCTAGCGAAAAGATCCTGAAAATATTCCTTAAACAATTATTCGCTCATCATTGGCGCCGTCTGTGGGAAACCGTGATACCAAGAAGGAATCTTTTGCCCTTTGAAAATCACGTTTTTCGGGATGAATAGCGATGCGGCAATAGAGAGGGACGGGAGAGAAGTTGTCCGAGCCGCCTCGGGTTCGGGAGGCGCGGTAGTCCCCGCCCGAGAATGGCACGGCGGTCGGGACAAGCGGTCAACTCTGATAATGACCCGAAAACAGCTCCTTGAGGACATTGCTCGATTGGAAGAAGAAAGGGAGCGGGCATTGGGCGAGAAAAGAGCCCGAGAAGGGAAAGGCAAAGAGCCCCTCCTGGAGGATCGGGGGGAAGCTGGCCAGGGCAGCGATCCGCGAATAGAGGCCCGACCTGTTAGGTATTACAAGGACCCTCTCCCCGATGGCGAAGAAAATGCGAGGGCTCGTCGGAACCTCAAGAACCGTCGGGCCATGACATCAGACTACCCCTCAGACGATTCGTCGGACAAAGAATATCTGCGGAGGGAAAGGGTTCAGCGAGCGCAGAAGAATCGGTCCCGACGCCTTCGAGGGCCCAGGGCCGACCCTCTGCAGTATAAGAGAAGCGGCGCCGACAAGCCGACCCCGGTATCTTTTGAGAAAGAGGAAACGCGTACCGCCAGCCGCAGAGGACGGGAAGTATTGCCGCCGGTTCCGTGGCAACCGTCGAATAGCCAGAACCATAGTTACAGGACCAGTAGCCAATTCATCAGCCCAGGGGTCGAGGGGCTTTATGGTGTTAGGACCGCGGGTCTTGGGGGGGGAGCATGTGAGCTCGGAGTCAACTGGAGGGCCTCTCCTTTATCCGACGAAATATTAGCGGGACAGCTCCCGAGGAGATTTGACATATCCAAGTTGGAAAAATACGATGGAAAGAAGGACCCGGATAACCATTTGGAGGCCTTCAAAAATTTCATGTTAAGCTTCGACAATGATGACAAGCTCCTGTGCAGAGCATTTTCTATGACTTTCAAAGACAGAGCCTCAAAGTGGTACAACCGCTTGCCGCAGGGGTGCATTCATAACTTCGGGACCTTCTGGACAATGTTCAGACAACACTTCGTCGGGAGTAAGAGTTTCCGCGCCAACGGGGATACTATCATGAATTGTCGGCAGAAGCTGGGGGAAAGCCTCAGAGACTATACTAGGCGTTTCATCGACGCAAAAACCGACCTGGACCATTGTGAAGAGAATGTGGCGCTGACGGCGTTCCGTTTGGGCTTGCTCCCCGGACCGATGAAACAAGCAGTGACCAAGAAGCAAGCGTTCACTTTTTCCGCATTGCTAGCACAGATTGAGAAGCAAATATTGATTGAGGAAACGGAAGCGTCAGAACTGGCAGCCCAGATTCAGCAGAGCGCCCAAGCGTCGGTAGTGATAAAACAGGTTTCCCGATCTGATTACGCCAGGTCGGCCCAACCAATTAGCACGATACACCCGACCACGTCAGTTTCAACCAAGCCTCCGACCCCTACCGGTCAGAAACCGAGGCAAACAGGGCCGCCGGTCTCCCGACCCATGTCCAACAAGTGGACGCGACCTGCCTATTTCGCGGATCTTACGGAATGCGTGTCATCGATCTACAAAAAAACCAAGAAAAGCGGAATGTACCGAAGGCCTTTCCCCATCCCGACGCCCAGGGAACAAAGGAATAACCGCTATTGTCGCTACCACGAAGACATCGGGCACGACACGAAGGATTGCATAGCCTTTAAGAAGGAGATACAAATGCTCATCGAGCACGGAAACTTGTTGGAGTATGTGAAAAAGACACAGCAAGGCACGGCCTCGAAGGAGGTGGTAGTCGTACCAAAACCAGAAACAACCATGGCCATTTCAGAGGTGACTGACCGTTTCGACGCGACAATTGAGTACCTTGATCCCGAGGCCAACCGCAATATCATCGGGGTCATTGCTGAGAGGGCAGAGGAAGGCGTCGGTATCGTCCGTGGATTTTGTGAGTTTTTCGAGTCGTTAACCGACTTCGGGGAAAGACCGATGATGGGAAACGCAAACTTGCTTCCAAACCGAAAGTGCCCGCTCCCCGACCAAACGGATCCGCTGAAAACGCAAACTTGCTTCCAATCCGGAAGCGCCCTTTCCCCGACCTCGAGCATCGATGACCCAAAAACGCATCACGATGATATCGGGATCATCAAGGAAGAGAGTGAGGAGAACATCGGAAAAGTGCGAGGCCTGTGTAATCTTTTTGAATCTCTGACCATCTTCGGGGGGGATTCGATGGCGGGAGTCACACACTCCTCCAGGAAAAGGCACATCGTCAATCTGACCACCCAGTTGGAAGCCAGAACTTGCTTCCAAACCAGAAGCTCCCCCTCACCAATTTTACATTTCGACGACGACGACATGAGAGACATTGCCGGACCACATGAGGACGCCATTGTGATCGGGGCAGCCATAGCGGGAGAGGAGGTTTGGCGCATCTTGGTAGACACCGGGAGTTCGGCCAATATCCTTTTCGCATCTACCATTGCAAAGTTCAGGACGCGACCGGTGATTGCGCGATCCGACCGCACCATTGTCGGGTTTACCGGGTCAGCAGCCGACGTAGTTGGGGAGTTCGAGGGCGTGGTCCAGTTAGGCCGCGGCCCATTTAAAAAGGAGGTCACGGTTCTGTTTGTAGTAGTGGACGCGCCGGCCTCTCACAACGCCATCCTTGGCCGATCTTGGATATCACGCATGCATGCTGTGACTTCTACTATTCATCAGTGTGTGAAGTACGTGGTCGGAAACAATGTAGGAGTGGTCCGCAGCAGCCAAAAAGCGGCGCGGGAATGCTACTGAGCTGCGTTAGCTTCGAAAAAAGATCAAGAGATGTTCCCGGCTCAAGAATAGCAATTAAGGGGGGTGCCTCCGGGATCGCAACCGGTGGATGACCCCCGGGAGGCCCCAAGCCTTTTGACGACAGACGAGGAGTGCGAATTACATTCTTTTGCAGACGGACAATGTCTGCGGGTCGGGGTAAACCTTTCACCGACCCTAAGGGTACAGCTACTAACCCTCCTACGAGAGAACCTAGACTTGTTTGCGTGGTGCTCAGGGGATGTCACGGGGGTACCGGAATCCTTCGCGATTCACAAGTTGACTATTGACAGAAATGTCAGACCAATCGTCCAGAGGCGTCGGGCTTTTTCCCCCGAAAAGGCGGAAGTGATCCTGCGGGAAGTTGAAAGGATGACCAGCGTCGGACATATCAAGGAATCCAAGTACCCTTTATGGATCTCTAACCCCGTGCTGGTTAAGAAGAAGAGTGGGAAATGGAGGATGTGCGTGGACTTTACTGATCTCAATCGGGCCTGCCCGAAGGACCCCTTCCCGATGCCAAGGATCGACCAGCTGGTAGATTCAACGTCGGGCAACAAGCTACTCTCGTTCATGGACGCCTATGCCGGGTACAATCAAATAAAATTACATGCCGCGGATCAGGAGAATACTACGTTCATTACGGGTCGGGGATTATATTGTTACAAAGTGATGCCCTTCGGGCTAAAAAACGCTGGCGCGACATACCAAAGGCTCGTGAACAGGACGTTCGAAGACCAGATCGGGAGAAACATGGAGGTTTACATCGATGACATGTTGGTCAAAAGCGGTTCCGATGAAGCCCATCTCGCCGACCTCAGCGAAACTTTCGGTAATCTACGAAGGATTAACCTTAAGCTAAACCCGGAGAAGTGTTCTTTTGGGGTCCGATCAGGAAAATTTCTGGGGTTCTTCGTCAGCGAAAAAGGAATTGAAGCAGACCCTGTCCAGCTCCGAGCTCTGGCCGACATGACGCCTCCCCGAAGTGTGAAGGAAGTTCAAATTCTGACCGGGCGTCTGGCCGCTTTAAATCGTTTCATTTCTCGGTCGTCTGATAAATGCGCTCCGTTTTTTCAGGTCCTACGACAGGCAAAAAATTTCGTTTGGACTCCTGAGTGTACCAAGGCTTTTTTAGGGATCAAAGAGTACCTATCGACCCCGAACCGCCTCACCAAGCCAACTGCGGGGGAAACCCTTTTCCTTTACGTTGCGGTCACGGATTATGCGGTCAGCGCTGCTCTAATCAGCGAATCAGGGCCGGCTCCGACAGCGGTATACTACGTGAGCAAAAGTCTGCTGGACGCCGAAACTCGGTATCTCAAACTGGAAAAAATGGCACTGGCTCTGGTAACGGCGGCGCAGAAAATGCGACCGTACTTCCAAGCCCACCCTATCGTTGTCCGCACATCACTTCCGCTGAAATACGTTTTTCAACGACCAGACATGTCGGGAAGGTTATCCAAGTGGTCGGTGGAACTGGGTGATTTCGATATTGATTTCGAACCCCGAACAGCCATCAAAGGCCAGGTCTTGGCCGATTTTCTAGTTGAGTTTCACTCAGAACGGCCCGAGCAAGAAGCCCAGTCACGAGAGAAAGCGGAGGGCGAGTGGACCGTCCGCACCGATGGGGGAGCAAACGTTAGTGGCTGTGGGGCGGGAGTCCAAATCGTAACCCCCTCGGGTGTTAGCATGCTCCAGGCTATCCGTTTTGGTTTCCACGCGTCGAACAACGAAGCTGAATATGAGGCCGCTTTGGCCGGGTTACGGTTAGCACAGGTATGCGGGGCACGACGAGTACGGCTCATAAGCGACTCCCAGCTTCTAGTAAACCAAGCCTCGGGAAACGCAGAGGCTCGGAAGGAACATCTGGTACAGTACCTTGCGACGCTAAGAATTCTGGCCGCTTCCTTTGACGAAATTACTTATGAACATGTACCACGAAGCGAAAATACCACAGCGGATTCGTTGGCAACGATTTCTTGCTCCACCAGTTATCCATGGGTGATAGAACAGGAAAGCCCGTCCATCGTTAAGAGACATGAGTTAGCTAACCGACCTGAGATCGCATGCCAGATTTCTTCGATTGCAACTTCAGACTGGCGCCAGGGTATTATCTCTTTCTTGGCTGAAGGTCGGCTTCCCGACGACACCGCTTCGACACGAAAATTGCGCAACAAAGCACGGGGTTACGTCCTTTTAGGGGATGTGTTGTACAAAAAATCTTATAGCCGGCCTCTGCTCCGCTGTTTAGGTTTCGATGAGTCCCAGGTAATCTTATCCGAACTGCATGATGGTGAAGGCGCGGCGCATTGCGGATACAAGGCTCTGATCAGAAGAACTTTTTTGGCGGGATTCTACTGGCCGACAATAACGGCAGATGCAAGACTCATAGTAAAAACCTGCGATACGTGTCAAAGGTTCGGTAACGCCATCAACGTACCCGCCGCTCGCCTAGAATCCATATCCGAAGGGATGCCTTTTGACCGCTGGGGAATAGACCTCGTCGGACCATTACCAAAGGCATCGGGAGGAAGGCAGATGATTGTTGTGGCGGTAGATTACTTCTCCAAGTGGGTTGAAGCCGAGCCTCTGTCCGCCACGAAAACCAAAGATATTTTCAAATTCATCTGGGCAAACATTTGTTGCCGGTTCGGGGTGCCCCAGCGGCTGACTATGGACAACGGGCCACAGTTTGATAGTGCAGAGATGAAGGCGTTCTGCACCACTCATAATATTCGACAATGTTTCGCTGCCCCTTTTCACCCACAAGCCAACGGTCAAGTCGAAGTTACGAACCGAACCATCCTGGATGGCCTTAGAAAGAACCTCGAGGGAAAGGCCGGGAAGTGGCCAGACTACTTGCAAGAAGTACTGTGGGCTTACCGAACCACACCGCGCACGGCCACTCAAGAGTCGCCTTACGCCTTAGTGTATGGAATGGACGCGGTCACTCCCGCAGAAACTATTTTTCCGTCCTTCAGGGTCGGAACTTACAGGGAAGAGGCGAATGACGACAGCCGACGACTCGAGCTCGACCTCGTAGAGGAAAAGCGCCACCGCGCCCATTTGAATTCTTTGCATTACCAAACTCTAATGAGAAGTAGATACGCGGCCAAAGTACGCCGTCGGGAATTCAAGGTAGGAGATAAGGTTTTACGACGTGTGTTCCTCCACACGAAGGACAAGAGCCTCGGAAAGCTGGCCCCAAATTGGGAGGGACCATACGAAATCGTCGAGAAGATCAAGAGCGGGACGTATCGCCTGAAGAATCGGTCCGGACACCTCCTGAGGCTACCATGGAATATTGAACACTTAAAACTGTATCTCGAATAGTTTGTAATTTACGATGTACTTCGCTGTTTTTTCTACTTCATTCAGGGTTGTAAAGGGTCGGGGATGCACTCTTTCCTACCTCGGTGGCGCGAGGAGGTTTTAACGAGGCATCAGTCAAAACCCGACCCACCTTTTTTATAATCAAAATACTTTTGCCTTCTACATATTCAATTGTTGTGGCCTCGGACAGCTGACGAGTTGGACGTTGGCCGTTTCGCTTATTGTTACAGAGCCTAGAAATAGGTTTTTCGGTTCTAACGATCTACATTTTGGTTTTCCCGAACTTTTTGGAAAAACTTTCGATAACAAATCGATCTACAGAGCCTAAAAATAGGTTTTTCGGTTCTACCGATCAACATTTTGGTTTTCCCGAACTTTTTGGAAAAACTTTCGATAAACAAACCGATCTACAGAGCCTAAAAATAGGTTTTTCGGTTCTACCGATCTACATTTTGGTTTTCCCGAACTTTTTGGAAAAACTTTCGATAACAAGTCGATCTACAGAGCCTAAAAATAGGTTTTTCGGTTCTACCGATCCACGTTTTGGTATTCCCGAACCACTATCCAGATTAACGAATGTGCAAAATAGTATATACCCAGCAATTTAAAAATAATCGTCACAGGGGGCCCCGTGACCCCCAAACAGCATAAAAGTTAGTGGTTCGATAAAAACAACAGAGGGGCCTACGGCCCCATAAGAGTTACAAAATCTTAAAACAAAAAAAAATCACTGATCCCCGTCTTCATCCGCATCCTCGTCATCTTCTTCGTCATCGGCTTCGTCGGAATCCCCACAATCGACTCCATCGGGGCGATCTTTCACTGGGACGTCCAGCCACAGCGACCCTAGGCAAAGGTCCGGGAAGCGGTTATGAAGTGACAGCACGTATGCGGCTTTAGCATCCGCAGTCTCCTTGTCCGACCACTGCCTACATCGGTTGATATAAGCAACGTTCGAGGATTTCAACTTCTGAACCTCCTGTGCCAGAGACGAGGCGCGATCTTCCGCAGCTTTTCTCGCCGACTCCGCCACTTTCACCGCGTCCTCCGCGGCTTTGGTTGCTGTCTCCATCGCCTGCTTCGCCGCGTCCGCGGCCGTCTTCGCTTCGGTAGCAAGCCTTTCAGCTTCAACAACCCGGCTTTCCGACAACACCTGGGCCTCCTCGGCAGCTTTGACCTTCGCAGCGAGACTGGTAATTTTTGTTTCCGCCGAGGCTAACTTTTTGCCAAGCTCCTTTGCCCGACGCTCTTTCAAGGCAGCCGGAACCAGCAAGTTGTATAGCGACAGAGCAAGCCCATCAGTCCCACGAAGAGGAAAGGGGTGCGGGCTGCCAAGCATCGTCAGCACCGGAAATTTGGGGCCACTTGACGAAGGGGCGTCCGGGTTAGCAGCTTGGGGGGGGGGGGGGGGGCTCAGGGTCATCTGGAATCAGCACAACGTCGTCCCCCGTGGGATCTACGCCGTCGTCAACTTGATCCACAAGTTTAGGCCCCGAGGCCCCCACCCTGGCGCTAACCACCGCCCGATCCTCTACCACAGTTGAGGATTTCTTCGACTTCGACCCCCCCGCCTCTGCACGTTTCCTTTTCTTTTGCACCACGGCCGGGTTGGGGCTCGCGTCCAGTCGTCCTGCCTCGGGCACCGCTACCCTGGCCGGTTCACCTACTGCCTCGTCGTCTTCTGACTTCGGGCGCTTACTGGGTGCCTTGTTGCGTTTAGGCAGAAATAGTATGTACCCGGGGCGCCCGGTTCGGGCCAGCACGTCGTCCAGACTTGGGGGCTCCCGCAGCTGTTCAATGGTAAGAGCTTCGGATGAGCACCGCCAGAGGTTGCTCATGAACAAATTCTTATCCATAAAAGTGCGGTGCATGCCCCGACCCCAATTTCTTCGGGCATACTTTTTCAGCACCTCGAATGTGACCTCCGCGGCTTCCGAGTGGTCCTTCTTCACCCCCTGCAGCCAGTCTTTCGACACTACGCAAAGAAACGGTAGATTTAAAAAAAAAAAAAATATACACATAGGGGAAGGAAGTACCATCATGGACCCAGGTCCGCAGCAATTGCCTCGGGTTCTCCGGAGAGTATGGAAGACCATTCTCCCAACACCCGCTCAGAAATACGAACCGATGCTTCCACCCCTTATCCCCTTCCAAGAAGTCATTGACAATTTTCCACTTATTGCCAAGAGAAGAGTAGAAGAATGGGGATTTCGGGGACTTGGACAGACCCGACATGGCGATGTACTCTTCCATCGGCATAACCTGGCCCGAAAGGCGGGACGCCATAATGCAGGACATTAAGGTATACCAAGCATTTGGCGTCAGCTGCGACGGGCAGATTTGAAGGGTGCGAAAATAGAGCGCGATCTCAAGGTCCAAGGGGAAACGCAAACCCGAGTTGAACAGTTCGGTGAATACCACGATCTCTCTAGGTCTGACGTGGACGGGGGTCTCCCCTGGGGTCGGGAACCGGACGCTGACACACTTAGGAATCCCCCAGCGGGTCAGTAAATCTCTATAATCGGCCTCGGGGAAATAAAGATACTTCCCCTCGAAGAGAGAGACCACGTCCCTGGTTAAAAGCCAGCTGAAGTACTTGGTCGAAATGGCAGCCTCAACCACTTCGGGCAATGGGTCATCCTGGTTGTTAGCCGCGTGACCAGCTGCGGCAATACAAACCCCCGTGGGAGCAACGTCGGCTTCCGACTCTCCAGCTTCTAGGGTCGGGACTTGACTAGAGCTGCGAGCAGTAGCGGCGTCTGTCTCGGATGGTCGGACCCGGGAGGAAGAAGCCTCGGCAGCGTCGCGTGCCATGTTCCTATGAGCCTCCTCCGCTTGCTCGGGTGTTAGCCGCATTTTGGGCAAACCTAAAAAAGTGACCGCAGTGTTAATACCGGTCCGAATCCCTCTAATCGAGGGCGTAAGCTGAACCATTTCGGGACTATTACCTCCTGCTGAGCACTTGGATAGATCGTCTTCTCCCATTATCAAGAAGGTGGATTTACGGGCACGTCGGGAAGAGGGCGAGTTGACGGACGATAAGGTCGGATTGTTTGGTCCGACTGCGGAAAAATGGGAACTGTCACTAGAGGAAAGGGTAATGGGTTCTGGGGACAGGCTAGCCTCGGGAATAGGAGAAACCGGAAGGTCGGATATCAGGAAAGATTCTGCGGGAACCGGGGTGGCAAGAACGGGGTCGTGAGGAAGCGGAGCGGGAACAAAAGGTTTGGAGTTAGATCCCCAGATTAGACCAGCGCGTCGGTACTCCTCTGCTCGGTCGCCGATACTAGACCACTCTTCAAAGCTCCACTCGGGTCTCTTTTTCTTGGTCGGTTTTTTCCGTGAACTGCTGGGTTTTATGCAACGAACGTACCAGAAGGTATTAGGGTCGAACGATTTCTCTCTCTCTCTCTAGAAATGGTCGGACAGCGCTTTCTCTCTCTAAAATGCCTCTGAGAGACACCAAG
This sequence comes from Limnanthes douglasii subsp. nivea, assembly GCA_036936605.1. Lineage (NCBI taxonomy): Eukaryota > Viridiplantae > Streptophyta > Magnoliopsida > Brassicales > Limnanthaceae > Limnanthes > Limnanthes douglasii. Next base: position 78,097,264 of record JAUPFV010000003.1, on the reverse strand, counting down.
AACTCTGGGGTATTTATAGGTTGGGTTAAAAGATCGGGGGATACCAACCGACGAAAAGACAGCGGGAAGGTGAAGAGTCTCACTAGGAGCCTAGTCTGACAGAAGGGTGACCTGTTAGCCCAAGACGCGTGTCGACCACCGACTGACACGGGCTGACATAAGCAACACATCACAAACCCCTCAACAATTTGGGCCGACAACATCGAAAGCAGAAAAGGAGGACAGGCCCATCACAAGAAGCCCTGGATGAAAATCTCAACAGAACAGAAGTAGGAGGCGCAGGAGTATTGCCAGCGAGGAGACCTCGGGCATCGGGCGGTCAGAATTTACGAGGCCCGAAGCTAGATAAGGGGTCGGACGGGTGGCGATGGCCTTTTTTACAAGTCTCCGCTCGCAAAGCTCCCGAAGACTGGGGGGCTACTGATAAGGGCGGAATTCGCCGATCTCAATTAGAGGGGTAAAAACATAATGAATAAATATTAGATGTAATTAACGGCATGCGAAGTCAATCAGGGACTAATGTGTAAAGATAAAAATGGTAGAGGGGCCTCATTCATATGTGGTGAGCGGCCCACTAAGAGCTTAAATGGGTCCTCCTTATTTTAGTATAAAAGGGTGACCCACTTGCCTAAAAAGGGGCATTGAATAATATTTTCTCTGGATTTTACTTTATCTCTCTACACTTTCTCTCTCTAGTCACATCTAGCGAAAAGATCCTGAAAATATTCCTTAAACAATTATTCGCTCATCACACACGTGCTCTGATACCATGTTAAAAAACAAAGAGAGAAGTAGCCTCAGTAGGCGGCTAGGGTTTTGTGTTTATTAGAGAATGTTCCTTTTTGTATTGAACTATTTTTTATAATGAAAATCCAAGTAATGCTCTCAATATATAGAGAACTTAGAGGCCTATACGAGAAAACTTAAAACACTGAATATTCTAACATATATCATTCATGCTCCATGTCAATTAATAACCCTATTTAGTAAAAAATGTTCCTTGTGTTTTGTTTTTGTATGCACAACTATTTAAAAACTTAAATTAATAAATGATATATATATATATATATATATATATTGATTTTACTTTAACTACTTAAGTTAAAACTTGTCAACATGTTGATTTGACTATGAAGTCCCTTGTTAAATTAAATATGACTCCTATTTTTGTCAAATCATTAAGTTTGTCTTTCTTTCTTTTTGTCGATACTCAATACTTCTATCTTTTACCAATTTTAAATTATTATTTTAAACTTACATCTATCCAAAACTTTAATGATAGATTTAATCAACGCTCTTATCTAAAGGATATTGATCTTTGCATTTTTATATTCATCGTCTGAAGAACATATGGAAAACATCTTCTGTAAGATAACAACATATTTGATGTCTCTTTACTTTGAATATACCAGGAATTATTACTTTAGATATTATTAGAAATATTTAAAATGTAGCATGATCTTTTACTCTATTCAGATGGACTTGGCTTATAACCATGTTGTTATGATTGAGGTGCATGACCTTTAATTCCTTAACAACTAGGCTTAGTTTATAACTATGATAGTAACTTAAAGCCTTTACATCATGACCTTTACATCCATAATGTAGAATCTGAAGCTTTTAAGCTAGACTTGACTTATAACCATATTGTTTTAATTGGATGCGTAACCTCTTACACTTTTCAGTTGGGCTTGGCTTGCAGACATGTTTGCTTATTAGTTATAATTTTCTAAATCATGTTGTTTTTTTCCTTCATCAGTAGTTCATTCGTCAATATGGATAAATTTGATAAAAACCATCGGCTTAAAAAACTTTATAGACATCATTGGTTGGAGACTTTTTTAATTATCGATGCTTTAAGAATTATTATCTGCATAACCATCGTCTAATCCATGTAGTCTCCATAGTGTTTGAACCAAATTCAAAGTATTTTTTCCAAATATTAATAACTGACGACGAGAACATATAACTTAATGAACCAATCAACTTAAAGTAATAATATTAATGATGTCATACTAGATGCCCACTTTGTTGACAAATAGTTGATTTGACGAAGATAATCATACTACATCTTACTTAGTTTTTTAAAAATATATATTTAACTTGACGATGTAAAACTCTATCATGAAAACAAGGTGGGCTAGACAGTGTGCCTTTGGTTTAATATATTGTAGGTCACAATTTTCATCTTCATCAATTTATTTTGGTTTCTTTCTTATTTTAATTGATTACCGGAGGGGTTTATTTATTTTGATGGAGGTATTATTCTCACCACTCATCTTTGTTAAATTGGTTAAAGCGCCGCTCTACAAAACATAGGTCATAGTTTGAAACCCAGGCTTATCTTGTTTTTTTACTTTGATATTTAACTTTTTTATCGATGATTACTTTTTATTTACCAATGGTTAATAAAACTACTAGTTTTTATCATTGTTGATAGCATTAACTAGATTAGTGGACAATAATTAGAGGTTTTTAGTTTTCTCTTTTCATTAGTGACCAATGTTTTTTATTTTAATTCTATACATTTTGTCATGAATCAACTTAGATTTATCAAACATAGCTCCATCAAATATAAATTTGTATTTATTTTTCTCAATTGTTTCAGTTTCTTAGCAAATATTTAATTTACTCTTTATATAATACTTTTCAATAAAAGAGAAGCTTTAAGAGATAAACAACAACAACAAGTGTCCCATTGGCATTCTCTTCATCTTTACAATGCTACACAACTCACATCATTCAGTAGCAAGTGTAACTGTTTGAATACAAACACCAGTTTTCTTATGATACGATTCTATTTTCTCTTTCCCCGCAACAACTACATATAATAAAAACTCTTCAATAAAATATGGTTTTATGTGAACCATCAAACTCCCACCAACTATACACTCATTGGTTCTGACATTGTCTACTCAAAATATCACCCTTCATTATCTCTTCATCAACTTCAACTGAGGTAAACAATATATTTTAGACAACAAAAATATCACTCCACTCTATCTAGTCATGCATGAAAAAAATTTATTTTTAACGATTACTGACAATCATATTGCCTTGTTCCCAGACTATTACTCGTGGTCATCATCAAATTACATGGTGAACTCATTATTTTGTTGTAAGTTTCAAGATTATATGTTTTATTATGTTAGTTGTAAAAATTATAGATTGTATCAACTGCATGATACTTTCAAATATGTTGGTTATGATAGAAAAACTAGTATGCTCTTTATTTAGAAAACCCATCGTTTATGCAATATAATCATAGATGGTGGATCTTTTGTTACTTTTTTAATCTTATCTTTAGTTCCATAGACACGTCTTCACAAACATGTTGGATCGATGAAGAATTATTTGCAAATGAAGCTAATTGACCAATTTTAACATTAAAGGCTACAATGCCGCCAAAAGCACTCATTATATACCAATATCCAATTGATTCATTGTTTCTATTTGATTTACATACTCGAGAATGACCCAAGCATCATTGTTACAGTGAAATATATATGTTTATAATCGTTTCCATTTTTGAGAGAATATTTTAAGGATCTTATCCAACATATATTTTTCTCTTGCTCGAGCAAAGCTACTGTGGCAAGTCTCTTTTCTATTAAAGTATCTAACAATAAGATATCATAGTTGTATAAATATTATGAGTTGATATGTCATTTATTATTCTATATTTCAAATGCAATAACATATGATACCCTTGATCGTGACAGAATTCATTTCACAACTAGTTTATAAGTTAAAAATAGCATTTCGTAAATCCATTTTGTAGTTAGTCTGCAAGAATAATTTGCTTATTGTTTTTTGTCTTAGATATCCAAATGACTCAAGACTTCTTGATCGTGTCATTTTATTTCCAATTTCCGGGTGATCGACTTTTTTTTTGTTCTTTTATGGCACATTTTGGTGACATCCTCTATTCAGATGATGTATCTTCGGAAATTCCATGCTTTTATACTTTTCATCATTGTATTTGTATTTTATGTGTTATTACCTTAAATTGAAAAAAAACTAACTTGTTATACTTAGGAAAGCCTATTTAATTAAAATTTCAAACTTTTAATATTACAAGACGAGCAATATCATTTTATGTTTGGTTATATACACATATTAGCTCAAAAACATATTTTCTTATACACATATATTAATTATTAGAAAAATAAAATTTGTTGATATATTTTAGTGTAGTGTGCATAAAATGATAAGGGTATATTTAAAACTAAATATATTTGTTAAGGACCGACGAAACAATACTAAAATATGCTCCACTACCATGCCTTTAAATTATAACTAATTAATGTTCGATAATTTGGACTAAAAGTCATTTAAATTATATAAGAATACCAAACAACTACACATTCTAAGTTTTAAAATAATATGAAAAGTTCCAAACATAAAACATAAAGGATATAAGTTAGAACTAAAACATAATACACTTGAAATCTGTATTAACGACAAATTTTGAATATAATATTTAAAGGATTGTATTTTTCAAATAATATTACCGATGAATCACTTTTTAGGATAGAAAACAATTTATGGAGAAATAAACCCCTCAACAAATAAAATACCGAAAAAACATGTTAACAAAAAATCAATTTACCAAAATATCTCTTCATTTTGTTGGCATGCAAAAAACATTTTGATAAACTAAAAAAACAAGATAAATTTCACGTTAACAATTATATCTTTTAGCTGAGTGGTCTTGTAACTAAGATATATATATACTTGTATTCAATATGATATCAAACACAAATGAGACACTTTAATTGTAATTCTCATGTCATTAAAACTTTATTACTTTTGGTTATTTATTTTCTGTTATTAAAGTTAATTTAATAATTAAAAGTATTCAAATATTTTAGTCAAATGTGGTTAGAGAAAACATGGTTCTGCTTATAATTGACATGTAAAACAACAAATCCATGAGTATACATTAATACAACAATTGTTGTTATTATATTAAACCAAATGATTTTTTTTTTCGGAGGGAACCCGCGGCCGCTACTCAGAGTGCAATGAGTGCGCACATGGTAAACCCTCAGTCTGACGCGATAGCCTGCAAACCAACGCCAGAAGGTAAACCACACAAGGTGACAGGCTCAGCCGAGAAAGCGTATGTATGTAGAGGGACTCGAACTCATGACCTTTTTGGTCATAAGAATGTCATACTCAACCAACTCGGCTACCCCCTTGGGGACCCCAAATGATCTCTTTGTAATACATTATATGGATTTAATGAAAAACAACCGCCCAAAATAATTGTATCGACGAAATAGTTACCAATAGGAAACATTTTTCCAACGTAACTTTTTCTAGCTAAACTCTTTGTCGATGAGACAATTTGAAGACACGAATTAATCATTGTGAGTCTTAAAAATATTTAAAGCCAGAACTTCTCGTTATCACCAATAAAATTGAATTTAACATCCATTTAGAATACATTTCTAACATAATAACTTGATGTTAAAGAACAATTTATCGACGCAATAATATGCTCAATTTTATCGACCAAACAAATTAATACTTTAAAGATTGTAATGCCCTCCACCATCAGCAGTAGTTGATGTACCTATATGAATATTCCAACCATAGCTAAAAGTTTCCTCACAAAGAATATTTTGCAGCAACCATCTCTACTGATCCACTTAATATAGTATTATATAATATAGGGGTCGTTAAAAACAAAATTATATGGCCCATTTTTAATAGAGCTTCTTTCATAAAACGTGACCATGAAAGTGTTTGGATTGATGATATATCAATGAGACTATAATAACTAATTCACTTATATACTGATGTCAAAAGAATGCTTATGTATGAATCAATTTGTGAAAGTTATATCAAAATAAGAAAGTGGAGAAAACAGTCACAAATATGAAAACTTACATCACTAATTGAGTTTATTTTAATATTTAAATCTAAAAAGAGTAAGAACCGTGTAAAACACTATTATGGGTCATATGCAGTCACATTAAGGCTCTGAAAATTATGAACGAACAAATGAGCATCCCACGAAATAATTTTTACATGGCTGATCATAGATTGAAACCGTGAGTTTTAGTCACCATCAAAGATACTTGTGCACCAAAAAAACTAACCATTTTTTTATTTCTTTTATAAATATAGTGAAACAATGTTATTTGTTCATAGTTTTACCAAACAGATCATAAGAAAAATAAAACGAGAAACATATTTTCTAGTAAATCTAAAATACTAAACAACAAATATAAGATCCAATCAATTTACTTTATACAATCCCAAAACCACATCTTATTTTTGCAGATTTTAATCTATGAAAAATCAAGCCATTATACAGATCTCGATTATATGAATCAAAGATACTCAAAACAAAAAATGATCTAATCATCAAGAAAAATATACATTTAAGACAAAAATTATCATCGTCTTTACCTTAATCAGATTGATAACCAATAATCATTGCAAATACTAACATCTAAACAATGAATGTTTAGTATATCCGTTATTTGTCAAGAATTAATACATAAATTCTAATCAAGAATCAATAACAAACCAGCAACAAACCATAAATGAATCACAAGATCTAATCTCTTTTTATTTCATAAAATCAATTTAGGTACATCAATCTACATTTAATTCAATAGTTGTGTTTCTTAACAACATCAGATACGTACGATTGATCAATTTCAATCTTAGTTTGGAATGAATAACTTTTTTTTCTTATTTAATCCTTAATTCATATTGTAAATCTGACTAAAAAATATTATTATTGTCCTAAAGTTTTCATTATTTCTTGATTTAGACTTGCTTTGTTGAACCGATGCCTAAAATATTAAAAACATAAATTAGGTTTAGAATCAAAGAACGATTGAAGAAAACTGATTCCTTACTACTCGATTAAAACGTGCTTTCAAGAACTATTCCTTGAAAGTACGATTGATTAAATAATCATTAAATCGCGACTTTTTAATTCAGTCATTTTCCTTTATCACATGAGAATAGAAAGCAATCATAAACTGTGAACATGAATAAATATTACTTCAATTTAACAAATAATATTTTTAACTGACATGAAAAATAACTGTAAACACTAATATATATATATATATATATATATATATATTGTTTATGTACTTGAAAATACTTTTGGTTATAATAATGAAAACAAAAGACGTTAGATATGTATCTATATGGAGGGGCTTATATCTCGTGCATCTATCCTTCTTTAAAAACCCAAATTTTAAAGATTGTTACTATAAATATATCATAAACTGGAATATCTCATCCATGTAGATTTATAGTATCTAAATATTGCAATTATGACTCCAATTATATAAATATACTTAATATTCAATTTAATTGGACTAAGAAGTAATTATAGGATTATCATGGATATTAGAGTGTAAATACCAGTAAGATTGATGTGTATTTATATGGAGGGACCTATATCTAGTGCTATAGTTGTGGAACTCTATGAGTTCAATGAAATATGATCTTATGTGGGTACAAAGATATTATAATATGGCAACGGAGTCCGTTAAGTGAAATTAGTAAAACAAAAGGTTTTACAGGTTCTAAGTAAATTTTCAGCTAATAAATCTCTATTTTCCTTGACTACATTCGTACGTACTTGTGTATAAATAGAAAGAAAGTGCAAATGAACATAATCGTTATTTTCTTTACTGTCGTGCATCTATCATTCTTTAAAACCCCAAATCTCTATAAGTATTTATTTATACTTATGTAGAGAGTAATTGGTTACTTATTCTTTAGTAATCAACTTATCTACCTCTTGAACTACACATGAAGAGTCCAAAACTTTGATAATGGTTATGCTCTATTGTCTATAACCATGCATAATTTCTTTAGGTAATCTATAATATTTATTATATGTATTAGATTTTTTGTCATATTTACAATATATTATAATTGCATGATTAAGTTGTTTAAAATAAATCTTAGAACACTTAGAATTGGTATAAGATCCCTCCCGTGTGCTTGAGGAATATTTATTGACCTTTTATCTCTTTTCTAGTAATTAATCTTTGGGAAAAATCTCTCTTCTAGGATTTGGTATCATAGCTCCAACGATTGAATTTAGGTTTCAATAGAAAAAACATTTCTTATGATTTATTTTCACGTGATTTATTACATGTTTTGGATGATTACTAAAGCACGGCTTAAGAAATTATGTATCAATATTTTGAAATTGCCAAAAATTTAATTCAGAAACAATTAAGAGATTTTTATGATTTAAGAATCGTTAGATCACAATGTCAAGTTGATTCAACACTACGAAAACACTTACAACACTCTTAGGTGTCACTGTTACTAGATGCATTGTCACATCGATAGTTATAGAAGGTTTAATGACTGTACTGACCTTGTTGCTTGTCGCAACGACACTTTTATGACCAAATGGCTTATTTAGTGGATTTGATTTTGATTTTGTGTGTGTTTGCAGCTCTGAACCTCATTCACTTATAACAAACAATTTAAAATATGATATTTTAGTTTATTTAATTAAATATGTATAATCTATCATGTTTATACATGATTTTATGTCTATATGAGAGTTTTGTATTATGAGGATGTACATTTATATTTCCCATTTTATATGCGCTTCAAGTAAATATGTAGAGTTGATAATGAATGGCCTTCAGGATGCGAGTGTAATGACCTGCAATTGTTGATAAATTTAACATTGGAATGTACAGTGTGATGTCATGCATGCTCAAGAATTGGTTGTTTTAGGTTTCGAGTTTGAATGATATTCGTATCCATTTAGATATCTAAGCCTTCAAATAGATATATCAGATCCTTAGATTGTTTGAGATGTTCATATTCTGTTGAGATGCAACACAATATTTCTTTTTAATATAGAATATTTTTGTATATCATGAAGGACATATGAAAACTTTATATGTTCATACTTTAAATTTGTAAGATAAATTGGTCATGCTATCTGAATGGACTCTGTATGTGCGAACCTTACATGAAAAGGATTTAGACGCTCATACCAAAGGGAAATGACTATGTTTATAGTTCAACTAATAGGTAAAATAAACATACATTTTTATGAGGGTGAGTCAACCGTTGTATGATATAATTCTTGTATTGACACGCAAATATTCGTGCACAACCGAATTTTAGTGTTGAATACTTTTGGTTAAGTATACCATAAAATTATCAAATTGACCCACATAAAGGTTTGGTTGTTTTTAGATATGGTCGTGAACCAATATTGGTTTCCTTAACGAGTTGGTATCTAGAAGTAATGTATAAACAGCTTGCCTAACGTCTCCGTTAAAGATGACGTCGACCCGATTAATATGAATGCTTGTTCGAACTTAAGACTTATCAAAATTAAGCTCTTTATGTTATTTATGTGATAATTAATTATAGGTCTCGTATTTTTAGTAGTATGTCATTGTTTTTTGACATTAAACTTAGGTTAAAGTTATACATTTAAGTAACCCTTTTCCAAATCATAGATAGAATAAAAATATGATACTTTCGTTTATTTTGAATGCCATGCTATTCTATAAGACTATATCATTAAAAAACCTTTTCTTTTTTCTCTGAAATTTATAACGAGGTTGAGATGATTATAATAAAGAGGATAAATTCCAATCTTATAAGTCGGATAATAGTCTATGGGATATTATTTAAATATATAATAACAGATTTTCTAAGGAGATAAATAGGATACTTGTAAATTTCACTCCCAAATTTAAAAACAAATCAGATTTTACTGCCTTAGTTTTTCCATATCTATCCAAGTTTGTTAAATGAGACTTGTTTTAAAGCTTTATTCGAAGATTAGTGTTATGGAAAATAAATGCACATTAAATGTTTTAACACTAATACATAAGAACAATGATGATATTTATGAGAAAAATAATTATAAGTATTTTACTAGGTCAAGTTTTAGAGTTTATTTTTTATTAACCTTTTGTAAGGTCGTGATTAAACTATACAATTCATCGTTTCACGTCTTAGTTCAATTATGAGAGATTCTTTCATATGTTGCCAATTTGAAATTTGAACAACAATATGGAAACATGATTTAACTTTGACCAATAAAGAGGTTTACATAGTAAAAATTTGTAAATAAAATATATTAAGTAGGAAAAATAATTTATTCCACTAAGTTTCTAATCATAAGAAGGTTAAGTATATTTAGTGTTAAGGTTGATTTTATTCTATAAAGATTTAAGATAAATTTAGAATTGTTGTGAGAGGTTTGAGACCTATTTTAAGTAAGAAAATATCTTTCATTAGGTGTCGTCTTTATTTTAATGTATTTAGTTCCCAAAGATATTTGAGGAATTGATATAACTACAACCATTAATGTTATTCTTCAATTAAAAGATTCTTTAAATTACAAAAATTAAGTGATGGTAATAAATCTTTACACACAATGGTGATTTGTGTATAAACAAGTTTCAAGATGAATAAATTGTATACAACATATATAACTAAATTTTAATATGTGTTATACGTATTATATAATATAGAGTAAAATAAATTGTAATTATGAGACAAATAAGTATACTTTTGTTACAAGATTCATGATACAGATCTGAAGATAAGGTTGAAAATTTAGTTTTTCAAGGTCCAAAGACATTAGTGATTGTTCTGATTTTTCTTATACAGGTGTTGGATATATCAAATAAAAAACAGACTAAAGAAAGGAAATTATGTGCATGTAGAGCAATATCAGCCTTAGAATAAATTCAAAAATTTATCTGTAAATTATTTACAAATGAGAATAACGAAGAAATCATATTTACAATTGAGATCATATAAGAATTTTGAGGATATTAAGTTTGGGAAGAAGTAATCAGCGAACAACTTTGATTTTATGGAAGAATGAGAAGTGATTCATTTAGATTCAAATGATAAAAAAATGATCTTTTATTTATGATCATCTTCTGATTGTTAAAATGATCATTTCTTCTAGAATTGTTTTTATCCCCACTTAAGAATAAATAGTTACATTTGTAAATGAAGAACAAACTCAACGTCCTCACAAAAATATGCAAACTAAGGTTAGTATAATATTTGATAAAAATCCACAAACATAAAGAAATAAAACATTATGTATTCGATTTATGCTAGTTATTTTTATAAAGTGTTTTAAAATAACATTATAATATTCACAATGAAAACTAATAATCTAATGTCAACTTTTGTAATGTCATGAAAATAATTTTACAACAATGTTAAGATTATTTGTGGTGTAACTAGAAAAAATCATCTTTAACTTCTGTAGCACTATAAAGAGTTCTATAATAATACCTAGATTCTGGTGATGTAAAACACATTTTAGTTTAAGATTTCATAGCATTACATAGATTGTAACTCTTAATTGTTGATTGTTGTAACATAGTAAAAATTTGATATAAGATAAATGTTAAAAAATTGATATAAGATAAATGTTATCAGAAGAACATAGACTTGCGGGTTTATTGTATCTGAATCATAGTTAAATAAAAAAGTAGCATGCAAAAAACATACAGAAGGTCTTACAATAGATTCGTTTCATTAACATGAGAATATTGACCTTTAAGTAAACCTTCATTTCAGTAAGTTAAATATTTATTAAAATACTTATAATCCATATTCCATTGAATATTAAGATTCATTAAATAAACATTATTAAGATTATTTAATTTTCTGAATAGTAATTTTTTATATGTACTACAACCTAATGAATTTAGTAATTGAGTATGATAGGTTGCAAAATTTAATGAATGTAAAAGAAGATTCACAAAGTTTATAACAATCATATATCAATTTTGGTCAAAGTCAACAATATGTAGAATTAAGAAATTTATTTATGATATTAAGCGAATATATCATCAATGATATCACGATCTCTCAAAGTTGTAGTATTTTTTAGCTTTGAGATAAATTTAGTATGATATTATGGACATCACAAGTTCAGTGAAAATGGATTCGGATTCAGGATCGTATGTCGTAACATATTAATTGCCATAATTAATGAGAACTGTTTCAACACATATAGTATTTCATGAACATAAAGTTCACGTGGATGTTCTTAATCAAAAGGATTTCATATTCTGGGATTTGGTTTGTAATTCAATCTTTAGTTTATGTTCAGATTGTATTATGTTTCATTTTAGTTTCTATAGGATTAACTAAAGACAATACAATACTTATTTTTGCTCTTATATTTTTTGTATATCGTGTACAATTTGGAAATCTCAATTCAATTGAGAATAACCAATTATAAATATAGATGTATTGATTATGGGGTCGTGTGCTTTCACTGTTGTATTCCATGAGAAGATAAAGTTCATTTAGGTGTTATTTATCATTGTGATCGTCTAAAGTGATAAAGCATTTTGAATTACTTCTGAAAACGATAACCTCATATAATACAAACTTTAGTGGCTACATCTTAGTAAATAGAATGATACAGGTGAGAGATTGTAAGCGTATTTTAAATTATAATGCATCATCCATGTAAATTTAGAGTATCTAAGTTGTTGCAATTATAAGTACAATTATATAAATATAATTAATATCCAGTTAAATTAGGATAATGGATAACTTTAAGAGTATTATAAAATGAATACCAATCAAATTGGCGTGAATCTATAAGGAGGATCTATAAATCCAGAGTGCATTTATTGAGTCTTATAAGTCTAATAAGGTTGTGGTCCTCTATTGGTACGAAGAGAATAGAATATAGCAATAGATCTCAGTGGGTGAGGTTACTAGAAATAAGAAGTTTGCATGTTTATAACTTAAAATGTTCAACTAAATAAATTTATATGTTTCTTAAATACATTCATAAATACTCGGGTATAAATAAACAAAAAAAATAAATAATATATAATTGTTCTAGTCTCACTTCTATTTATCTTTCATTCTCCAAAACCTCAAGTCTATTAAATTTGATGTTTTATTTGTTTAGAGAGTAACTAGTTCTCAATCCTTTATTAATCAACTTATTAACCTTTCATTCTCTACGAATATAATCCACAACTATAATACTGGTTCAACTTCATCATCTCCAACCAAATAAATTTTTTTTTGGATGGTGAACTATCCTTATTCTATATTATTGAATTATCCACATGCTTTATTCTCATTGCATGATTGGATTATTTGGGGATCAATCTAAGAATCCTTACATTTCCATACCACTCAAATATATATTTTAAATGATTTAAAATGAAATATTATAATAAAAAATGTTTTAAAGATTAAAAATCCTTATACATTAGGATAAGTCTCTCAAAATGTTATAAATAACTTTCAAAATATCCACATATAAAATATACATTTATTTTATAATATGAATGATAACAAATCAACCAAGATATTTATAGATAAAAAAGACAAATTTTATCTACCAAATCTCACAATAAAATTTAAAAGAGGTAAAAAACTATCTATAATTTGTTATTGGTATCTAACCTACATTCGAGTGTGTAAAAAAAATATCACATCTATAGTAAAAACTTTAGCTAAATATTTAAGCAATTTACAAAATATAAATGGAAAGCAATCTAAAATATCTTTCAATATTTTAATAAGTAAAAATATCATGTTTTAAATTAAAATAACTGGAATATTTGAAAATGTAGTTTATTTATTTTAATTTGATCATTTTCGTAAATACTAAAAGATTTATTATTTTTAATCAAATCTAACACTTTGTATTGAAAATAAAAAATTTGTTACATAGAAGCATAATAGTTTTTTAGCTTGTTTTGAAATTAAATTTCAAACCTAAAAATAGATATAAAAAAGTTCCAAACTTTTGAGCGCCAAATTCAATTTTCGTTCTCCATAATTTTCATCTTTTTTTTTCTGAGCTAAATGAGCACATCAAGCTTCTTATATCCATAAAAACTTAGCTTTATTGATATTAATCAACTCTTATTAACTTAAGCCAAGAAATATCTTGATCTCAGTGAAGTTTACGGATGGAACAGAGAGATCTTCAATAATCAGAGGATCTGAATCTTCTACAAGACTATCAAGGAGGATCGTTTAATAAGTATTTCTACATTCTCTATATAATTTCTTTTTATCCTTAACGAATTTATATTTATTCATTCTCTCTACTAGGATTGGGTAAATTTTGTCTCCAGAAGATACCTTCAAATCAGGCAGAGGAATCTTCAACATAATGACAGATTTCATTTCCAAATTTTATGAACTTCTATATATTCTATATATTCTATGAATTTATATTTATCTTCCAATATTTGATTCAGATTTCCAGCCTAAGTATCTTTATCTTCTTTCCAGTAATTTAAAATCAGCTTTTCGGCAGAAGGACGTGCAAATTTCAGCTTCCAGCATAGCAAAGTCATGTAACTAATGTTAGTTCATAGAAAACATTGATATCAATTATGCGTGATTGTATATGATTAAATATTAAAACCATATAATTAAGAACTGATATACCATTATTCCTCTATCTGAATGTAATCTAGCTCTATACTTTCTAGAAGAACAATTGTCCTTAGTTAGTTTGGAATTTGGTTATGATTAAAGTCCACTTTCATTTTACATTTTTTAGTCCACTTGGTAATTCAGTCGGCTGCCTTGTTCTGGTGTCTGAAAATATGGGTAATAGTCATGTTTGAAGTAATCAATTTCCTATAACATACTATGAGGGGATCTAGGAACAAAAGAGCTCTACCTTTACTTAACATTTCAATCAAAATTTGTGAGTGAGTGTTGACTTCTAAGCTGCTGATATTTAGATTCTTACAGATCAACAAGCCATCTAGTAGAGCCTTTCCTTCTGCCAATACAAGAGTTAACTTGCCATAAATCCTACCAAAACCAGCTATAGTCCTCTTTTGTTATTTCTTATCAGGCCACCCAAATTGGCTTCTTCATTGAGCCTACATGAGCCATCAATATTGAGCTTGATTGTATTGGGTAAATGAGGTATCCAGTTGAGAAGACTGCACTTATTTTCCTTGAATAAGTGATTGTAACATCCATGTAGATATATCATAAACTGGAATATCTCATCCATGTAGATTTATAGTATCTAAATATTGCAATTATGACTCCAATTATATAAATATACTTAATATTCAATTTAATTGGACTAAGAAGTAATTATAGGATTATCATGGATATTAGAGTGTAAATACCAGTAAGATTGATGTGTATTTATATGGAGGGACCTATATCTAGTGCTATAGTTGTGGAACTCTATGAGTTCAATGAAATATGATCTTATGTGGGTACAAAGATATTATAATATGGCAACGGAGTCCGTTAAGTGAAATTAGTAAAACAAAAGGTTTTACAGGTTCTAAGTAAATTTTCAGCTAATAAATCTCTATTTTCCTTGACTACATTCGTACGTACTTGTGTATAAATAGAAAGAAAGTGCAAATGAACATAATCGTTATTTTCTTTACTGTCGTGCATCTATCATTCTTTAAAACCCCAAATCTCTATAAGTATTTATTTATACTTATGTAGAGAGTAATTGGTTACTTATTCTTTAGTAATCAACTTATCTACCTCTTGAACTACACATGAAGAGTCCAAAACTTTGATAATGGTTATGCTCTATTGTCTATAACCATGCATAATTTCTTTAGGTAATCTATAATATTTATTATATGTATTAGATTTTTTGTCATATTTACAATATATTATAATTGCATGATTAAGTTGTTTAAAATAAATCTTAGAACACTTAGAATTGGTATAAGATCCCTCCCGTGTGCTTGAGGAATATTTATTGACCTTTTATCTCTTTTCTAGTAATTAATCTTTGGGAAAAATCTCTCTTCTAGGATTTGGTATCATAGCTCCAACGATTGAATTTAGGTTTCAATAGAAAAAACATTTCTTATGATTTATTTTCACGTGATTTATTACATGTTTTGGATGATTACTAAAGCACGGCTTAAGAAATTATGTATCAATATTTTGAAATTGCCAAAAATTTAATTCAGAAACAATTAAGAGATTTTTATGATTTAAGAATCGTTAGATCACAATGTCAAGTTGATTCAACACTAAGAAAACACTTACAACACTCTTAGGTGTCACTGTTACTAGATGCATTGTCACATCGATAGTTATAGAAGGTTTAATGACTGTACTGACCTTGTTGCTTGTCGCAACGACACTTTTATGACCAAATGGCTTATTTAGTGGATTTGATTTTGATTTTGTGTGTGTTTGCAGCTCTGAACCTCATTCACTTATAACAAACAATTTAAAATATGATATTTTAGTTTATTTAATTAAATATATATAATCTATCATGTTTATACATGATTTTATGTCTATATGAGAGTTTTGTATTATGAGGATGTACATTTATATTTCCCATTTTATATGCGCTTCAAGTAAATATGTAGAGTTGATAATGAATGGCCTTCAGGATGCGAGTGTAATGACCTGCAATTGTTGATAAATTTAACATTGGAATGTACAGTGTGATGTCATGCATGCTCAAGAATTGGTTGTTTTAGGTTTCGAGTTTGAATGATATTCGTATCCATTTAGATATCTAAGCCTTCAAATAGATATATCAGATCCTTAGATTGTTTGAGATGTTCATATTCTGTTGAGATGCAACACAATATTTCTTTTTAATATAGAATATTTTTGTATATCATGAAGGACATATGAAAACTTTATATGTTCATACTTTAAATTTGTAAGATAAATTGGTCATGCTATCTGAATGGACTCTGTATGTGCGAACCTTACATGAAAAGGATTTAGACGCTCATACCAAAGGGAAATGACTATGTTTATAGTTCAACTAATAGGTAAAATAAACATACATTTTTATGAGGGTGAGTCAACCGTTGTATGATATAATTCTTGTATTGACACGCAAATATTCGTGCACAACCGAATTTTAGTGTTGAATACTTTTGGTTAAGTATACCATAAAATTATCAAATTGACCCACATAAAGGTTTGGTTGTTTTTAGATATGGTCGTGAACCAATATTGGTTTCCTTAACGAGTTGGTATCTAGAAGTAATGTATAAACAGCTTGCCTAACGTCTCCGTTAAAGATGACGTCGACCCGATTAATATGAATGCTTGTTCGAACTTAAGACTTATCAAAATTAAGCTCTTTATGTTATTTATGTGATAATTAATTATAGGTCTCGTATTTTTAGTAGTATGTCATTGTTTTTTGACATTAAACTTAGGTTAAAGTTATACATTTAAGTAACCCTTTTCCAAATCATAGATAGAATAAAAATATGATACTTTCGTTTATTTTGAATGCCATGCTATTCTATAAGACTATATCATTAAAAAACCTTTTCTTTTTTCTCTGAAATTTATAACGAGGTTGAGATGATTATAATAAAGAGGATAAATTCCAATCTTATAAGTCGGATAATAGTCTATGGGATATTATTTAAATATATAATAACAGATTTTCTAAGGAGATAAATAGGATACTTGTAAATTTCACTCCCAAATTTAAAAACAAATCAGATTTTACTGCCTTAGTTTTTCCATATCTATCCAAGTTTGTTAAATGAGACTTGTTTTAAAGCTTTATTCGAAGATTAGTGTTATGGAAAATAAATGCACATTAAATGTTTTAACACTAATACATAAGAACAATGATGATATTTATGAGAAAAATAATTATAAGTATTTTACTAGGTCAAGTTTTAGAGTTTATTTTTTATTAACCTTTTGTAAGGTCGTGATTAAACTATACAATTCATCGTTTCACGTCTTAGTTCAATTATGAGAGATTCTTTCATATGTTGCCAATTTGAAATTTGAACAACAATATGGAAACATGATTTAACTTTGACCAATAAAGAGGTTTACATAGTAAAAATTTGTAAATAAAATATATTAAGTAGGAAAAATAATTTATTCCACTAAGTTTCTAATCATAAGAAGGTTAAGTATATTTAGTGTTAAGGTTGATTTTATTCTATAAAGATTTAAGATAAATTTAGAATTGTTGTGAGAGGTTTGAGACCTATTTTAAGTAAGAAAATATCTTTCATTAGGTGTCGTCTTTATTTTAATGTATTTAGTTCCCAAAGATATTTGAGGAATTGATATAACTACAACCATTAATGTTATTCTTCAATTAAAAGATTCTTTAAATTACAAAAATTAAGTGATGGTAATAAATCTTTACACACAATGGTGATTTGTGTATAAACAAGTTTCAAGATGAATAAATTGTATACAACATATATAACTAAATTTTAATATGTGTTATACGTATTATATAATATAGAGTAAAATAAATTGTAATTATGAGACAAATAAGTATACTTTTGTTACAAGATTCATGATACAGATCTGAAGATAAGGTTGAAAATTTAGTTTTTCAAGGTCCAAAGACATTAGTGATTGTTCTGATTTTTCTTATACAGGTGTTGGATATATCAAATAAAAAACAGACTAAAGAAAGGAAATTATGTGCATGTAGAGCAATATCAGCCTTAGAATAAATTCAAAAATTTATCTGTAAATTATTTACAAATGAGAATAACGAAGAAATCATATTTACAATTGAGATCATATAAGAATTTTGAGGATATTAAGTTTGGGAAGAAGTAATCAGCGAACAACTTTGATTTTATGGAAGAATGAGAAGTGATTCATTTAGATTCAAATGATAAAAAAATGATCTTTTATTTATGATCATCTTCTGATTGTTAAAATGATCATTTCTTCTAGAATTGTTTTTATCCCCACTTAAGAATAAATAGTTACATTTGTAAATGAAGAACAAACTCAACGTCCTCACAAAAATATGCAAACTAAGGTTAGTATAATATTTGATAAAAATCCACAAACATAAAGAAATAAAACATTATGTATTCGATTTATGCTAGTTATTTTTATAAAGTGTTTTAAAATAACATTATAATATTCACAATGAAAACTAATAATCTAATGTCAACTTTTGTAATGTCATGAAAATAATTTTACAACAATGTTAAGATTATTTGTGGTGTAACTAGAAAAAATCATCTTTAACTTCTGTAGCACTATAAAGAGTTCTATAATAATACCTAGATTCTGGTGATGTAAAACACATTTTAGTTTAAGATTTCATAGCATTACATAGATTGTAACTCTTAATTGTTGATTGTTGTAACATAGTAAAAATTTGATATAAGATAAATGTTAAAAAATTGATATAAGATAAATGTTATCAGAAGAACATAGACTTGCGGGTTTATTGTATCTGAATCATAGTTAAATAAAAAAGTAGCATGCAAAAAACATACAGAAGGTCTTACAATAGATTCGTTTCATTAACATGAGAATATTGACCTTTAAGTAAACCTTCATTTCAGTAAGTTAAATATTTATTAAAATACTTATAATCCATATTCCATTGAATATTAAGATTCATTAAATAAACATTATTAAGATTATTTAATTTTCTGAATAGTAATTTTTTATATGTACTACAACCTAATGAATTTAGTAATTGAGTATGATAGGTTGCAAAATTTAATGAATGTAAAAGAAGATTCACAAAGTTTATAACAATCATATATCAATTTTGGTCAAAGTCAACAATATGTAGAATTAAGAAATTTATTTATGATATTAAGCGAATATATCATCAATGATATCACGATCTCTCAAAGTTGTAGTATTTTTTAGCTTTGAGATAAATTTAGTATGATATTATGGACATCACAAGTTCAGTGAAAATGGATTCGGATTCAGGATCGTATGTCGTAACATATTAATTGCCATAATTAATGAGAACTGTTTCAACACATATAGTATTTCATGAACATAAAGTTCACGTGGATGTTCTTAATCAAAAGGATTTCATATTCTGGGATTTGGTTTGTAATTCAATCTTTAGTTTATGTTCAGATTGTATTATGTTTCATTTTAGTTTCTATAGGATTAACTAAAGACAATACAATACTTATTTTTGCTCTTATATTTTTTGTATATCGTGTACAATTTGGAAATCTCAATTCAATTGAGAATAACCAATTATAAATATAGATGTATTGATTATGGGGTCGTGTGCTTTCACTGTTGTATTCCATGAGAAGATAAAGTTCATTTAGGTGTTATTTATCATTGTGATCGTCTAAAGTGATAAAGCATTTTGAATTACTTCTGAAAACGATAACCTCATATAATACAAACTTTAGTGGCTACATCTTAGTAAATAGAATGATACAGGTGAGAGATTGTAAGCGTATTTTAAATTATAATGCATCATCCATGTAAATTTAGAGTATCTAAGTTGTTGCAATTATAAGTACAATTATATAAATATAATTAATATCCAGTTAAATTAGGATAATGGATAACTTTAAGAGTATTATAAAATGAATACCAATCAAATTGGCGTGAATCTATAAGGAGGATCTATAAATCCAGAGTGCATTTATTGAGTCTTATAAGTCTAATAAGGTTGTGGTCCTCTATTGGTACGAAGAGAATAGAATATAGCAATAGATCTCAGTGGGTGAGGTTACTAGAAATAAGAAGTTTGCATGTTTATAACTTAAAATGTTCAACTAAATAAATTTATATGTTTCTTAAATACATTCATAAATACTCGGGTATAAATAAACAAAAAAAATAAATAATATATAATTGTTCTAGTCTCACTTCTATTTATCTTTCATTCTCCAAAACCTCAAGTCTATTAAATTTGATGTTTTATTTGTTTAGAGAGTAACTAGTTCTCAATCCTTTATTAATCAACTTATTAACCTTTCATTCTCTACGAATATAATCCACAACTATAATACTGGTTCAACTTCATCATCTCCAACCAAACAAATTTTTTTTGGATGGTGAACTATCCTTATTTTATATTATTGAATTATCCACATGCTTTATTCTCATTGCATGATTGGATTATTTGGGGATCAATCTAAGAATCCTTACATTTCCATACCACTCAAATATATATTTTAAATGATTTAAAATGAAATATTATAATAAAAAATGTTTTAAAGATTAAAAATCCTTATACATTAGGATAAGTCTCTCAAAATGTTATAAATAACTTTCAAAATATCCACATATAAAATATACATTTATTTTATAATATGAATGATAACAAATCAACCAAGATATTTATAGATAAAAAAGACAAATTTTATCTACCAAATCTCACAATAAAATTTAAAAGAGGTAAAAAACTATCTATAATTTGTTATTGGTATCTAACCTACATTCGAGTGTGTAAAAAAAATATCACATCTATAGTAAAAACTTTAGCTAAATATTTAAGCAATTTACAAAATATAAATGGAAAGCAATCTAAAATATCTTTCAATATTTTAATAAGTAAAAATATCATGTTTTAAATTAAAATAACTGGAATATTTGAAAATGTAGTTTATTTATTTTAATTTGATCATTTTCGTAAATACTAAAAGATTTATTATTTTTAATCAAATCTAACACTTTGTATTGAAAATAAAAAATTTGTTACATAGAAGCATAATAGTTTTTTAGCTTGTTTTGAAATTAAATTTCAAACCTAAAAATAGATATAAAAAAGTTCCAAACTTTTGAGCGCCAAATTCAATTTTCGTTCTCCGTAATTTTCATCTTTTTTTTCTGAGCTAAATGAGCACATCAAGCTTCTTATATCCATAAAAACTTAGCTTTATTGATATTAATCAACTCTTATTAACTTAAGCCAAGAAATATCTTGATCTCAGTGAAGTTTACGGATGGAACAGAGAGATCTTCAATAATCAGAGGATCTGAATCTTCTACAAGACTATCAAGGAGGATCGTTTAATAAGTATTTCTACATTCTCTATATAATTTCTTTTTATCCTTAACGAATTTATATTTATTCATTCTCTCTACTAGGATTGGGTAAATTTTGTCTCCAGAAGATACCTTCAAATCAGGCAGAGGAATCTTCAACATAATGACAGATTTCATTTCCAAATTTTATGAAATTCTATATATTCTATATATTCTATGAATTTATATTTATCTTCCAATATTTGATTCAGATTTCCAACCTAAGTATCTTTATCTTCTTTCCAGTAATTTAAAATCAGCTTTTCGGCAGAAGGACGTGCAAATTTCAGCTTCCAGCATAGCAAAGTCATGTAACTAATGTTAGTTCATAGAAAACATTGATATCAATTATGCGTGATTGTATATGATTAATATTAAAACCATATAATTAAGAACTGATATACCATTATTCCTCTATCTGAATGTAATCTAGCTCTATACTTTCTAGAAGAACAATTGTCCTTAGTTAGTTTGGAATTTGGTTATGATTAAAGTCCACTTTCATTTTACATTTTTTAGTCCACTTGGTAATTCAGTCGGCTGCCTTGTTCTGGTGTCTGAAAATATGGGTAATAGTCATGTTTGAAGTAATCAATTTCCTATAACATACTATGAGGGGATCTAGGAACAAAAGAGCTCTACCTTTACTTAACATTTCAATCAAAATTTGTGAGTGAGTGTTGACTTCTAAGCTGCTGATATTTAGATTCTTACAGATCAACAAGCCATCTAGTAGAGCCTTTCCTTCTGCCAATACAAGAGTTAACTTGCCATAAATCCTACCAAAACCGGCTATAGTCCTCTTTTGTTATTTCTTATCAGGCCACCCAAATTGGCTTCTTCATTGAGCCTACATGAGCCATCAATATTGAGCTTGATTGTATTGGGTAAATGAGGTATCCAGTTGAGAAGACTGCACTTATTTTCCTTGAATAAGTGATTGTAACATCCAAGTTTAATATTTTCCTTATAATCATTAGACCAATGTCCTCTTTTGAACAATCCAACATTGTCCAATCCAATCGGAATATGCTTAATATGACTGATGATATAACCATATGTACTCTTATAATTATCATAGTTAGCTTTATTCCCAGCTCTCGATAAAGCCCAACATAAGATAGAAGGAATTATAGTTCTTAAATGAATTTGCTTGTTAGCATACCAAAACTAACATCTATTAACATATGATATAATCATGTATTCTCCATAATGATGTTGAATAATCCAGTAAAATAGGATCACACTTTCCAAGCAATATTACAAGATACAAAGAGGTGTTTAATTGATTTTGAGTCATCACATAGCTAACATTTTGAAACTAAAGTCAAATTCTTGTTTTAAATGATATAATATACCGACATCTAATTATTTAGAACAATCCATAACAGTATAGATCATTTCTTGGGCTATGAACAATAACTCATCCTTGGACTATCGATTTTGGTGACATATAGTCCATGGATTTTCAAATGTCTACTGGTAGTACCTGGACTATCCAGTTTGGATAAAATTAGTCCCCTTGCATGTCTTAACTATCAATTTTTGTGACTTATAATCCTTTAACTATTCTATTTTGATAAAGTGAGTCGTCTAACTTTATATTTTTGATAAAGTTAGTCCCCTAAATAAACATACGCAAAGTACTCACTTTATCCAAACTGGATAGTCCAGGGACTACTAACGAACTTTTGAAATTTCAGAGACTAACAGACTGAGCTGTTAACGGTAAAAGCTATGTCAGCTCTTGTCTGAAGTAAGTACTTGAGAGATCGTAACAGATTGCGATACTTTTTTGTTGCAGGAGAGGAGTTCCTTAAGTGAGGCAGAGAGTAGGAGAAACACACATTGAGATGCTGCAATAATTTGCTGAGGTAAGTCCTTTACCAGCAAGTAAACTTTGAATGTATATCTACTGTGTTAGATAAAATCCAGCTGAATCTCTGGTGACTTCGATACCCAAAAAATAGTGTAGATCTCCCAGGTCTTTTAGGGTAAACATTAGGTTCAACTTCTTGATAAAATCCTGTAGATAGTTAAGATCATTTCCAGTGATGATAATGTCATCCACGTAAACTAGAATAATCACAATTATCCAGTTAGTCACAATGAAAAACATAAAGTTGCCAGCCTTTGAATTTTTAAAGCCCACATAGTTATATTATACTATAGTTTAGAATATCAGGCTCTTGGGGCCTGTTTGAGACCATATAAGGATTTGTTCACTTTGCAGACATGAGACAGATGCCTAGAACTCATAAAACCTTCAAGATGAGTCATGTATAGATCTTCAGTGACTTCCCCATTAAGAAAAAAATTGTTTATATCTAATTTTCGAATTTCCCAGTCTTTTGAAATAGTCAGTGTTAAAGACAGTATAATTTTAGAGGGTTTAATCATAGGACTGAAAGTTTCAGTTATGAAATCCCTTTGCCACCAATTTTACTCTGTAGACCCATTTACACCAAACAACATTTATATTAGGCTTGTATAGAACAAGTATCCAAGTGTTATCCTTGATGAGAGCAATTTTTTTTGTTTCCATGGCATGAACCCAGTTAGGATTAGTGACAAAAAAAAAACTAGTAGGTTCTGATAGGAAGACTGAGTGAGCAGTTGTCAGACCAGTGGAGGGTTGCTTAGGTTTGTGAATTCCATGTTTAGCTCTAGTAATCATACTGTATGTATTGGATGTTTGTGTATTTTGTGTATTTTCTATGATTTGTGGTAGGGCTAGATCAATGATCAAGTTAGGTATGGTTTGTATAACTGGTGAATATGTGAAATGAGAATGTATATTTGTGTTAGATTGTGTAGATTTACAATCATGAGAGATGGAAATTGGTGGCTGTTGAGTGCAATGGACACGTAGTATGTTTAGTGGTGAAACTTTTGTGGTGTTTGCTGTTTGTTGAACCTGATCTATAGGTAGCAGTATCTCATTGGAAACATAAGTTGATCATGCATTAGAAGTGTCACTAGTAGATGTAGGTAACTTAAGAAAAGTAGGTAGCCAGTTAACAACAATCTGTTTTTCAAAAAATTTTGTATTTAAAAACCCTATAGACCAAGGGAACTCTTTTTCATTAAAGATCATATTTCTTCAAATGTATAAACTGCCTGTAGAACTCAAGTACTTATACCATTTGTGTGTATCATTGTAGCCTAGAAAATGCATTTTATTAAATAAAAATGAAATTTCTCTCAGCTCTGCCATTCTAGACAGAGGTATGAGGGAAATATATACGAAGCAGGATCCCACACTCTTTTGCTAAAGGAGAAAAATATTGAAACTCCCCCCAATCAAATTGAAAACTTTTAATCTATCTCCCAAACTGATTTTCAACAAAAACTTTGAAGTCTTTAAAGGTTTTCAAAGCATCATTTTTGTGTTTGATATGGTATAACCAGGTAAATCTGGTGCAATCATCAACAAATTGAATATAGAATTTGAAACCATGTTTAGATAGAACAGGGATGGTTCTCATAAGTCTGAATGGATTAAGTCCAAAACATAAGAAGCTTGTTTTTCTGATCTAGTATATGGAAGACTGTGTGATTTACCATACTTGACATGAATCATAGAATTTTGCATTTCGTGAGTATTAAAGATAATATTCTATTAGAAGGGTGGCCTAGACCATTCTTTGTCAATATATACAACACTTTTAGACACAACAATATTATCCTTAAAAAGACTAGAAAAACTTATAGTATTAAAATAAGGACTCACCCAGTTTTCTGGAATGACCTGCATCTATTGCACCTTCCAATCTGTAGAGACCATGCCTAGTTGTGCCTTTTGAGTATAACTTTCCTTGTGACCTTTTCCTTTATAAAACAACCATTAGCATGAAACTCAACAAAAATTGGATTAGATAATGTAAGTTGATGAACAAATAGTATATTTTTGTTGATTTTTGGTTCATGAAGAATATTTCTTAGAGTTAGACTGTTGTTATCAAAAGTTTGAATGGTAGATGTTTTTAAGTGATCTATGTTTAGTTCATGACCACTGGCCACTGTTAAAGTGTTCTTACCAGAATACTCTTCTTTTTACTCCATCATTTTTAGGGCTCCTGTAACATGGTGTGTTGCCCCACTGTCTAGATACTATGCATCGTTTGTGTGTGAGTCTGAGTTTGAGCCTTGCATTGTAAGAAAGGTAGTTGGCTCACTGTGAGATTTGTTTTGATTGTTGTTTAGATTCTCCATCATTGGCAGGTCTTCTCTATAGCAGCAATAGGCACTTGTATGTCCAAAGCTACCACAAACTTGACATGTAGGTTTGTTAGGGGTGGTGTATCTACCACCTATGCCTCCTCAGTAAGAGTTCCTTCCTCTGAAGTTGTTAGCTCTACCTTGAAAGCCTATGAATCTAGAATTGTTTGATCTCCTATAATTTTTATTGTAGCCACTGTAAATCTATTATCACCGTTAAAAATCCTCCATCTGTTAGTAGCATGATTAGCATACACAAAGTTGAGATTAGCAACATTATTACTAAGATTATTCAATTGATCAAGTCTACTCTCATAAGTGAGAAAAGTAGATTGTAAATCAATCCAATTTGTGTCATCTCTCTCTGCTAAACTTACTGTGATAGGATTATACTCAGTATCTAACCTAATTAGAACACGTGACACCAAGTGATCCAAGGGTAGAGGGGATCCAGCTAGATAAGATTATCAGAAATATTTTTCATAGTATTTAGATACTCTTCCATAAAACTGTTTCCTATTCTAGTTCTTTGAAATTTGGATCTAAGATAATTCAACCTAGACCTATTTTGTGCTCCAGACAATATGGTCACAGAGTCCTATAACTCTTTCGTTGTGTTAGCCTCTATTAATTGAGAGGAAATTTCAGTAGTCATGGTACTGTATAACCAACCTAACAGTAGTTGGTCGTTGTCTACCCAAGATACATACTCAGAATTTCTAATAACATTTCCATTTGAGTAAGTTATTAACGTAGGAGGACAAGACTCCTCACTTGTGATAAAATCACCAAGATGGTAGCCCGAATGACTGGAAACACCATGTTTTCCACAAAAAATAGTTGTTTCTTTTTAGCTGCATTGAATTGAAAGCGTTTACTAGTTTTTTCTTCAGGTCTAGAATGTTGCTGCTGTTGAGAATATCACTGTCGAATGTGGCATTTGTCTCGGATGCCAATGGTGAATCTTGGTTAGATATTGAAGGTAAATGCTCTGATACCAAGTGAAAATTGAGAAAGTTTAATATTTGAAGGTTGTTACAGTGGTAGTGAAGTCACATGTTAAACTCCAAAATCTTATCTACAAAGAGAGCTAGCCTAACAGAATCTGTTTGAAATCAAAACAAATGCATTTTGATTGAGAGTCAGTCCATGTGTTCTTGTTATTGTAAACGAGCACAAATTAGTGTATAAGGGCCAAGACTTCAATTTGTTGTGAGTCGGGTAAGCCAAATGTATAAGTACTAAATGTTTTATGGAGACAACCATTTCAATCTTGATTGAGTCTTCAACTAATGAATCTAATGTTTTCTTATTGGTAATACTAACGATTGGAATCATCATCCATCCAAATAAAATAAAAAATAATCTAATTCTCGTGATGATTTTTTTCCAAAATTACGGTGTTTGATTTAATCTATTATATAATTAAAACTAACTTTTGTTTGATTTAATCTATTACATAATTAAAATTAACTTTGTCCCTATTCATTAAAATTTGACAATAGATTTATTGTTCGATAATCCCATATATTATTTGTTTACATAAATCATTAACATTATAATCAATATACAACCATCAAGCTTAATGGAAAATCAAGCACCCTTTAGTTCTCATTGTACGCCCCTGTAACCTAAGCTCTTTGTTTAATCTAGGCATCCTGTTATTGATGGTTAAAAACTATTGTCATTCACCGGAGTTGTTCGTTTATAAAAATAAACAGTCAGCCATATCATTCTTGTGTCAATACTGTCATTTTTTTTTGCATTTATGATACCATATATGACTGCGGATAAAAAAACCAAAAAAATGATAGTCTTGAGATAAATATAACATCAATGAGTTTTTATACGCGTGCCACTTTCGAGGACCAATTTTGTATTGAGATTTATACATACATAATACATGTACTTCTAAGTGCCCTTGCTCGGTCTTACCAAGAAAAGTAGAAGATTTGTATATTTTCAAGGCAAATAGTTTTATAAAAAGCAAGAAAACAAGAGAGAAAGACTAAAGAAAGAAAAAGTAAAGCAAGAAAAAGAGCATTTGTATAGAATGGAGGGAATCTTTGTTTTCATCTTTTACTGTTTATATCTGTGGTAGTTGTAATCCTTTACATCATATCTCTGCCTTTCTTACTTTTTTCTCTCTCTAACCCTAAAATCACACTATACATTTCTTACCTTTTCCCATAATCAATCAATCAAATAATGAGCTTTCATTTCTCCATGGGATTCTCATATGAATGTGAACATCAGCTTGTAAGTTTCTTCTCTCACTCATTCTCTATGTTTCATTAATGGGTGTTTCTTTTGGAGCTTTACCATTTTTCTTGTACACTTGAAAAAGATATTTTTGTTTTTTGTTTTTGGGTGTTTAGGAAAAAGAAGAAGGTGAAGTTGGTTTAGTGATAGAAGAGAGTTATATAGAAAGAAGTGAGTGCATGGATTTGCAACATTATCAAGATCATGTAGACATGGAGTTCTGGCCTATTGAGCATCCCATAGAGCCACAAGAAGAAGATCATCCTGTCAAGTGTCCTACACCACCTTCTTCTCTCATCAACGTAAAATATATATGTCCTTCTCTCTCAAGTTGTTTGTTTTTTTGAATATTTATACATTAATGCCTTATTTATTTATAAGTCATTGTTTTGAAGCATGTGAAAGGAAGAGATAAGAAATTTGTGGATGAGGAGGTCGCGAAAAGAAAAGATGAAGAAAGTAATCGGAACAAGGAAGGAATGATGTTGAGTTCTCAGGCTGTTCAAGGAGTGCGGAAAAGGCAACACGCCCTCACAGGAGATGAAAACACAAGGAAGCTTGAAACGAGATGTCCTACCCAAAATGTGACCATCTATCAAATGCTTCACCGGTTCGAGTAATGAAGATGTTATCAAACTTACTCATCTATCAAACTTGTTATTTAGCATTTTGGAACACACTTTTCATTTTGGAACTTGTACCTTTACTCATCGTGTACTGTTTTGTCTAGCAAAGTGTGTGACTATAAAGAGTTTGTTTTAGAGGTCTCCCATGCCATATATTCAGGTTTTTATACTTTATGGAAATAATATAATTATCCTTTTCTAGATTTAATATACTTTTAATAGAATTAGCTCATGAGTTATTAGACAACTAGAATATATTAAAATATAAAGTTTAATTTTGTTGATATTCTTTTAAAAAAATTAATTAAGTAACAATAAATAGTTCATATAAGTATCTATATAAGTATCTATGGCATACTGTGGTTCAAAGTATTAAAAAAACAAACTTATGATAGATGGTTGGTCCGATATTTGGGTAAACTAGGATGCGAAATATGAAACAAAATGAGTCACAACAACCAAATAAATCCAATAATCCACCCAACAAAATTCAAATAGAATTCAAGTCAAACGACACGACTGCAACCAATCATGAGGAAGACGTGCTTCCAAAATAATATAATCTACAAAGCAATTAGTAATCGTTAGTGATTAAACTGACCAATCAATCTTGGTATAAAAAACTAAACCGGAAGTCAGAAAAAATACGGTGCAAAATTACAGAGGCATGCGTAAGGGGGGAGAAAGAAAAAAAACTGTACTTTCCGCCCCGCAATACATGATAAATTATCGCACCAAAATTAGATTGCTAAAGGTGTCAATTTCAAAAGGATGCCTAGTTTTATGCCTCACTAATTTAGGAAAACCAGTTGATGACATTTAGGATGGACCGTAACTTGGAGTTCTCATAGCCCCAAATGCTCTGATTAAAGCTACAATAATAGAGGATACGTGTGAGTTTGGATTTGGAATTAGAATTGGAATTGAATTTTACATTGGATTTTATTTTAGGTTTTGGATTTGGATTCAGTTTCGTTTTAGTCTTTGGTCTTGGTTTAAATTTAGATTTTGATTTGGTTTTGGTTATGAGTTTGGATTTGATTTGGATTTGATTTTGATTTCGATTTAGATTATAAATTTTAGATTTTAGATTTTATAATTGGAAATTAAAAACTACAATTTAATATTGTGTTTTGAGATTTTAATTTGATTTTTGGTATTTCAATTTGGTTTTAAGTTTGAATTCAGTTTTGGATTTTCATTTTGATTTTGGATTTTGGATTTTGGATTTTTGAATTTTAGAAGTTGAAATTTGAAATTTGATAATGAAGAATTTAGAAATTCAAAATTGAAAATTACGAATTGTGATCAAAGATTTGAAAAATTTGATGGAAACTAATGATGATGATGATGTAAAAGAAACACGAAAAATAAAAAGATAAATAAGAGGATGATGAATAACAAAAGAACATGACAAATAATAATTTGAAGAAAAAAATATGCATAAAACAAACTGGCCCAGAAACAATTGTGAGAAAAAATGATATTTGAAAAATATCTTCTATGAAATGGACCGTTTAAAAATTAATGGTTGAAAACAAGTCAGAGATATCAAAATAAAAAATAACAACATTAAATTTGTTTGTTAGCAAAATAAATTTGAATGAAAGTGTTAACAAAAATAATATCACCATATATATTTTTTTTCCAAGAAATTCTTATTTATTGATGTTGACAAATGTTTTGTTACATATGTTCATAACTTATTACAATTTAGTAGCTTAAGAGAAACCGTGTTATGTTTTTGTGGCCATCAGTAGCTTGAGTTTCAGCAACTTAAGTCCATAAGTCCATCAACATCTACTTGTCGTCTTTCTTGAGTCTTTATTCTTCAATTTCTTTTCTGTTTCTGTGTCCCGCAAAAGTAAAGGAGATGGTGGTCAGGTTTTTCAACATGCCAGGCTGTTAGTGTCACTCAAAGAATCTAAGATGACCTAAGTTCAATGAGTCTAGTAAAATAATAGCAGATAGAGCATTAAAAGAGTGGTTAGCATTGATTTCAAATTATTGTGTGTTTTTTAAGTTCATGCTTAGCTAACCAGTCCGCAGCAGTATTCTACTCTCTATAAATATTCTTAAGGGTCATTTGAGGCTTAATTAGGTTCCTACAACATAAGATAATTTGTTCTAAATGCCATGGATATATACCTAAGGCTAACATGTTAAACAATCCTAAAGAATCTATCTCAATATCAATCATGTTGAGGTTTTTATCTTTACAGCATAGCAAACCATTTAATAAAGCATAAATTTCAGCAGTAATTGGTGAACATTTTGTTAAAAACAAAGAGAGAAGTAGCCGCCGGAAGCGGCTAGGGTTTTGTGTTTATTAGAGAAAATTCCATTTTGTTTTATTGATGCAATAGAGATGTTAACTCAATAGTAAGGCTCTCAATATATAGAGAACTTAGAGGCCTATACAAGAAAACTTAATACACTGAATATTCTAACACTCCCCCTCAAGTTGTGTAGTGGGATCACCAATACGCAACTTGGATAAAACTGATTCGAATGTTCTTGGAGCAACTACTTTTGTCAGGATGTCTGCCAATTGGTCTTCGGATCTAACAAACGGAAGTTCGACTGTCCCATCTTCAATCTTTTCTTTGATGAAGTTCCTATCTATTTCAATGTGCTTTGTTCTATCGTGCTGTACCGGGTTCTCTGAAAATCTTAATCGCAACTTTCTTATCGCACATTAACTGAGTTGGACACTTCAGAGGGGATCCAATTTCTTTCATTATCTTCTTTAACCAAAGTATCTCGGTGATCCCCTAAACGATTCCTCTAAATTATGATTCAGCACTTGACAGTTCAACTACTTTCTGTTTCTTACTCCTCTAAGTCACCAAGTTAGCCAGCAGTTGATCGCTTGTCGTTAGGATTCCCTCCCCAATCAGCATCTGTGAATACTTCAACATCAAGGTGTCCATTTTTCTTAAAAATTATGCCTCCTCATGGTGTGCCTTTGAGATATCGAATAATCCTCATTACTGCCTCCATATGGTGTTTTTTTGAGGATGATACATGAACTGGCTAACTACTCCCACCTCGTATGCAATGTCGGGTCGAGTGTGAGCCAGCTAAATCAATTTTCCCACCAACCTTTGGTACCTTTCTTTGCTCGCTGGTCTGACCCCTTCAATTATCTTTAGTTTGTGATTCACAATCATAGGAGTGTCATTTGGTTTGGAATCCACCACGTTAACTTTTCAGCTAATAAATCCAATATACATTTTCGTTGGGAGATATAAATCCCTCCTTTTGACCTAAGAACCTCGATTCCTAGGAAATACTTCAATCCCCCAAGATTTTTCATTTCGAACTCCTTGAAGAGGTTTTTCCTATGAGAGCTAATTTCTTCTTCGTCATTCCCCGTTATAATCATATCGTCGACATATATTATAAGACAAGCGACTAATTCTCCTTTATTTTTGTAAAACAAGGTATGATGCCCATTACTCTGTTTGTAGCTATACTGCTTCATTGCCATTGTAAATCTCCCAAACCAAGCACGAGGAGACTGTTTGAGCCCATATAATTCCTTTTTCAGTTTACATACCTAATTTTCTTGAAAACCATCAGAGAACCCTGGTGGGGGTTCCATATATACCTATTCTTCTAAGTCTCCATGTAAGAAAGCATTATTTTCATCAAATTTATGAAGAGGCCAATCTTTATCCGCGGCTATTAAAAGTAAAACTCTGATAGTGTCAATTTTTGCAACCAAAGAGAACGTTTCAGAGTAGTCTATACCATATGTTTGTCTATATCCTTTCGCAACCAATCTTGCCTTGTGTCGCTCAATGGTGCCATCAGATTTATATTTTATATTAAACACCCATATACACCCGACTACTTTCTTCCCTTGTGGTAACACACAAGTCTCCCATGTATCATTCCTTTTTAGAGCTTCCATTTCGGTATTCATTGCCTCATGCCATTCAGTCATCTTCTTAGCTTCTTAAGCTGTTTTAGGGATTTGTTCAGAGAGAATAGTAGCTGAAAACGCCTTTGCAATCTTCGTCATTCCTTTCCTGTCCATTTTTAGCGGATATGTAGAAGCACGAGGAACGTGTTTCGGTGAATACCAGTAAGGAGGGATGAACCAGAGTTTGAGTTTCAACAAATGAACTTCCTGAAATGTCATGATCAGTAGCATTTTGTGAGTTATGACGTTGTAAATTGTTTACCTCTTGATGGACACTTTCTTCTGCTGATTCGCTGGTAGTATCCATGGCATTTGTTTCTTGTTGGACATTGTCTTTGGGAGAATCATTGGTGGTAAGAACTGCCTTGTTAGTCTCCTTTATGTTGGAAGAGGCGTGTTCGGTGGTGCCATCTACCGACTATGTCGGCACATCCTCAAATTAACTTTCATATAGCAACCAGTTGAATGATTCACTTACTTTCTCCCCCTGAGCACGAGATTGATGGTCAAAAAAATAATCAGATTCTAAGAAGTCACAGTCCATGGTGACATGGATTCGATGAGTAACCAGATTATAACACCGATAACCCATTTGATGGACACCGTACCCAACGAATACACACTTTACAACACACGGATTAAGTTTGTTTCGACTAGTTTTAGGGATATGAACAAACACCGAACAACCAAAGACACGAGGTGGTAAGGTCATAACAAATGGAATTGTAACTTGGGTGGCAAGCACTTGTAATGGAGTTTTATTTCCTAGACATCGGGTTGGTAGACGATTTGCAAGATACGTGACTGTAGTAAGAGCTTCTGGCCAAAGAGAATGAGGAACTCTAGATTCAATCATAATAGAACGAGTATTTTCAAGTAAAGTATGATTTTTTCATTATGAAGTACCATTTTGTTGAGGTGTGTTTGGACAAGTGGTTTGATGGATAAGACCATTTGTTTTGAAAAAAATATGCATTGTTTGGTTGACAAACTCTATTCTATTATCAGAACGGAGAATCTGTATTTTTTTTTTTCTCAAATTGAGTCAAAATCATTTTGTAAAAACAAGAAAATATTTATGGTACTTCCGATTTATGTTTCATGAAGTATATCCAAGTCATTCTTGAGAAATCATCCACAAATAAAACAAAGTATCTGATTTGATTGTTAGTGGAATTTGGTGTTGGACCCCAAACATCAAAATTAATTAGCGAAAAAAGTATAATCAACTCTAGTATTACTTTGATTAAATGAGACCCTACGATTTTTTGCAAGAATGCAAGTTTCACATTTCTCTTGAATGTAATTATTTAAAAAAAGACTAGGAAACAAACTTTTAAGATAGTTAAAAGAAGGATGACCAAGTCGCTGGTGCCATAACCAAAGTTTCTTTTCGGTTGTTCCGTGAGCGAGAATGGCATGTCCTTTATAAACTACCTCATCAACATAATAAAAACCTCCTTGTTCAGTACCACGCCCAATGATCTCCTTCGTACGAATATCCTGTAAAATGAAAAAAATGGATACATAAGAACCACACAGTTGAGTTGTTTTGTCACTTGACTAACAGATAATAAGTTTAAGGATAGTGAAGGAATGTATAGGTAGTTTTTAATTTCCATTTTTTCCGAAAAAATAATTGAACCTCCCCCTTTGACTTCACAAATTTCTCCACTGGCAGTCTCAATATGGGACTTCTTTGGAGATGACATGCCACCAAAGTCTTTAGGATCATAAGACATGGTGTCTGTAGCCCCGCAATCAAAGATCCAATTCATTGATTTCTCAAACCCTTTACCTCTAAGTTTTTCATAGGAGTTCGCCGCAATTCCTCCAAAACCAATGCCACTTTCTTGCTCATTTTTAGTCGGATCTTCACCGCCACTTGTAGACGAAGCCTGTTTGACATTAGATCTGCAACAGTGGTTATTTTTCTCCTTATGACTGTCCTCCAACCATTCTGGATAGCCAACCAGCTGGAAACATGTCTTTTTAGTGTGTTTCTTAATCCTACAAAGAGTGCAATACAACTTGGATTTATCTTCTTTCTCTTTGGATCAGAATTTAAACCTCTGTGCAAAATCTTTAGCAGCCAAACCCATTCCAATTTCAATCGAGTCACTATCAGAAGAACTTGATTTTAGTATATTAAGCCTGGTCACTTCCCTTCGTATTGTAGCATATGCTGTTTCCACGGAAGGAATATGATCCTTTTTCAGGATATCTCTCTTGACTAGTTCCATCTTGTCATTAATCACCATTAGAAATTGATAGAGTCTTTGTTCTTGAGTCTTCTTATTGTAGATCTGAATTTCTTCTGGGTCTTTCATAGGGTTCGGATCTCACCTATCTATAGACATCCAGATGTTCTGCAGTTTGTTCCACAATTCTTCTAGTGTATCGGACCCTTGTCTTAATGAATTAGCCCTCTTATGAAAGTCAAACACCTGTAACGAATCTGTACCAGCACCGTATGTGGTGGCTAACCCATCCCAGAGGTCTTTTGCAGTGGGATATTGCGAGACATTATTCACCAAGCTGGATTCAAGATTTTGGATAATCCATGTGAAAACACATTGATCATCTTGTTCCCACCTTGGATATGTGTTGTCAGTTTTGGATGGAGGTGTCGGCTCTCCTGTAATGTGAGAACCTCTCCCCCTTCCCCCAATTTATTTCTTCATCAGGTTTGCCCATAGGGCATAGTTGTCACCACCGAGTTTAATCCCTATGGATAAATTCTCGGGGTTAGTTGTTTGTTGTTGTGTTCCGAGACCATTTCTCAGAATAGCAGCAATCTGCATTGATAATTCATCAGGGATTTGACTGACCACGACTTTATTGCCAACCATCTTTGTTGAGGATGTTCAGAATTCCCAGAATCACATGTGCTCCGATACCATGTTAAAAAATAAAGAGAGAAGTAGCCGCAGGAGGTGGCTAGGGTTTTGTGTTTATTAGAGAAACTTCCCTTTTTTTATTGATGCATTAGAGATGTTAACTCAATAGTAAGGCTCTCAATATATAGAGAACTTAGAGGCCTATACAAGGAAACTTAATACACTGAATATTCTAACTTGATTCACTGTTAATTAAAGTTGAACCATCATAATTCAGCTTAAGACGATTGTGTAAAGGTAAATTCCATATATAAAAGGTTTAGGATGTTTAATAGGATTAAAACAACTTAAGTCTTTACCTATATGGGAATCACCTATCCAATGTTTTCGAGCAAGTGATGATGAAGAATCTAAAGAAATGAGCATAAAAAATATATGATTAATTATCTTTTTATGTGAGATAGCTATGTCTTTATGTTTACAGTTGTTTCTGGCATTCCATATAGACCAAGTTATCAAAGAAGGTAAAATGGTACGTATGCGGATTGTTTTAGGAGTATATCACCATATACTTAATTATTAATATATATATTTAATATATATTTAATAAATTTAATTTATGATTTGTGTAGATTATTAAAATATATTCGAAAATAATTTTTATTTATTTGAATCTATACGTGTATAAATTAGTCTATCTTTAGATGGATCTAATGTATTTTTAGTTTATCTTTAGAAGGACAATTCTTAATCAAATCGAATAAAAATAAAATAAAAATTATTTAAGGGTGAACTACCGATAGATATCCAGACGACTATCTCATTACTACCTAATATCTAGAATTTTTAACTACCAATCAGTATCCGGACCAAGGAGAAAAACCAAAAGTAACAAACTTGTCCTTATTTGAACCAAACCTTATATTTCATACTTTTGTCTTAAGACCCTCAATGGATGATATATTTCAAAAAAAAATGTAGATCTAGTAACCCTTATATCACGTCTTTTATCATCAAGTAGTACATGTTTCGCTTCTCTCGACTTCATCATGCATGGTCTCGTATCCTCCACTTTATTATACATTATCTTTTTTCTTCCACCATACATGGCCTCTCCAGTTCATCATGTATAGTCTCTATATTTTCATCATGTATGGTCTATCCATTTTTATCATGCATGGTATCTCCATTTCCATCACGTCTGGTCACTATACTTCATCATATTTGGTCTCGCATCTCTTCATTTTATCATGTCTGCTCTTGTATCTATTCACTTCATCATACATGGTCTCTCCACCTAATCATGCTTGGTGATGTAGTTGCACAAGCCCGTAGCTATATGGGTCTTTTGGACAAACAGAAACGAGCTTTATTTGGGACTCAAATATTAGAACTAGATGAAATTGGTACTCAAATTGAACGTCTCGGAGAGCCCAACAACTGTTAAAAATATGACTTTGTCACGAAATCCGGACATCAAATTCCTTTGTTTAGGGTCTGAAATATCTATTTTAGTGTTTATAATATTTTATTTTAGAAAACGATTTTAATTAGTGGTTTGAGAGAGAGACCGCCCGCGAGCGTAATCCGTTTGCTCCTCGGAGGGAACAGGGTAGCGGTTAATATTACCCACATAACTGTCATGGACAAGTCTTTGAGCAACCGCCAACGAGAGATTTGGATCAAAACACCAACAACCGGTGGGAATCTAGATTCAAACTTGAGATCATAGAGTTACAAGGTCTCAAACAAGAGAAGTTTTTAGATTGAATCGCCTCAGTTGAAGAAGTCCTTGATTTCAAGGAGGTTCCGAATGCAAAACGCGTACAGTTGGTTGCAACTACGTTCCGAGGTCGAGCTGTATCTTGGTGGCAACAGTTAAAGCAGACCAGATCAAGGCAAGGTAAGCCAAACATAACCACTTGGGCTAAATTTGTGAAGAACTTGAGGGCTGCATTTTTACCTTAAAATTATGCATGTATAATGTACCAGCAGTTCCAAAACCTTAAGCAAGGGTCAAGGACTATAGAAGAATACACTAATGATTTTTCCAAGCTGCAAAATCGTGTCGATATTACTGATTCCGTATATCAATTAGTATCTTGCTACATATGTGGGATGAGACAACACTTTCAGGGCTAGCTGAACATGATCTACCTTGTGAATGTGTCTGAAGCACATCAACGTGCACTGTATCTGGAGAAAGCCCTTTCACAAAGGCCTTATGGAGGAGATACTGTCAGAACAACTCCTATGAAATTTCCAAAAATGACGGTTTTGGGTCATATCCCAACAGTACCAACTGCTACTCCTATTCGTACATGTGCCAACTTACAGGTCCCTAGTCGCGCATGTACTTTCCTACAGGCCAGGTTCTACCATTGTCACGAATTAGGGCACGTTGCTTTGCAGTGTCCGAAATTATGGAAACAACCACAACAATTGAAGGGTTTATTCACCAGAACTGCTGATTTTGAAGGTGAATCACAGTTTGATGAGGAACTGGAGGAAACTGTTGATGAGGTTCGGGAGGACCAGGTTACCGGAGGAGATGTTGGACATGCATTGGTTTTAAGACGTGTCTGTTTTACACCTAAGGCAAGAGGTGAATGAGATGATTGGTTGCGAAATAATATCTTCCAGTCGACTTGTACTATCGGGGGAAAAATATGTAAATTGTTATTGATTCATGGAGTTGCGAAAACGTGATTTCATAAGAAGTTGTGCAGAAGATTGCCCTGAAAACAGAAGACCACCCCAACCCCTACACACTCTCCTGGTTAAAGAAAGGTAGTGAGTTAACAATCTCTAAAAGATGTCTGTTGTCTTTCTCTGTCGGTAACTATAAGGATAAAGCATGGTGTGATGTCATTGTATAGATGCCCGTTACTTATTGCTAGGTCGACCATGACAATATGATAGGAGTGACACATATGATGGTATGAGAAACCGCTATAGTTTCGTATGGAACAATGTTAGGCTCATATTAACACCAACTAAGGATGTATCCCCAAAAACTGTACTAGTTGTATTATAGGAGTTGGGTGAGAAATTTTTAGCTCAAAAACATTTATAGAGCATGCTAGTGATACATGAATTGTTTATCAAATGGTGGTTAAAGAATTTAATGATGATCCGTTTTCTGGGATACCTGAGCGCGTTCAACCGCTATTAGCAGAATTTGCTGTTGTGTTTCCCAATAATTTGTCTACAGATCTTCTTCTATTAAGAGACATACATTACCAGATTGATCTAGTACTAGGTGCTAGCCTACCAAACCGACCGCATTACCAAATGAGCACAAAAGAGCATGAGGACCTCCATAGACAGGTGGAATAATTATTAAGTAAATGCCACATTCGTGAGAGCCTCAGCCCTTGTGCGGTTCCCGCACTACTAACACCAAAGAAGGATGGCTCAATGAGGATGTGTGTGGATAGTAGGGCTATCAACAAAATTACGTTCATATACTGGTTTCTTATTCCTCGCCTTGATGATTTAGTGGATCAGTTGAATGGTGCTACCGTATTTACAAAACTGGATTTGAGGAGAGGGTATCATCAGATTCGTATTCGCATGAGAGATGAGTAGAAAACAACCTTTAAGATCTGAGAAGGTCTGTTTGAATGGATGGTCATTCCATTCGGCCTTTCCAATGCTCCTAGCACATTCATGAAGGTTATGAACCAGGTATTTCGTCCATTCATTGGAAATGTTTTGGTTGTGTACTTTGATGACATTCTGATATACTCTATGGAGGAGCTGCAACTCCAACACTTACGGGAAGTACTGGTTGTTTTGAGACGTGAGGAGTTTTATGAGAGACTCGACAAGTGTTCCTTTTTGACATTTTTTGTTATCTTCCTATGGTATGTTGTTTTGAATGATTTATCAGTGGATAAGTCGAAAGTAGCAGCAATGCATGACTGGCATATACCTACTTCTATCACAGAAGTCCGTTCTTTTCATGGGTTGCTTTCATTCTACAGGAGGTTCATATATAACTTCAGTAGTGTTATGGCTCTTATTACGTATTGTATGAAGGGCAAGACATTTTGTTGGACCCCTGAAGCAACTACTGCATTTGAAAAGATCGAGGTAAGACTAACCACTATAATTATTCTGGTTCTACCTGATTTTTCTATAGGGTTTGAACTGTATTGTGATGTATCTGGATTGGGCATTGGAGTTGTACTCTGATGAGTCCGAATTCGAAGTGCTCCCCGGAAGGGCAGCCCAATGTAAATCTCTCCGTAAACCGGACAAGATATTTAAACCGGACAGGTGACTTCGAACACTGTGAGCCTAAAGGTGTTCGAACTATGACAAAAGTACTAAAAAACCTAAACACTTCTTGACTAAGCTACATGTCCTCCTGCTTAGAACTCATGGGTCTTTAAACATGACCCGGGTCCATTAAACTTGACCCGAAAGCCCATAAGGGCCCAAATTTCATACTATAAATACCCAACCACCAGCATTAACTATGGGTAAGAAAAATTAACTGCTGCCAAGCTGCTTAATTCTCTCTCCACATTTAAAACACTTTGAAACACCCTCACACCGCCTTAAAACTCCGCTCGAAATTACCAGCCTACCCTCAGGCTACTTTTATCATCACCAAATTGGCGACCACAGTGGGAGGCGACGGTGCCTGAATCAAGTATTCGAAACCAAGTAAAGAAATTCTGTCCGAATGAATCCGGATAATCCAGAGCTTCCACCAGCTTTGCTCGAAGTGGTGGAAGAGAACGATGAGTATACTGTCCAAGAGCGCGACAGGTTAAAACTTGAGATAGAAGCTCTGAGGGCTGAAAAGGCCAAGATGGGCGTGAAAGAGAAATCCAAAGCATCAGCTGCTCACCACACCGATAACCCAAGGGAGCATGAGGTTTCCAAAACTCATGTGAGCACTAAGAAGACGCATGCCAGCTCTAAAAAGTCTCACCGGTCCAAGCCTGTGGAGAGTTCTGACTCGAGTTCAGAGTCTTCGGACAACTCTTCGGACAGTGAGGGAAATGAAAAGTCCTTGTCCTCTAGCAGTGATGAGGGACGAACCAAGAAGAAACAAAAGCAAGTTAAAAAGTATTCCAGAAAAAGAGATCACCATGGAAGAATGAAAAGGCATATTGGAAAAGGGTCATCTCACCACCGGAGGTATACGGGCAAGATGTTGATGGATCCTTTTGCTTTCCACGATGAGTCAGGTATCTTTGCAACTCCTAATGAGGATACCGTGTTCAGTCGTGGGAGGAATTGGAGGCAGTCTCCACTGTCTTCTAAAATCCTGTCTGGAAACCTCCCTAAGAGGTTTGACAGTACTAAGATGGAGAAGTGTGATGGCAGTACTGATCCGGACAATCATCTGGAGCAATTCAAGAACTTCATGATGAACTTTGATGATGATGATAAACTACTCTATAGGGCATTCTCCCAATCTTTTACGGGGAGTGCTCTGAAATGGTACAACAGCATGCCTCAGGGTTGTATTAAAGACTTTGATACGTTTTGGGTGGCCTTTCGAAGGCAGTTTGTAGGGAGTAAGGAGTTGAAGGGCAATGGAGACACAATAATCCATTGTGCCCAAGAGCCAAATGAGTCGTTAAAGGAGTACATAAGTCGTTTTGTAAACACAAAGAATGGGTTGGCTGATTGCTTCGAACAGGTGGCAATAGCATCCCTAAGACAAGGTTTGAACCCAGGCAACCTGACTGATTCGGTGACCAGGAAGAAAGCCATGACTTGGGGAGGATTGCTGAATCTAGTTGGCAAGAAAATAAATGTTGATGAAACAAAAAAGACCAGGGTGCACAGACAGGTGAGATCCACCCCGGTGGCACCAACTCCAAATCAAAACCAATCCGGGAATAGAGCAAGAGAAACCGGACAGGGGCATGGTAGGGGAAAAGCTCAGTCCCAGCCAGCTGCACCTGCTCAAAGTCAGCAATCCAGAAACAAGAGAGGGCCATGGGTCCAACCAGAGTGGTTCGCAGAACTTAAAGAAAGCGTGGCCACCATTTTTGATAAAACAAAAGATGAGGTACACTACCGGAGACCGGCAACCTTGCAGTCTCCCAGAGAGCATCGTAATAACTCCTTTTGCCAATACCACAATGATATTGGCCATACCACTGATGATTGCATAGCGTTGAAACAAGA
Organism: Limnanthes douglasii subsp. nivea; assembly: GCA_036936605.1. Lineage (NCBI taxonomy): Eukaryota > Viridiplantae > Streptophyta > Magnoliopsida > Brassicales > Limnanthaceae > Limnanthes > Limnanthes douglasii. Next base: position 78,055,439 of record JAUPFV010000003.1, on the reverse strand, counting down.
GGTGCAGAATTTGATTGAAAGGGGGAAGTTGGGTGCATACGTTAAAAGAAAAGGAGGCAACAGGCCTGACAACATTCACCGGGCTGGTCCGGTTAATGCTGCCCCGGAGGGGGCTATGGTAATAGTTGAAAGGTTTGATGTGGAATCTGAATACTTGGATCCTGATCCAACAAGAAACAGAGTGGGTGCTATAGAGGAGCGTTCCAGATCGGTCTCCGGGCTTATTAAATTCTTTGAGTCACTGACAATTTTCGGAGGGGACACTGTAACGGCTCCTACCACTTCGTCAAGAAAAAGGCATGTTCATAATTTGGCTTCCCAGCTAGAAGGGGGCATGACCTCTTATCAATCATCGACTTCATTCCCATTCATTGTCTTTGATGGGGATGATTTAAGAGACATTGCTGGCCCTCATGAGGATGCTGTTGTTATAGGAGCATCAGTAGGGGGCAATGAGATAAGGCGAATTCTGGTAGATACTGGAAGTTCTGCCAATATCCTTTTTCTAGACACTTACAAGAAAATGAAAAATCCAGCTGTAATTCAAAAGTCAGACAGGTCAATCGTGGGCTTCACGGGCAGCTCAGCCGATGTGATCGGGGAGTTTGAAGAAGAAGTGTTGTTGGGCAGGGGCCCTTTCAAGAAAACGGTCAGAATACTCTTCATTGTGGTGGATTGTCCCACCTGTTATAATGCTATTCTAGGGAGGTCTTGGCTCTCTAGGATGCATGCAGTGGCTTCAACAGTCCATCAGTGTCTAAAGTATGCTGTTCAGGGACAGGTTGGGGTTGTCCGGAGCAGCCAAAAGGTTGCAAGAGAATGCTATGCCACTGCCTTGGCTCCACGAACGCTGGGGGCAGTCCGTATAAACGATCAATAGCAGTTTGAGGGCCTTTCTGGGGATGAGGGTGAAATTGATGACCCCAGAGTGAGAGTGTTGATTCCGATTGAAGAGGTTGAGACACACTGCTTGGAAGAAGGGAAAAGCGTCAAGATAGGGTCCAAAATGCCACCAATACTGAAAGAAGGAATGTTGAAATTCTTGAAAGACCATCAGCATGTTTTTGCTTGGTGCAACGCTGATGTTACTGGAGTTCCATCAGAGGTGATTTCCCATCACCTATCTGTCCGGAGAGATGTGGCACCAGTGGTACAAAAAAGGAGAGCTTTCTCAAAAGAAAAGGCTGATGTCATTGTACAAGAGGTTGACAGACTCACAAAGATGGGGCACATTAAAGAATCTCAGTACCCTTTGTGGACTGCTAATCCTGTCTTGGTGAAAAAGAAGAATGGTAAATGGCGTATGTGCATTGACTTCACAGACCTCAATCGAGCTTGCCCAAAAGACTTGTATCCGGTTCCCCGGATAGATCAGTTAGTAGACTCTACTTCTGGGAACAAGCTACTCTCCTTCATGGATACCTTCTCCGGGTACAATCAGATCCAGGTGGATCCAAAAGATCAAGAGCATACCACTTTTGTCACTGATAGAGGTTTACACTGCTACAAGGTGATGCCTTTTGGCTTGAAAAATGCTGGGGCTACTTATCAAAGGTTAGTCAATAAGGCATTTGCTGATCAAATTGGAAGAAATATGGAGGTTTACATTGACGATATGATGGTGAAAAGCGTGGATGAGCAGTTGCACTTGTCCGACCTCCAAGAGACTTTTGCCAACTTGGCCAAAGTGAATTTAAAATTAAACCCTGAAAAGTGTGTGTTCGGAGTGCAGTCCGGGAATTTCTTAGGGTATATCATAAGTGAGCATGGAATACAGCCCGACCCGGACCAACTCGATGCTTTGTTCCAAATGGAGCCTCCTCGAAACATTAAAGAAGTACAGCGATTAACAGGGAGATTGGCTGCCTTGAACAGATTCATCTCCAGGTCTTCGGACAGATGTGCTCCATTCTTTCAAACCTTGAAGGGTGCAAAGGGGTTTGAATGGACACCACAGTGTGATGAGGCATTCAATGAAATCAAGAAGCATCTGTTCTCTCCCAAGACCTTGTTTAAACCAGTCGATGGGGAGACTCTTTTTGTATATCTGGCTGTTTCAAGTTGTGCCATCAGTGCTGTGTTAGTAAGGGAGGTTGATGGGTATCCTCACCCAGTGTACTACATCAGCAAAAGCTTGATTGATGCTGAAAGGCGTTACTTGAAACTCGAAAAACTGGCATTGGCCTTGGTGATAGCTGCAAGAAAAATGAGGCCCTACTTCCAGGCACATCCTATCGTTGTCCGGACTTCTTTCCCTTTAAAGAATGTCCTTCAAAAAGCAGACATTTCGAGCAGAATGACAAAGTGGTCAGTAGAATTGGGGGACTTCGACATCGACTTTGCTCCCCGAACAGCAGTAAAAGCTCAAGCTGTGGCTGACTTTCTAGTTGAGTTCCATTCTGATAGGGATTCAGAACAACCTGCTGATTCAAAAGACAAAAAAGTGTGGATTGTCTGAACAGACGGAGGATCCAGTACCATGGGATCTGGGGCAGGAATATGTCTCACTTCCCCCTACGGGGACAACATGTTCCAAGCTATTTGTTTTGCTTTCAGGGCATCCAATAATGAGTCTGAATACGAGGCAGCCATAGCTGGGTTGAAATTGGCCTACATTTGTGGAGCTAAAAGAGTCAAGCTACTAAGTGACTCCCAGTTGCTAGTCCACCACGCCTTGGGCCTATCAGAAGCTAGAAAGGAACAGTTGATCAAGTATTTACTCCTCCTCAAAAATGAAGCGTTGAAATTTAAAGCTGTTGTCTATGAGCACATCCCTTGGGCAGAGAATGAGCTACCAGACTCACTAGCAACGATAGCATATACGGAGTCCTACCCATGGATCCATGTGCTCGAAAGCCCTTCTATTTAACTCGATAAAGGTGAAAAAGAGGAAGTCTTTGAAATACAAGTAAATCAGCCTCAAGATTGGAGGTCTCCTCTTGTGCAATATCTGTCCGGTGGTATCGTAACCTTGAATAAATCACAAGCCAGAACATTGAAGCACATGGCTCGTGGTTTCCTTATGTTAAGAGAAGTATTATACAAAAAATCCTATAGCAAACCTCTCCTACGTTGTTTAGGGGATCATGAGTCACAAATAGTTCTCTCCGAATTGCATGATGGTGAGGGATCAGCCCATTGTGGATTTAGAGCTTTAACAAGAAGGGTGTTACTCTCCGGATACTATTGGCCATCAATTATGAAAGATGCTAAGGAACTGGTACGAAGGTGTGACCCATGCCAGAGGTACAGCAATGAAATTCATGTACCAGCCATTCCCTTGGAGTCAATTTCTGAGCCCATCCCTTTTGCTCGATGGGGATTGGACTTAGTTGGGCCTCTCCCTGTGGCGTCCGGAGGGCGTAAAACTATAATTGTGGCCATTGACTACTTCTCAAAGTGGGTAGAAGCAGCTCCCTTGGCAGGAACAACCTCGAAAGCTGTCATAAAATTCATTCTATCCAACATATGTTGCAGATTTGGTGTCCCCCAGAAAATAACAACAGACAATGGGCCACAGTTTGATAATAAAGAGATGGAGAGCTTCTGTGCCTCAAGAGGTATTCAGCACTGCTTTTCTTCACCTTTCCACCCTCAAGCCAATGGGAAAGTTGAAGTGGCTAATAGAACGATATTGTCCGGTTTAAAGAAGAATTTAGAAGGAGCTGCTGGGAAGTGGCCTAGTTATTTACAAGAAGTCTTATGGGCATACCGAACAACACCTGGGGCTGCAACACAAGAATCCCCTTTTGCCTTGGTCTATGGAATGGATGCAGTAGCTCCCATAGAGAAGACACTCCCCTCCTTTCGTGTTCATAACTTCTCCGGACAGGCTAATGAGATGACAATTAGAAATCAGCTTGATTTGATCAAAGAAAGACGGGTAAAAGCTCATCTTAGAATGGCACACTATCAGGGCTTGATGAGAAGCAGGTTTGCTTCTAAAGTTAAAAGAAGGGATTTTCAACCAGGAGATAAAGTATTGAGAAAAGTTTTCTTGCATACTAAGGAAAAGCTCTTCGGAAAGCTGGCCCCAACTTGGGAGGGTCCATATACTGTGGTTGAAAGAATCAAGTCTGGGACATACTGGTTGGAAGACAAAGATGGCAGGGTTTTAACTCACCCTTGGAATATTGAACACCTACGAATGTACTTGGAATAAAACTTGTGTAAATATTTACTTGTTTAAACATCCATGTAAATATTTGGGGACATACCTTCCCCTCTTCGGTGGCACGAAGAGCTTTCAATAAACTTGATGCCTTCTTCAAACTTCTTGTGATTAATATGAGGAGATCGGATAAATTAAATACTTATTAAACATCCAGGCTCTCAAATGAAGTATCTTTGAGCTGGTCGGATTTAATAAACATTTGATCACATTTATTAAACACTCGTGATTGAGGTCATTCAACACTTATTCAAAACTTTGTCTCTTATCATACTACCCGGGTTAAAAGGTCTAAGGGCTATTTAAATTCTAGCCGGAGAGTCTTAATGCTCTCACAATACAATAAAACTACTTAAACTCCAGCTATTTAAACAAATGATGAAAGAAGAGGATGGTTGAGCAAAATAAGATATTTATTCAACAATTTAAAACTGCCTTGGCCTTCCAAGGACTTTTTAAGCAAGTTTGGGCACAGTACAAAAATCTGTCCGAATAATACGGACACCATCACAAAAAGTGCCTTGGCCTTCCAAGGACTTTAGTTCAAACAAAAGATAAACAAAACAAATTATAAATTAAGGTTGAGCCTTTGAAGATGGCTCGCCCTCGTCTGTTTTCTTGCCCTTGATGTCGCTCTTCTCCTCGACTATCTTCTTACCCTTGGGATCAATCTCTTCCTCACCTGGACTCTCTCCGGTTTCCTCTTCATCACTAGACGAGGACTCACCAGAGTACCTCTCATCGTCAACCATGGTCCAGTATGGGAGATCATCGTCATCCACATAGCGCCATAAGTCCCCTAGTCTCCTCTTCGGGAATTTTTCGTGAAACAGGAGGACCATATCAGACTTCACTTTTTCAATCATTAATTCTTCACTCCGTATCATCTCCCTGGCATAAGCATTAATCTTGGCTTTGATTGTGGCCTCTTGATCCCTCACCAAAGCAGCTTTCTCTTCAACAGCCGGAGTCACTGCATTCTCTAAAGCAAGTTTGTCAGTGGTCAGGTTGGTGACAAGCTTCTCATTTGCTGCAGTTTCTCCTCTTGAGGCTGTCAGGTCCTTCTCTAATTCGGACAGCTTAGCCCGGAGATCTTTTACGGTCTCTTCTAAGGAAGCAGCTTTTGTATTACTTTCATCTTGATTCTTCTTTAGCTGATCATTTTCCTCCTTGAGCAAATCAACCTTATTGGCAGCAACTCGGAGGTCTTCGGACAGTTTTTCCTTCTCCGATTTGAGCTATTTGATGGTGTCCGCCTGACTCCGGACTTGCCTTTCCAGGGTAAGTATTGGTTGCACATTGCTAAGGATAGAATGGGCTATAACATCCCTCTCACTGGAGACCATAAAAGTTTTACCGTTGAAATTAACTGTGTTAGAGCTGCTTGGAGGGACATAGGGCCCTGCAAACTCGTCTCTGGACAGCCCAAGAAAATATTCACCAAGTCCACCCAGACCGGTGATGTCCATTTCATCTAAGTTGAGCTCCCCCCTCTCAACTTCATCTGTAGTAAACTCCCTTTGAATCTCTCCGTGCAAGTCCCTTGGGATCTCTTCAGCCAAGGTTGGGTCAATAGGAAAAGAGGGCTCCGGGTCCCGGAGAGCAACTTCATCTCCTTGGGAAGACTTATTCTTCTTGGCCTCCCTGTCAGCGCTCTCACTTGTTTGCTTGCGAGTCCTCTTAGAGGCCCTTGTAGGATTAGGGATGTTCACTTCCTGCTTCTCGCTCTCCTGTTCCACCACCTGTAGAAGGGCTGCATCAATCTGAGTCTGTGCCAGTCCTTCTGTATCTGTTGGGGCCTCCTTCTCATCGTCACCTGCTGCCCTCTTGCCTTTCTTCTTCTTGCCCTTCATTTTACTTGGGGCTTTGGCCCGGGCAGGAAGGAAGAGAGTCCCATCCAGTTCGTGAGACCTTCTCAGCACGATGTCTTCATCAGGTTGGGTGGAGAACTCCTCCCAAGTTAGGTCTCTTCGACCTGTGGTGTTCCACAGGTGAGACCTTGCTAAGTTCCCAGCAGTGAAGGCTTTATGGAACCGGTTCTCCCAGTTCTCTGCAGCCCAAGCGTTAATTTTGCCACAGGTAGTCTGTCCGGTCTTTAGGTAGTCCCCGAACTCCTTTGGCAGCTCTGTTAAAACGAAAAGAAACTAATTAGCATAAACTTGAAGAAAAGAGAGATTCGAACAGAAGCTTAAAGTAAAAACTTACGATCACTCCTCCATTTGCTTCGAAGAAGGCTAGGATTCTCCTTGGCCTTGATTATCTTGCCATTTTCCCATGAGCCACTGACAAATAAGAATTGGCTCCTCCATTTGCTCTCCGACTCCAAGAGATCATCGACAGCTTTTAGATCGTTTCCCATGTTGAAATGGTAGAAGGGGAACTGATGGTGTTTGCACAAGTTGGCCACAGCTGCAAACTCTTCCATAGGAAGAGGGATTCCATATAACCTAGACGCCATAATACATGACATCAAGGTGAACCAGCCATTGGGGCTTAACTGTGATGGGCAGAGTTTGACTAGATGAAAATAGCGCACTATCTCCGGGTCCAGTGGGAACCTGAGTCCCCAGTTGAATAGCTCCGTGAAGAAGACTATCTCATTCCTTTTGCAATCCATCGGGGTCTCTGGATCGATGGGAATCCTTATTTTTACGTTCTCAGGGATTCCCCACTTTGTGCGCAATCTGCCCAGATCTGAAGTATGGATGAACGCGTACTTGGGTTTCAACAAAGCCAAAAGATACTTGAACTCCACCTTATGAAAGCATGGCCCCACTCTCCCTTCAAGGCTCTCCGGCAGGTCCGGACGCCTTAGATACAAGTCCTCTTTGCCCTTCTTGGCAACAACGATAGCAGTTTCAGCCTGTCCGGAGGACTCGGACTCAAATCTAACCTCCTCAGTGGAGTCCTCCATCCTCTCCTCCATAATCGTTGGGGGAGCTTCAGTAGAAATAGTCCGGGGAGGATTGAGGCCTGGCAGAGCTGATCCTCTGGACTGTTGGCTGTCCGAATTTACTTGACTTCTTACCTCAATTTGAGTTTCTGAGGTAGAAGATTCCTTGGGGGGTAGCGGGCTGCTGGTTTCTATTCCTGACGGTCTCTCCCGGGGAGCCCTTATAGTTGCCCCAGACCCTGATTCACTATTTTTTGCCCCCGATTTCGAGGGTGTGTTTTTAGAAGGAAGTCCTTTAACCAACCTACTTGGTCTTTTCATGATTAATTTGTCTGGGGAGTGGTCAGAATCAGACCCCATAGCAATAAAAGAGGATTTTTTCCTAACACTTGTGGCAGTGACCCCCGGTTCAACAATAGGGATCGACTCTTGAACTGAAGAGCCAGATACTATGGGGGAGAGTGTTGATTGAAAGAGTTTTTTAGGTTTTGTACCTTTAGAAGAAGATGAACCTCTGTCAGATTCTTCGATTGAAGGGGCTGGTTTCTCAACAGGCGACGTTGGAAGCCCTGCTGCAAGTCTTTTTTCCTTCTCAACTCTTTGAGCTTTCTCCAATTCTGAGAGGTTAAGCCAGCCGCCCTTGATCAGTGCTGTTCTTGCTGTGAACATAAAAGAGCTAAGGAAATTTTGAAGTTTTAGAGAGATAAACCTTTGGGTAAAATGGCAGAGTAAAGTTTGAAAGAGATAATGAGACAGTGAAAAGTGAATAGAATTTATAGTAAATGGGAAAAAAGGAGTTGATTCCTAGGAGAATCCGAAAAGTTGGGCAATGATTAAAAGACGGCGCTGATGTCATTAATGACATTTAAAAGAGGTAACTTGTTCGAGAAAGTGGTGCGAATTTCAAGGTGAAAAAAACGGCTAAAGTGACCAACCAGAGAGTGACACGTGTCCCATTAACTCTGACAAGAACCGTTTGGAATTCGTAACGTTTGGTCTGTCCGGGTCTGTCCTCAACTCTCTTCGAATTGAAAAACCACTTCCTAAATCGGACTGTTTTTCAGTTCTTTGACAAGGACACTTGTTCAAATACCTAAAAAAGGGGCTCCTGATGAGTCTGAATTCGAAGTGCTCCCCGGAAGGGCAACCCAATGTAAATCTCTCCGTAAACCGGACAGGATATTTAAACCGGACAGGTGACTTCGAACACTGTGAGCCTAAAGGTGTTCGAACTATGACAAAAGTACTAAAAAACCTAAACACTTCTTGACTAAGCTACCTATCCTCCTGCTTAGAACTCATGGGTCTTTAAACATGACCCGAGTCCATTAAACTTGACCCGAAAGCCCATAAGGGCCCAAATTTCATACTATAAATACCCAACCACCAGCATTAACTATGGGTAAGAAAAATTAACTGCTGCCAAGCTGCTTAATTCTCTCTCCACATTTAAAACACTTTGAAACACCCTCACACCGCCTTAAAACTCCGCTCGAAATTACCAGCCTACCCTCAGGCTACTTTTATCCTCACCATACTCAGCCAACAAGGCCGACATGTAGCCTACTTCAGTGAGAAGTTAAGTGGGGCTAAACTCAACTAAAACACCTATGACAAGGAGTTTTATGCAATGGTGCGGGTTTGAAGCACTAGGGTTCATACTTGGCCTATAACAATTTTGTACTATACACCGATCATGATGCCTTGAAGCATCTGGAGAGTCAGGAGAATCTCTCTTCTTGCCATGCACGTTGGGCAGCGTTTACTCAACAATTTACCTTTTCCATCAAGTACACTTCGGGAGCAGTTAACCGTGTAGATGATGCACTGAGACACCGCAGTATGATGATTCGTATGGAAAGAGAGGTTATGGGATTCAAGATGATGAAAGATCTACTAGCTATCTATCCATATTTTGGTCCCATTATAGAGGACGACAGAGCAGGTTTGAGAAAAGATTTGGTAGGCCTCTTCAAAGGTAACTTACTCTGTATTCCTCAGGGCAGTTTAAGATTATTAATTATACAAGAGATACAGAATAAGAGGCATGGTGGTAGAGATCAAACCCTTCATTCTATATCAAGTCACTTATTGAGGAGAGATGCTATCCGGCTTATAGTTGGTTGTCGGGTTTTCCAGATGGTGAAACGCACGTCCTCCAACGCAGGTCTATACACCGTGGCAAAGCGTCAGCATGGATTTTGTTTCTAGACTACCAAGAATGTAGAAAGGTAACAATTCTATCTTTGTGGTGGTTGACAGGTTTTCAAAGATGGTCGACTTTATTGCCTGCAAAAAAACCACTGATGTTGTGAATGTTGTAATTTATACTTCCATGAGGTCTATCACGTACATGGCATATCCTGAATATCGTTTTTGATTATGATACGCGGTTTTCGGACACTTTTGGAGGAGTTTGTGGCGCTTTACAAACACAAAGGTAAGCTTTAGATGTGGCTATCACCCGCAGACAGACGACCAAACCGAGGTAAATAATCAAACGTTAACATTTTGCGTACATAGGTCTCCGAAAACTTGAAAGCATGGGATTCTCGCCTTTATCACGTTGAGTTCGCCTACAACAGGCACCAAAAGCGCAATATTGGGTATAGTCCCTTCATGGTAGTCTATGGTTATAACCCACAGGGTCATATGGATTTGACTTTCCCAACGCTTAACAAGGTTTGAGCCAAGGTCGAGACCGTCATCACTAATCTATGAGAGATCCATGAGAACACACGCAAACAACTGGAGGCAACAACACAGAATTAAAAGGTTGCCACAGATAAGAAGCGCTGATTGGTGGATTTTGGAGTATGGGACTTTGTATGGGAAATTTTGACCATAGATCGTTATCCTGTGCACAAGTACAACAAGCTAACTTAAATAAAGGTGGGTTCGTTTGAAATCATTGAGAAGATCAATCCCAATTCATACAGGTTAAAGCAACCTAGCCACATGAAGACCCATGGCGCTTCAACGTGAAGCACCTGGTGTCATTTACCGATTCTGCTGAGGATGATGAAGTTGTGAATTCGTGGGAAAACTGTTCCGGAGAAGGAGAGCATGATGTAGTTGCACAAGCCCATTGCTATATGGCCGTTTTGGACAAACATAAACGGGCTTTATTTGGGACTTGGATATTAGAACTAGACGAAATTGGTACTCAAATTCGGACATCAAATTCCACTGTTTAGGGTCCGAAAAAACTATTTTACTGTTTCATGATATTTTATTTTATTTTTTTTAGAAAAATATTTTAATTGGTGAATCAAATCTGACTGCTTTCAGATTTGATTTGATTTTTATTTTTAGTATCTTTATTTGATTTTTTAGGATATTTGATTAAGGTTTTGGGTAGTTGCTATATGAAGCATCGAATATGCTATTTTGTCGTCAGACTTTTTGGAATATAATTTGAGTTTAGAGTTAGAAATTATCTATTATCTATTTTCATCTTCTTTTCTCTGTGTTTGCGACCGTCTGTTCCATCTCATAGTTTGGCGCTACTACTTGGTCTCATATCTATCCACTTCCATCATGTTTGGTCTCCCAACTTCCATAATGCATGGTCTATCTAGTTTATCATGTCTCGTCTTGCATCTCTCTACATCATCATGCCTAGTCTCTCCACTTGATCATGCATGCTCTCTCATCTCTCCACTTCATCATGTCTAGTCTATCATCGCTCTATTTCATCATACATGGTCTTGCATCTATCCATTTCATCATGCATGGTCTCACATATCTCAATTACATGATTTTTGGCCATGCATCTCTTTATTACATCATGTGAGATCAGAGAAAAACGAAATACGAGATGCAAGACCAGTGTTACTGGGCGAAATTTAATATATATATATATATATATATATATATATATATATATATATATATATATATATATATTTAGTTTTGTTCGTCTTAAAAATGCATTTGATGGTACTTCTAATTTTTTTTCAAGATCCGCTTTAACATATACGAACTTTAAAAATAATAATATTTTAAAAGTAAGAAAGAGAAGATTTTATTCAAAGAATGAGAAAAAGGTTATGTGACTAATGATGAAGCATGTGTATTTGAGGTATTATGGAAGTGACTGAGTATTAGATGAACAATAAGTCATTTGGGTATTAGATGCTCAATAGTGATACTTGAAGTACTAGATGACAGTAAAAATTAGTGTTAGGTAGCATGTGGGGACAATACCTATTTAAATACCATATAACTTTAAAATTCCAAAATTGTCCTTAATATATTTTCAACACTAATTTTTTCCCCTACCTATCTATCGTCTTTTTCATTATTCGTTGTTTTTTTTCAAATCAAACATGAATCTTTTAGAATCTCCATCAAACCACCGACCGAAGGTGTCCAAAGTTTATAAATAGTACACCGATGTATACGACTATCTCTCATATGAGTTTACATTTTAACCATATTAGTTTGAATAATTGGTTTTACCTAAATCATAGTCTTGTTATATCATTTTCAAGAATAAGAGACTGATGTTTATGATTGTCTCATTTTTTTTAATAATATTTTCGATTTTTTTTTCTGTAACATTGAAAACCATTCTCACAACCACCGCCTCCATCGCTGTAATAGTCACCTCAACTGTTGCTAGTGTTACAATACTCTTTCTCTTGGCATGTCCGCCACGAACTTTAAAAGGTAGCCATCAAGTTTTGCGAGATGATGATGCTCTCGGCAGCTCCGACTAGGAGCTTCTGGAAGGTAGCCATCAAGTCTTGCCAGATGATGATGCTCGCAACCCTAAATTTCAAACATAAAAATTAGGTAGTGGATTTTTATTCTTAAATTAATTTTTCATTTTTATGACTTATATTTTATAACAAAGGTATAGAGGGAAATAAATACATATTAAAGCTTTTAATTAGCTAAATATATTTTGCTCAATTTTTTTCTTTTATAACCTTCCTTATCTTAGGCTTTGTATGTGCTCATTTCGATATAATTTGGTTGTTTTGTTAAATTTTTGCGGAAGTAATAACTTCCATTTCTCTAGTTTTCTCTTCTTATCTAGTTATTCTAACAAAAATCTATACACAATAATTTGTCAAAATATATACTATGTGAATGAAGGATTTTACTTATGTTATTTTCTTATAAACAAATAATTGAGCGTAGGAGATAGTCGAAAATTTGGTGTTCAATTTTCGGCTTCAAAGGTTTCAATTTTTTCAATTTTTTTGAACTTGAAATTTTATATATGATATAATTTTGATTTTTTTTCCAAATGTTTTGATTCACTTAAGTATGCAATAATTTATTCCTAATTATTAGTGTTAAAATTAAATTAATATCGTTAAATAAATTATTTAGTAGTAATAAAATCAATTATTGTTAAAATAAATTGTTTAACAGTTTTAATACACCGTTTAGTAATTTCATAACTATTAAATTGTTTAACGTGTACCATTTTAAGAGTTATAAAATTTTAACACTAACAAATTAATATTATTAAAAAAAATATTTAAAAGTGTTTAGCCGTCTATTTTACCAATATTAAACACTATTTTTTAAACATATCTCTCATACCATTTATTTGTTTCGTCTCATAAAAGTAAACATAACAATGTTTTTTTTAAATTATACTTAAAAAAATAAAAACTTAAAAAAATTTAATTTTAGTTAAAAATTACGTAAAATATAATAAAAAATGATATTATAATAATTTTATTATTGTTTGCCGCCCATATAAATAATAGTCTTGCTTAATACAAAATGTTCAATTCCATATAATATTGTTATTTAAATGAGCCATTTAAAAACCAATCAAATTTTATTATTAAAACTGAAAACCAATGATTATTATATAAAACAACATTTTGATATCATTGTTGGCTCCAAAAAAAATATACGTAAACAATATAGATAAATAAATAAAAATATGGATAAAAACAATTAAATTTGTTATGAATTTGGATGTTTAAATTAATTATTAAAATATTTATTAAATTGTTAGATATTGAATCATATTAAAAAAACAAAACTTATACTGAGGTAGTTCGAAGGTACACCTAGGCGAAAAACTCATTCAAAACAATATTGTTTATTTATTTATTTTTTATTAAACAGACCATTAAAAATCAAATATTAGTTATGATAAATGTTAGTAAATGAAAAGAAACAATTTTGAAGATTTGAGAGGATTAGTAGACATTATAATTTCATCTATTATTGTAGAAACACATTTAATAAAGCTCTATAAAATTGTATTCTAAAAAATTGGCGTCGAACATGGATAATTTTACCGTAGCGTGGTGTATGGTTGTCGCAAACAAAAGTCTTATGAAATTTTCAGTAAGTAGTATGGTCCTCGCATCGTAATTAGCTTTATTATCGTTGCGACGGTGATTTAAAACTTACAGATCACCATCACAAGTAATGGAAATATGGATAATTTTACCATAGCGTGGTATATAGTTGTCGCAAACAAAAGTCTTCGAAATTTCTAGTTGGTAGTATGGTCCCATACACCGTAATTAGCCTTATTATCGTTGCGACAATGATTTAAAACTTATAGATCACCACCACGAGTAATGTCATTTCCACGACGGCATAATTTCAGGTTTCTAGGTTTTATGCCCATATTATGCTTCAGCGATCCGAACATTCCTTAACATATTTTTTTTATAACTATCTCATTGATTTTCTAATTCGTTTATCTAATTTTAGAATCGTTTTTATGATTTGGACTATTCTTTATATCAATTTAATACACTTTATTTAATCAATACTTGCTTAAATACCTTACATCTTTTCAATGAGACCATTTATGCGTATAAAATAATTTTTGGATTTTAATTTTTTCCAAAGTGTAAAGACAACAAAGTTAAACCAGATTTTTTTTGTAATTGTAACTTTGAACAATATCCCATATAGTCTAACCAAAGATCTCACGCACACAATCATTTTACCTATTTATTTGTCAACAGTCTCAATTAGCATTATATTGGTTGTGTGCTCTATCCATTTAAAAAAAATATAACTTAAGAGGAATTCATTCTCTCATAAGAGGTGTTGCCATCCTTAGATTTTTATAGGTATAATTCATAAAAAAAATTATTATCTTTAAAAACATACATCACACGTAGACTAAATTATATTAAAATTTCTTTGAGTTTATCCTTTTATAATAATGACCAACATTTATTAAAAAAATTAGAAATTCAATTTTATATGTTGAATACTTTCAAAAATAACTTGTTATTACACATTAACAATTTAGGTTCTTTGTAGTCGAATTATGATGCTATTATTTTCAAAATATCCATATAAGAGTTTTAGTCACATCCTTTTAGATTCCAAATCTACCAATTCTTGAAACAATGGTTTGGTGACCGGATTTTGCATGTTTTTACTAGTATGCGCATACGTGTCAGGTGTCTAATGCACTAACATCTTAGACTTATATATCTAGACTTTCTCCTTGACTATCACATTATATTTGGATTGTTATATTTCTCTTCGAAGCAACTTCGTTTCTTGTTGTGGTCAATGATGTGAATTCAGATTTCATAGTTGAATGAGGTATACACAATTGATCTTTGATCCAAAAAATTATTCATCCTACAAAATTTAATAACCATCTCGTAGTCTATATGTTATCGGTTAGGCTGGTGATCCTACTTGTGTATGTGTAGCCCTCATGTACCTAACAAATTAGGATATTTAAGGAACATATTTTTTGTCTTCTTCATGTATCCAAGAACCCTTCCAATAGAAATTCAAAGTTCCATATTTGGAAGACTAGTGATAAGGTCATAAATTGTTGACACTACCCCTTATATCAACCCAAAGGGCAGTTCGGACAAAACCAGTACCATGTCCAACCGAACCGAATAAATTAGTGGACCATGACTCAGCTAGGTGCTAGTCTTTTCATCTTTTGGGCTAATGGGTTCTTAAACTTGATCCAAGCCCACAATCTGACCCCAAAGTCCCATGGATCATGAATTAAGTATAAATACCCCAACTACTTTCATTAACGAGGGTGATTAGAATTGACTGTGAGCACACACCTGAATTATCTCTCTACATTTCACTTTCAACACTAAATTCCCAAAACACTTTACAAAATTACCCTAAATCAGAAATAACCCACACTAAATTGGCGACCACAGTGGGAGCATGACGGTGCATGAATTTCATATTCAAAACTAGTAAACTAGGTAGTTCATATGGATCTGAATGCACAGAATGCTCCACCTCCTAAGGTGAAAGTAGCATAAGAAAACAATGAATACACTGTTGAGGAGCGCGATTAGTTGAAGGCTGAGATAGAGGTATCGAGAGCGCTAAAACAAGCAGAGAAAGGGGTTAAAGAAAACTCTGGTGCGTCGGGGCTTCACCATACTGACAATCCTAGAGAGAATGAACAGTCCCTAAAGACTCATCTCAGCTCCAAGAAAATACACCGATCTAAACATGTGAAGAGCTCAACTTTGGAATCCTCCTGCAGCTTATCTAATGATGCAGCGCTTGAAGAGTCGGTTTTCTCCAGTAATGATGAAGGACGGTCGAAAAACAATGAGGCTTACTAAAAAGTATTCAAGATAAAGGGTTCAACTGATCAGCATATTGAGCGCTTGCTGATTGATCCCTTTGCTTTCCAGTCCAAACCAAGTATTTTTGTTACTCCAAATGAGGATAATGTATTTAGTCGTAACAAGAAGTGGAGGCAATCGAATTTATCTGCAAAATACTCTCCAGACATCTTCCCAAGAGGCTTGACAGCTCTAAGATGGAGAAATACGACGGGAGTAAAGATCCGGACAACCATCTTGAGAAGTTCAAGAATTTTATGATGGACTTTGATGATGATGACAGACTGTTGTGTAGGGACTTCTCCCAAACCTTCATAGTAAGTGCCCTCAAGTGGTATAATAGTCTCCCTTAGGTATCTATAATTTATTTTGATATATTTTGGGTTACCTTCTAGAGGCAATTCGTTGGAAACAAGGAGGTTAAGGGTAATGGGGATACCATCATCCATTGTGCTCAGGAGCCAAATGAGTCTCTAAAGGAGTACATCAACCGGTTTGTGAGAATGTGTTAGCACACTGCTTTGAACAAGTTGCAATTGCTTCCCTTAGACATGGTTTGAATCCGGGAAAATTAGCTAATTCAATGAATCAGAAGAAAGCTATGACATGGGGAGGGTTGAATCAGGTTGGAAAACAGATTAATGTTGAGGAATCAAAGAAATCTAGAGTGCCTCTCCAGAGTAGGTCCACCATTACAGCATCAACACCTTAAGCTGCTAATCAGTCTACGCAGATCAAAGGAAGCTGGACAGAGATCTAACCGATCAAGGAAGAATCAGTCCAACCAGAACCAAAATTAACAGGTTAGAAATATAAGGGGACCTTGGGTTCAACCTGAGTGGTTTGTTGAATTATGGGAAAGAATGGCTACAATTATGACAAAACTAAAAATAAAGTACATTTTAGAAAACCAGCAGCGTTGCAGTCTCTCAGAGAAAACCGGAGTACCCGTTTCTGTAAGTACCATAATGACATTGGGCATGATAGATATGATTGCATAGCTTTGAAGCAAAAGGTCTATAACATCATTAAAAGGTGTAAGTTGGGGGCCTATGTAAAAAAATAAGGGGGTAGCAGAATGGATAATACACAATCCAATGCCAACACTCCCCTAACTACTTCTTCAAGCAATCCTGGAACGTCTAGACATGAATATGCCATGGGGATTACTGAAAGATTTGATGTAGACTCCGAGTACCTTGATCCGGATCCGAGTCAGAATTGGGTGTGGGTAATAACAGACAAGACTACTACTATCTCTGGTTTGATCAAGTATTTTGAATCTTTAACCATTTTTGGAGGGGACACTCTAACTGCACCTTCTAGTTCTTCAAGGAAGAGGCGTGTCTATAGTTGGACCACCCAGTTGGATGAAAGAATTTCCACAAATCTGTACCAAACTCCAACTCATTTCATATTTTTCGATAAGGGTAACCTAAGAGACATTGCAAGGCCTCATGAAAACGCGATGGTAATAGAGGCATCGATAGGGGGAAATGATATACGTTGAATCCTGTTTGACACAAGCAGTTCGGCAATATTGTTTTAGGCTCCTACAAACAGATGAGAACCCTTCGGTTATACAATGTTAAAAAAAACCACTATAGGCTTCACAGAGAGTTCGAAATATGTGATTGGAGAATTTGAAAAATAAGTATTGTTGGGCAAAGGAACTTTTAAGAAATGGTGAGAGTATTGTTTGTTATGGTGGATTGTCCAACATCTTATAATGCAATATTTGGGAGGTCTTGGCTTTCCAGAATGCATGTTGTGTCCTCTACGGTCCATCAATGTTTAAAATACGCTATCTAGGGACAAGTTGGTGTTGTCCGGAGCAGTCAGAAGGTAGCCAGAGAATATTATGCAACGACTCTTGCCTCTAAGTCTGTAGAGGCAGTCAAGATTAACAAAGGTTATCAGCTATTGGAGCCTTCCACCAATAAGAATGAAATTGATGATCCTAGAGAGGCTGTCAGTGTCATAATACCTGTAGAGGATGTTGAATATCATTCCCTGGCCGAGGGAAAAAGTGTTAAAATTGGTATCAAGATGGCACTAGGTTTGAAACACAGGCTGTTATTTTTTTAATGAATAATCTACATGTATTTGCATGGTGCAATAATGATGTTACCGGAGTGTCTACTAATATAATTTGTCATAATTTATCCATACAAACAGATGTTGGACCGGTTGTACAAAGAAGAAGGTCATTTTCTAAAGAAAAAACAAATGTGATTGCTCGAGAAGTTGATCGCTTGACCAAAATGAGCCACATTAAAGAGTCTCACTACCCATTATGGACTACCAACCCTGTTTTGGTCAAGAAAAGAATGGCAAGTGGCGCATGTGTATTGACTTCACTGATCTTAATAGAGCATGTCCCAAAGATCTTTATTATGTCCCTCGGATAGATCAGTTGGTGGACTCCACCTCAGGGAACAAGTTATTGTCCTTCATGGATGCGTTTTCGGGGTACAACCAAATACAAGCAGATCCGAAGGATCAAGATCACACCACTTTTATTACAGACAGGGGACTTTATTGTTATAAAGTGATGTCGTTTGGATTGAAAAATGCTAGGGCCACCTATCAAAGGTTAGTATATAAAGCTTTTTCTAGTCAGATAGACGGAAATATGAAAGTTTATATAAATAACATGATGGTGAAGAGCTTGAAGAAAACGCGCACATATCCGATCTTCAACAAACATTTTCCAACTTAGAGGCTGTGTATTTAAAGCTAAACCCTGAAAAATGTGTTTTTGGGGTCCGATCTGGGAATTTTTTGGGTTATGTAATAAGTGAAAAAGGAATTCAACCTGATCCAGATCAGTTCAATGCTCTATTAGCTATGGATCCTCCTCGGATACCAAATAAGTTCAAAGATTAATCGGAAAATTGGCTACGTTGAACAGGTTTATTTCAAAATCATCAAAAAATGTGCTTTATTTTTCAAGGTGTTAAGGAATGCCAAAGATTTTAATTGGTCTCCATAATGTGATCAAGCCTCTCTTGAAATCAAGAAGCATATGTCTTCACCCAACACTCTCTTTAAACCGATTCAGGGGGAAAATATCTACGTATATTTAGTTGTATCAGAATATGCAGTAAGTATCGTGTTAGTAAGAGAAGTAGATAATTACCCTCTGTGGTTTATTATATTAGAAGTTGGATGCTGAAAGAGGATAAAGTCCTGGCTAAGAAAATTAAATACAAGGCTCGTGGTTTCTTGGTGTTAAAGGAAATCATTTACAAGAAATCTTTTAGCAGACCTCTCTTCCATAGCTTAGGATTTGAATAATCCCAAAAAAATTTATCCGAACTACATGACGGGGAAGGTTCTGCACACTGTGGCTACAAGGCCTTAACTAGAAAAGTCCTATCAGTAGGGTAGTATTGGCCAACAATAATGGCAGATGCCAGAGACATGGTAAAGAAGTGTGATCCTTGCGAGAAATATGGGAATGAAATCTATGTACCAGCAGTTCCTATGGAGTCCATATCTGAACCAGCACCTTTTGAGAGATGGGGGTTAGATCTGGTTGGACCTCTTCCCATATCATCTGGTGGATGTCGAACGGTCATAGTTGCTATTGACTATTTCTCTAAGTGGATAGAGGCAGCTCCCCTAGCTGGAACCACTTCTAAGGAAGTTATAAAATTCATTTTATCTAACATATGCTGCAGATTTGGAGTTCCCCGGAAGATCACCACAGATAATGGGCCGCAATTTGATAATAAAGACATGAAAATGTTTTGCACCTCAGGATGAATTCAACACTGTTTCTATTTTCCATTCTACCCTCAAGCCGATGGGAAAGTTTAAGTTTCTAATCGAACAATCTCGTCTGGGCTGAGAAAAATCTGGAGGGAGCTGCAGGAAAATGGCCAAGTTATCTGTAAGAGGTACTGTGGGGTTACCGAACAACTCCTCAGATTGCTACACAGAGACCCCATTTTGCCCTCGTTTATGGGATGAATGTAATCACACATGTAGAAGCTACTTTACCATCTTACAGGATCCAAAACTATTCCGAACATGAAAATGGTATGACAATTAAGAATCAGTTGGATTTGATTGAAGAGAGAAGAGTTAAAGTGCATTTATGAATAACACACTATCAGGGTCTAATGCGAAGTAGATTTGCCTCCAAAGTTAAAATAAGAGATTTTAAATTAGGAGACAAAGTCTTAAGAAAAGTCTTTTTGCATACTAAGGAGAAGCAGTTCGGAAAACTTGCCCCGAACTGGGAAGGTCTTTATGTGGTAAGTGAAAAATTCAAACCAGGAATATACAAACTTGAAGACAAAGAGGGGAGAACACTAAAGCACCCATGGAACGTTGAACATCTCAGGTTATACTTAAAATAAAACTCTCTTGTATATATTTACTTTTTTATACGTCAATATAAATATTATGGGGGCATACTCTTTCCTACCCTGGTGGCGCGGGGAGGTTTTAGTGAGTGTCCAGCTTTTTTAATAATATCTTATGTCTTCTTCAAAATTCTGGTGCAATGCAAAAAATTTCTTGACCTAACTATAATACGAGGTGATTGGATATTAAATACTCTTTAAACACCCGGCTCTCAAATATCTTTGAGTTAATTGGATATGTTAAACACTTGATCACATTCATTAGAAATTTGTGATTGGAATCATTTAATGATCAATAAACATTTTTTTAACAAATCTGAAATATTGAAGGCTACATAAACATTGGCTACAAAGAGATAAACAAGATTCGTACAAAGAAAAATATGATATTCAAGCCTGATCGGGATAGATCCGATCCATGGTTCATAAAATGCCTTGACCCTTCAAATACTTTGGTTCATAAGATAGAAATTCAAATTAAATGCAACAAATACCTTGGTTGTCCAAGGACTTTAGTTTTAAAACACAAAATAAAAACAAAAGCTTAAGGTTTTTTCCCTTTGGTATCTTCATTACCTTTATCTGGTTTAGGAATTTTGAGTTCAACACTCGAACTCTCACAAGTTCCTTCATTATCTTCGGAGTCTTCTCCACTTGCATAGCCATGCTTGTCACCATCTACAATTGTATGAAAAGGAAGGTCTTTGTATTCCACAAACTTCCAGAAAGGACCAAGGGTCCTCTTCGGAAACTTTTCGTGAAATAGCAAGACCATGTGAGACTTAATACCATCATCTCTTTTCTCCAAAGAGTCCACCAATTCAGAAGCATACTTCTTAATTCCTACAGCTATCGTTTTGGCCTTCTTGTTTACTAGAGATGTATTCTCCTCTGTCTTCTTATTAAGAAGATTCTCCAAGTTGACTTTTTCTTCAGATAAAGTCTTGACAGTACTATCTATAGTTTATATTTTCTCCTTCAAAGTTTTGATCTCTTTGGAGGAAGAAGTTTCCAGTCCGCAATACTTGGTCTGGAGATCTTTCTGAGCATCTTGTGACTTGTGCAGTTCGGCAGCTAAATCCTCCTTCTTTAAGGATTTTATGCTTTGCTGAGCGGTAGATAGACTATTCGTCAAATCATGGTTTTCTGTAGTCATGGAGGTTATGGTAATTGTTTGTTCCCTCACTTGCCTTTCCAGGTCAACTACCGGACGGATGTAACTTAAGAGGGCATGCTCAGAGTTTCTTGTTTGCTTGATATCACATATGTCTCAACGTTATGTGTTACAGCGTTGACCGAATTAGCATAAGGATAAGGCCCCACATTATCATCCTTGTCTAGATCACTAAAATACATATTAATATTCTGAAATGTATCTAGATTGACCTCTCCTTCAACAGCTTCCTATTTGGAATGAAGTTTAGGTGGAATTTCTTCTTTCAAAGTAGGATCAACAGGAATAGGAGGAGGGAGTTCAGACGGACGCAAAATTATCTCTGATCTCAGGGTAACTTTCTCTTTTTTTTGCAGTTTTTTCATCACTGATTGCCTTAAGTCTCTTATCATTACTTCTGATCTGAGGTGGGTCATCTGATCCACCAGCCTCTTTGACTATAACCTCAACTGCCTCTAACAAAGCAACATTGATTCCTCCTTGGTTTTCCGAACTGACCCCTTCGGTGACTTGCTGGGATGGGTCTGTTGTGGGTATTTTTTGTTTTTGTTCTTCATCTTGTCCATGTGTCTAGGGGTTTTGACCATATAATGAAAATAAAGTTTGGCATCCTTAGCCTCAGTTCTCTTCAAGATGACATCCGCAGGGGGAGGAGTGGTCAGTTGTTCCCAAGTGAGGTTTCTTTTCCCTGAACTGAAGCAATTGTGGAAATTGTTCCCCCAATTCTCCGATACTCATTCATTTAACTTAGCACACATTTTTTGTCTTGCCTCTAGAGGCTCCAAAAAAAATTCAAAAAAACTAATAGGAAACACAAGTTAGTTCGGAATAACAACACATTATTTAGAAACTAAGGAAAAAACATAAATAAAGGTTACCTATACTCTTCCAACGGCTGGTCAGTTGAATTGGATTAGTGTCAGCTTTTATCTTCTTCCGTTCTCCCATGCTCACTAATGAACACAAATTGGGTCCTCCATGGCTTTTCCGACTCTAACAAGTCATTTACCACCTTATAATCGTTCCCCATATTATAGTGGTAAAAGGGGATGTGGTGGTTCTTGCACAGGGTCGTCACAACAACAAATTGCTCCATGGGGAGTGGGATTTTTGACAATTTTGATGCCATTATATCGGCCAGCAAAGTGTACCATGTGTTCGGGCTTAGCTGGCTCGGACATAACTTTATCAAGTGAAATACCTGACTATCTCTGGATCCAAAGGGAACCGGAGTCCCCAATTCAGCACTTCGGTGTATACTATTAGCTCTCGTGTGGTCAATAATTGCCTGAGGGTAGGCTGGTAATTTCGAATAGAGTTTTAAGGTGGTGTATGGGTGTTTAATGGTGGTGTGTGGGTGTTTAACGGTTAGATTAGAGAGTAGAGAGATGATTAAGCAGCTTGGTAGCAGTTAATTCTCATTATCCCTAGTTAATGCGGGTGGTTAGGTATTTATAGTATAATGTTTGGGCCCTTATGGGCTTTCGGGTTATGTTTAATGGACCCGGATCATGTTTAAAGACCCATGAGCTCTAAGTAGGAGAGCAAGTAGCTTAGTCAAGAAGTGTTTAGGTTTTTTAGTACTTTTGTCATAGTTCGAACAACCTTAAGTTTATTGTGTTCAAAGTAACCTGTCCGGTCCAAGTGACCTGTTCGATCCATGTCCATGTAACCTGTCCGGTATTCGGAGAGACTAGACCGATTTGCCCTGTCCGGGGAGCATGCTGAATTTGGACTCATCATGAGCCCCTTTTTTAGGTGTTTGAGCAAGTATTCTTGTCAAAGAACTGAAAAATAGTCTGATGCCTGAAGTGGTTTTCAATCCGGACAGATCTATGGGTATACCCGGACAGGTTAAACTTTACGAATTCAGAACGGTTTTTGGCCAGAGTTAGTGGGACACGTGTCACTTTCTGATTGGACACTCCAGCCGTTTTCACCTTGAATTTCGCACCACCTTCTTTAACAAGTAACCTCTTTAATTACAAGTAGTGACATCAGCGCCGTCTTTTAATCATTGCCAAACTTTTCGAATTCTCCTAGGAATCAACTCCTTTTCTCAGTTTCACTATAAATTAAAACTCATTTTCCACTATTTTACCATCTCTTTCACATTTACTCTGCAAATTTACTCAGATCTTTCTATCTCTAAAGCAAAAAGTTTCCTTGGCAGTTTATGTTTACAGCAAGAACAGCATTGATCAAAGGTGGTTGGCTCAACCTTTCGGAGTTGGAGAAAGCGCAAAAGGTCGAGAAGGAAAGACGAATAGCAGCAGGGCTACCATCATCACCTGTTAAGAGACCAGTTGCTTCTGTCACAGAGTCAGATCGAGGCTCGTCCTCCTCCAAAGGTACTAAGCCCAAAAAACTCTTTCAATCCACCCTCTCGCCCATAGTCTCTGGTTCCCCAGTCCAGGAGTCAATACCTGCTGTTAAGCCAGGAGTTACTGTTAC
This sequence comes from Limnanthes douglasii subsp. nivea, assembly GCA_036936605.1. Taxonomy (NCBI): domain Eukaryota; kingdom Viridiplantae; phylum Streptophyta; class Magnoliopsida; order Brassicales; family Limnanthaceae; genus Limnanthes; species Limnanthes douglasii. The sequence goes on along the minus strand of JAUPFV010000003.1, from coordinate 78,031,798 downwards.
AAGCGTTAGGAAACCTTCTCCTTTTATAGCTATGGGGTCTGACTCTGATCATTCTCCGGAGAAATTAGTCATTAAGAGGCCAAGCCGGTTAGTTAAGGGACTAGCCTCCAAGAGTACTCCCTCTAAATCGGGGGCGAAAAACAGTGGCTCTGGGTCTGGAGCACCCATTAGAGCTCCCCGGGAGAGGCTATCTGGTCCGAAGGCCAGCAGCCCGGTACCTCCAAGAGAGACTTCTGCCTCCGAGCCCCAACCTGAGGTGAGAAGTCATAAAAACACAGAAGGTCAGCAGTCCGGACGCTAGGCTGAGCCAAGCTTCAACCCTCCCCGGACCTCTACCACAAACATTCCCCCAACCATTATGGAGGAGAGGATGGAGGACTCTGCTGAAGAGGTCCCTTTCGAGTCTGAGTCTTCCAGTCAGACTGAAAATGCTGTTGTTGCCAAAAAAGGCAAGGAAAATCTGTACTTGAGGCATCCGGAGCTGCCGGAGTGCCTTGAAGAGAAGGTGGGGCCATGTTTCCACAGAGTTGAGCTCAAATATCTCTTGGCCTTACAAAAGACCAAATATGGATTCATCCATACTCTTGACCTGGGGCGAATGCGCACAAAATGGGGGATCCCGGAAAACATGAAGATAAGGATCCCCATCGATCCGGAGACCCCTATGGATTGCAAGAGGAATGAAATAGTCTTCTTTACAGAGCTATTTAATGGGGGACTCAGGTTCCCATCGGACCCGGAGATCGTACGATACTTCCACCTGGTGAAGCTCTGCCCGAGCCAGCTGAGCCCCAATGGCTGGTTTACTTTGATGTCATGTATCATGGCGTCTAGGCTGTCCGGGATCCCTCTCCCTATGGAAGAGTTCGCAGTGGTGGCCAACCTTTGCAAGCATCACCAATTCCCCTTCTATCACTTCAATATGGGGAACGATCTCAAGGCTGTTGATGATCTCTTGGAGTCAGAGAGCAAATGGAGGAGCCAATTTCTGTTCGTCAGTGGCGCTTGGGAAAATGGCAAGAAGATCAAGGTCGGAGAGAACCCAAGCCTCCTCAGGAGTAGGTGGAGGAGTGACCGTAAGTTCCTTACTTTAAATCTCTATCCGTTTTTTTTTAAAGTTAGTTTAAATTAACCAGTTTCTCTTTTGTTCTAACAGAGCTGCCAAAGAAGTTCGGGGATTATTTGAAGGTCGGACAGACTACCTGTGGCAAAATCAATGCCTGGGCCGCAGAGAACTGGGAGAATCGATTCCACAAAGCCTTCACCTCGGGAAATCTAGCAAGGTCTCACCTGTGGAACACCACAGGTCGGAGAGACCTAATTTGGGAGGAGCTCACCACCCAGCCTCCAGAAGACATTGTGCTGAGAAGGTCCCACGAGTTAGATGGGACATCTACCTGCCTGCCCGGGCTAAAGCCCCAAGCAAAATGAAGGGCAAGAAGAGAGGCAAAAAGGTAGCGAGTGATGCTGAGAAGGATGCCCCAACAGACCCGGAGAGGCCGGCCCAGGTTCAAATCGATGCAGCCCTCTTGCAAGTGGTAGAGCAAGAGGCCGAAAGGCAGTAAGTAGACCTCCCAAAACCTCCAAGGGCTCCCAAGAGGACTCACAAGAAAGTAGGAGAAGGCACTGACCGGGAAGCCAAGAAGAAAAAGACTTCCCAAGGAGATGAGCTCGCTCTCCGGGATCCAGAGCCTTCCTTCCCCACTGACCCCTCTGACCCAACACTGGCCGAAGAGATCGCAAGGGACTTTCATACCGATGAGGTAGAAGGGGGAGATCTCAACCTCGATGGAGTGGACATCACTGGTCTAGCTGGACTTGGTGAGTATTTCCTTGGCCTCCCCAGAGATGAATTCGCAGGGCCCTACGTTCCTCAAAGCAGCTCTAATACGGTCAATTTCAATGGTAAGACTCTCATGGTTTCCAATGAAAAGGACATTATAGCCTATTCCTTGCTTAGTAATATGCAACCAGTTCTTACATTGGAGAGGCAAGTCCGGAGTCAGGCTGACACCATCAAAGGCCTCAAGTCTGAGAAGGAAAAGCTGTCTGAAGACCTCCGCACTGCTACTACCAATGCTGACTTGCTTAAGGAAGCAAATGAAGAGCTGAAGAGGAAGCAAGATGAAAGCAACACAAAAGTTGCCACCCTAGAAGAAACCATAAAAGATCTTCAGGAGAAGCTGTCCGGGATGGAGAAGGACCTTACGACCTCAAGGGGAGAAACTACTGCAAAGGAGAAGATCATCACCAACCTGACTACTGACAAGATTGCTCTAGAAAATGCAGTGACCAGGCTGCTGAGGAGAAAAATACTCTGTTAAAGGACCAAAAGGCCACAATCAATGCCAAGATCAACGCATATGCCAGGGAAATTATTAAAAGCGAAGAGTTAATGATTCAAAGGGTAAAGTCTGATATGGTTCTCCTTTTTCATGAAAAATTTCCGAAGAGGACCCTGGGGGACTTATGGCTCTATGTGGATGATGATGACCTTCCATATTATACAATGGTCGATGAGGATGGAATTCCCAGTGAGTCTTCATCTGATGATGAAGAAAGGACCGGAGAGAGCCCTGGTGAAGAGGAGAATGACCCCAAGGGAAAGAAAGTAGTCGAAGGAGGGAGCGACTCTAAGGGTAAGAAAGCAGATGAAGGGGAACCATCTTCAAAGGCTCAACCTTAATTTATGATTTACTTGGTTTATCTTTTATTCAAACTAAAGTCCTTGGAAGGCCAAGGCACTCTTTTTGTTGTGGTGTCCGGTATTTGTTCGGACAGGTTTTTTGTGCTGTATCCTGACTCACTCAAAAGTCCTTGGAAGGCCAAGGCAATTTTAAGTTGTTCAATGAATATTTCTGTTTTGCACAACCATTATCTTCTTTCATTGTTTGTTTTAGTTTAGATAGCTAGAGTTTAAGTAGCTTTTAGTTATTGCGTTGTGAGAGTGTTTAAATTCTCCGGCTAGAGTTTAAATAGCCCTTAAATCTTTCAGTCCGGGTAGTATAACAAAAGATAGAACTTTGAAAATACTTAGAAAATTTTGAAGAAGGCATCGAATTTTATTCAACCATCCGGACACCTCATTTAAACCTCCCCGTGCCACCAGGGAGGAAAGAGTATGCCCCCAAATATTTACATGGAAGTTCAAACAAGTAAATATTTACACAAGTGTTATTCCAAGTACATCCGAAGATGCTCAATATTCCAAGGGTGAGTTAAAACCCTACCATCTTTGTCTTCCAACCAATAAGTTCCAGGCTTGATTCTTTCAACCACAATATACGGACCCTCCTAGGTAGGGGCCAGCTTTCCGAAGAGCTTTTCTTTAGTGTGTAAGAAGACCTTCCTTAATACTTTGTCCCCTGGTTGGAAATCTCTTCTTTTAACTTTGGAAGCAAACCTGCTTCTCATCAAGCCCTGATAGTGTGCAACTCTAAGGCGAGCTTTAACCCGTCTTTCTTCTATCAAATCAAGTTGATTTCTGATGGCCATTTCATTAGCATGTCCGGAGAAGTTGTGAACACGAAAGAAAGGGAGTGTCTTCTCTATGGGGGCTACTGCATCCATTCCATAGACCAAGGCAAAGGGTGATTCTTGTGTTGCAGCCCTAGGTGTTGTCCGGTAGGCCCACAAGACTTCTTGTAAATAACTAGGCCACTTCCCAACAGCCCCTTCCAGATTCTTCCTTAAACCGGACAGTATAGTCCTATTAGCCACTTCAACTTGTCCATTAGCTTGTGGGTGGAGAGGTGAAGAAAAACAATGCTGTATACCCCTTGAGGCACATAAGCTTTTCATTTCTCTATTGTCAAACTGTGGCCCATTGTCTGTTGTTATTTTCTGTGGGACACCAAATCTGCTACATATGTTGGACATAATGAATTTTATGACAGCTTTTGATGTTGTCCCTGCCAGGGGAGCTGCTTCTATCCACTTTGAGAAGTAGTCAATGGTCACAATTATAGTTTTACGCCCTCCGGACGCCACAGGGAGAGGCCCTACTAAGTCCAACCCCCATCGAGCAAAAGGGATGGGCTCAGAAATTGACTCCAAAGGAATGGCTGGTACATGAATTTCATTGCTGCACCTCTGGCATGGGTCACACCTCCTCACCAATTCCTTAGCATCTTTCATAATCGATGGCCAATAATATCCGGAGAGTAATACTCTTCTTGTTAAAGCTCTAAACCCACAATGGGCTGATCCCTCACCATTATGCAATTCGGAGAGGACCCCTTGTGACTCATCATCCCCTAAACAACGTAGGAGAGGTTTACTATAGGATTTTGTGTACAACACTTCTCCCAACATAATGAAACCACGAGACTTGTGTTTCAATGTTCTGGCTTGTGATTTATCTGAAGGCACAATACCATCGGACAGATATTGCATGAGAGGAGATCTCCAATCCTGAGGCTGCTTCACCTGTATTTCAAAAACTTCCTCTTCTTCACCCTTACTAAGTTGAATAGAAGGGCTTTCAAGCACATGGATCCATGGGTACGACTCCGTATATGCTATAGTTGCCAATGAGTCTGCCAGCTCATTTTCTGCCCGGGGAATGTGCTCATAGACAACAACTTTAAATTTCAGTGCTTCATTCTTGAGAAGGAGTAAATACTTCACGAGTTGCTCCTTTCTAGCCTCAGATTGGCCTAAGGCATGGTGGATAAGCAATTGGGAGTCACTTAGCAGTTTGACCCTCTTAGCCCCACAGATGTAGGCTAACTTTAACCCAGCTATAGCTGCTTCGTATTCGGACTCGTTATTAGATGCCCTGAAAGCAAAACAAATAGCCTGGTACATGTTATCTCCATAAGGGGAAGTTAAACATATTCCTGCACCACATCCCATAGTGCTAGACCCACCATCTGTTCGGACGATCCAGACTTTCTTGTCTTTTGTATCAGTAGCTTGCTCTGAATCCCTATCGGAGTGGAACTCAACCAAGAAATCAGCCACAGCTTGGCTTTTACTGCTGTCAGGGGAGCAAAGTCTATGTCGAAGTCCCCTAATTCTACTGACCACTTAGTCATTCTGCTCGAAATATCTGCTTTTTGAAGGACATTTTTTAAGGGAAAAGAGGTCCGGACGATGATAGGATGAGCCTGGAAATAAGGCCTCATCTTCCTTGCAGCTATTACCAGAGCTAGTGCCAACTTTTCAAGTTTCAAGTAACATCTCTCAGCATCTATCAAGCTCTTGCTGATGTAGTACACTGGGTGGGGATACCTATCGACCTCTCTTACCAGCACAGCACTGATGGCACAACTTGAAACTGCCAAATATACAAAGAGAGTCTCCCCATCAACTGGTTTGAACAAAGTTTTGGGGGAGGACAGGTGTTTCTTGATTTCATTGAAAGCTTCATCACACTGTGGGGTCCACTCGAAACCCTTTGCACCCTTCAAATTTTGGAAGAAAGGAGCACACCTGTCCGAAGACCTGGAGATAAATCTGTTTAAAGCTGCTAATCTCGCTGTTAACCGTTGTACTTCCTTGACATTTCGAGGAGGTTCCATCTGGAAAAGAGCATTCAGCTGGTCCGGATTTTGCTGTATTCCATGCTCACTTATGATATAGCCTAAAAACTTCTCGGACTGCACTCCGAAGACACATTTCTCAGGGTTTAACTTCAAATTTACTTTTACCAAGTTGGCAAAAGTTTCTTGGAGATCGGACAAGTGTAACTGCTCATCCACACTTTTCACCATCATATCATCAATGTAAACCTCCATATTTTTTCCAATTTGATCAGCAAATGCCTTGTTTACTAGCCTTTGATAAGTAGCCCCAGCATTTTTCAAACCAAAAGGCATCACCTTGTAGCAATGCAGACCCCTGTCAGTGACAAATGTGGTATGCTCTTGATCTTTTGGATCTACTTGAATCTGATTGTACCCGGAGAAGGCATCCATAAAGGAAAGCAGCTTGTTCTCAGAAGTAGAGTCTACTAACTGATCTATCCGGGGGACCGGATACAAGTCTTTAGGGCAAGCTCTATTGAAATCTGTGAAGTCAATGCACATGCGCCATTTTCCATTTTTCTTTTTTACCAGGACAGGATTGGCAGTCCACAAAGGATATTGAGATTCTTTAATGTGCTCCATCTTTGTGAGTCTGTCAACCTCTTGTACTATGACATCAGCCTTTTCTTTTGAGAAAGCTCTTCTCTTTTGAACCACTGGTGCTACATCTCTTCGGACAGATTGGTGATGGGATATCACTTCTGATGGAACTCTAGTAACATCAGCATTGCACCAAGCAAAAACATGCTGATGGTCTTTCTAAAATTTCAACATCTCTTCTTTCAACATTGGTGGCATCTTGGACCCTATCTTGACACTCTTGCCTTCTTCCAAACAGTGCGTTTCAACCTCTTCAATTGGGATCAACACTCCAGGGGTCTCTCTGGGGTCATCAATTTCACCCTCACCCCCAGAAAGGCCCTCAAACTGCTATTGATCATTTATTCGGACTGCCCCCAATGTTCGAGGAGCCAGGGCAGTGGCATAGCATTCTCTTGCAATCTTTTGGCTGCTCCGGACAACCCCAACCTGTCCCTGAACATCATACTTTAAGCATTGGTGGACTGTTGAAGCCACTGCATGCATCCTAGAGAGCCAAGACCTCCCTAGAATAGCATTATAGCAAGTGGGACAATCCACCACAATGAAGAGTATTCTAACCATTTTCTTGAAAGGGCCCCTGCCCAATAACACCTCTTCTTCGAATTCTCCGATCACATCGGCTGAGCTGCCCGTGAAGCCCACGATTGACCTGTCCGACTTTTGAATCACAGCTGGATTTTTCATTTTCTTATAAGTGGTTAGGAAAAGGATATTGGCTGAGCTTCCAGTATCCACCAAAATTCGCCTTATTTCATTACCCCCTCTAGAGGCTCCTATGACAACAGCATCCTCATGAGGGCCAGCAATGTCTCTTAAATCATCCTCATCAAAGACAATGAAGGGGAATGAGTTCGGTGACTGATAAGATGTCATGCCTCCTTCTAGCTGGGAGGCTAAATTATGAACATGCCTCTTTCTCGAAGAAGCAGTAGGAGCTGTCATAGTGTCCCCTCCGAAAATTGTAAGTGATTCGAAGAATTTAATAAGCCCGGAGACCGACCTAGAACACTCCTCTATAGTACCCACCCTGTTTCGAGTTGGATCAGGATCCAAGTATTCAGATTCCACATCAAACCTTTCAACTATAACCATGGCCCCCTCCGGGGCAGCATTACTTGGACCAACCCGGTGACTGTTGTCAGGCCTGTTTCCTCCTCTTCTCTTAACGTATGCTCCCAACTTTCCCCTTTCAATCAGGTTTTGAACTTCTTGCTTCAATGCTATACAATCATCAGTGGTATGGCCAATATCATTGTGATATTGGCAAAAGGAGTTGTTACGATGCTCTCTGGGAGACTGCAAGGTTGCTGGTCTTCGGTAATGCACCTCATCTTTTGTCTTATCGAAAATGGTGGCCACACTTTCTTTGAGCTCTGCAAACCACTCCGGTTGGACCCATGGCCCTCTTTTGTTTCTGGATTGTTGACTTTGAGCGGGAGCAGCTGGCTGAGACTGAGCTTTTGCCCTACCATGCCCCTGTCCGGTTTCTCTTGCTTTGTTCCCGGACTGGTTTTGATTTGGAGTTGGTGCCACTGGGGTGGATCTCACCTGTCTGTGCACCCTGGTTTTCTTTGTTTCATCAATGTTTATTTGTTTGCCAACTTGATTTAGCAATCCTCCCCAGGTCATAGCCTTCTTTCTGGTCACCGAATCAGCCAGATTTCCTGGGTTCAAACCTTGCCTTAGGGATGCTATTGCCACCTCTTCGAAGCAATCAGCCAACCCATTCTTTGTGTTCACAAAACGACTTATGTACTCTTTCAAGGACTCATTTGGCTCCTGGGCACAATGGATTATTGTGTCTCCATTGCCCTTCAACTCCTTACTCCCTACAAACTGCCTTCGAAAGGCCACCCAAAATGTATCAAAATCTTTAATACAACCCTGAGGCAGGCTGTTGTACCATTTCAGAGCACTCCCCGTAAAAGATTGGGAGAATGCCCTACAAAGTAGTTTATCATCGTCATCAAAGTTCATCATGAAGTTCTTGAATTGCTCCAGATGATTGTCCGGATCAGTACTGCCATCGTACTTCTCCATTTTAGTGCTGTCAAACCTCTTGGGGAGGTTTCCGGACAGGATTTTAGAAGACAGTGGAGACTGCCTCCAATTCCTTCCACGACTGAACACAGTATCCTCATTGGGAGTTGCAAAGATACCTGGCTCATCATGGAAAGCAAAGGGATCCATCAGCATCTTGTCCGTATATCTCTGGTGGTGAGATGACCCCTTTCCAATATGCCTTTTCATTCTTCCATGATGGTCTCTTTTTCTTGAATATTTCTTAACCTGCTTTTGCTTTTTCTTGGTTCGACCCTCATCGCTGTTATAGGACAAGGATTTTTCATTTCCCTCACTGTCCGAAGAGCTACCCGAAGATTCTGATCTCGAGTCAGAACTCCCCACAGGCTTGGACCGGTGAGACTTTTTAGAACTAGCATGAGTCTTTTTGGTGCTCACATGAGTTTTGGAAGCCTCATGCTCTCTTGGGTTATCGGTGTGATGAACAACCGATGCCTTGGATTTTTCTTTCACGCCCATCTTGGCCTTTTCAGCCCTCAGAGCTTCTATTTCAAGCTTTAACCTGTCGCGCTCTTGGACAGTGTACTCATCGTTTTCTTCCACCACTTCGAGCAAAGCTGGTGGAAGCTCTGGATTGTCCGGATTCATACGGACAGAATTTCTTGGCAGGTTTTGAATGCTTGATTCAGGTACCTCTCTCCTTCCACTGTGTTCGCTAATTTGGTGTGGTCAATAATTGCCTGAGGGTAGGCTGGTAATTTCGAATAGAGTTTTATGGTGGTGTATGGGTGTTTAATGGTGGTGTGTGGGTGTTTAACGGTTAGAGTAGAGAGTAGAGAGATGATTAAGCAGCTTGGTAGCAGTTAATTCTCATTATCCCTAGTTAATGCGGGTGGTTAGGTATTTATAGTATAATGTTTAGGCCCTTATGGGCTTTCGGGTTATGTTTAATGGACCCGGATCATGTTTAAAGACCCATGAGCTCTAAGTAGGAGAGCAAGTAGCTTAGTCAAGAAGTGTTTAGGTTTTTTAGTACTTTTGTCATAGTTCGAACAACCTTAAGTTTATTGTGTTCAAAGTAACCTGTCCGGTCCAAGTGACCTGTTCGATCCATGTCCATGTAACTTGTCCGGTATTCGGAGAGACTAGACCGATTTGCCCTGTCCGGGGAGCATGCTGAATTCGGACTCATCAAGCTCATGAGACTTGCAGTCCATATGAGTGACTGGGATTCTCATTTTAGCAGAATCAGGGAAGCCCCACTTTGTTCGAATACGACCCAACTCAACAGTATGGGTATACACATAAGCGATATTCTAAAGGGTTATCAAGTACTTCACACTGACTTTCTGAAAATTCATCCCTACTTTCCCTTCCAAGCACTCCGGAAGTGACTCAGTATTGGGCAGACCCACTTTAACTTTTCCTTTCCGATCCGTTGCAGTGTCCTTTATCTGTCTGGACGTCTCGAAGGGACAGTCTTCTATACTATCCTCCATGGTCTTCTCCATTACGCTTGACCGCTGTTTGGATGGTTTAGTATCTGTTAGGGGCTTTGCCGTCTCTGAACTAGCAGCTTTCGAAGAACTAGAATTAGTTTTAGTTTTGGATTGACGAGTTATTCTGTGAGGGGTGGTTTTCTCAATGGACTTCTCAGCATCTGAACCCATTTCCAAGAAAGGCGAAGGTTTCCTAACACTAGAAAGTACATTTTCTTTAGGTATGGGGTTTTGAGACTTTTGAGCAGAAGACCCTGATTGAAGAGGAGATAGGGTTGGGACAAAAGGTAATTTTCTGACCTTTGATGTCTTCGATGATGATGAACCTCGGTCTGTATTTCTTTTTTGTCGATTTATTTCTTCACTCGGCGAAGCAGGGAGACCAGTTGCAACTCTTGCGTCTCTTGCGTCTTTATTTCTCCAAATCAGATAAATTCAGCCAACCTCCTTTTACCAACGCGTTTCTGGTTGTGAACATAAATTTACCCAGATACAATTTAAGAAGATTAGTAAGCTTTCTCTCTCTAGAAATGTTTAGGTTCTTAGAAACAATAGAACAATAGAACCAATTTATATAACAATGAAAATGTGGGAGTTAACCTAAGAGAAGACAAACTGATCAAAGTGATGATTATGGGCTATGAGGTATGGGGGTTACACCCTAAGTAACGTTTTAGCCAAGTAGGTATAGGAATCTAGGAGAAAAACCGGCTGAGAGGTCAAACCAAAACTCGACACGTGTCCCATATTGAAAAATGACTTTTGAAATTCTTAACAGAAAAGTTAGTCTATTCAAAATCCGATCAGGCCGACTCTTGAAATTCTTAACGATAAAGTTAGTCTCTTCAAAATCTGATCATACTGACTCTTAAAATTCTTAACAGTAAAGTCAATCTCTTTAGTTCAAATACAACAGACAGATCGGAGGATCACTCTAAAAAAATGCATTGAGTTTTATTTTTTTGAATTAGTCCTTCCAAATATTTTTTGCAAGACCTAAACAGGCTACTAATAAGGTCAGAAATTGTTGACACTACCCCTTATATCAATCCGAAGGGCAGTTCGGACAAAACCAGTACCATGTCCAACCGAACAGAATAAATTAGTGGACCATGACTCAACTAGGTGCTAGTCTTTTCATCTCTTGGGTTAATGGGTTCTTAAACTTGACCCAAGCCCACAATCCGACCATAAAGTCCCATGGGTCATTAATTAAGTATAAATATCCCAATTACTTTCATTAATGAGGGTGATTAGAATTGACTGCGAGCACACACCTGAATTATCTCTATACATTTCACCTTAAACACCAAATTCTCAAAACACTTTACAAAATTACCATCAATCATAAATAACTAACACTAACTAGTAAATTGAATTAATTAACTTACTCCAAATAAAATATACATTATAATAAATAAATATCATACATCACACTTTTCATAACACTATCATATTCTAATTAAAAAACTTTGCATCTCTCATTCTTTCAGAATGTGCGTGTGTTTATTTGCATAAGTTTGCATACACTTAGGTTTATGATTATATAATAGTTAGTGTGTGTCTATACATAGATGATTTACCTATATCGAGTAATGAAATAAAAGTGATTATTGTCACGAAGAGGTTTGAAAAATCTTAAAAAATATATATTATATTAGAAATAAAGATACTAAAAATAGTTGAGAATTTTCCCTAAACCAGTTACATTTCATTGAAAATGTTCTTGATAAATATAAACACTTGAAGTTCAAATAAACACACTTGTCCGTCATATTATTTATGATCCCATTGGTAAGATTTTGTTACATCTTAAATAATAGAAAAAATCAAATAATTGTTTTAGAGATCAAGTTCGAAAGCTGGAAAAGGAAAATCACTGTATGAGTAGTAATGTTCTTTCTACGAAGAATCAAATAAAAAAGGATTAGTGCTACCAATATATCCCTAACTGATAAAATAGCTGCGCAAGAGAGTCTAATCATAGATAAGGATGATGTTATGAAAAAAATACTAGAAGCATTACTAAATAGATATAATCTATCAAGAGTATTGGTACTCCCTATGCTACATCATTCTTGGGTAGTTGAAAAAAATCCTAATCCGGTTAATACAACAAAAAATTCAAATAAAAAAAAGGAAACATAAAACATATTGCTAAGTACTTCAAAAAAAATGAATGTTGAAAAATAGAATCAAAAAGAGAAAAAACAACAAAAATAAAAAAAGGTTCTAGAAGTTGTAGAAGCTTCTCCTACTGCATGAGAAAAGTAAAATGAGGTTCAAACACATGTACAATCTCCTCATTCACAAGAAAAACCTAAAAAAGTTTTAACACATTCGAGAAAGAAGGTTCAAGTATATGTAAAAGCTCATCCTCAACTAAGATGTCAAACATTTGTTCACTTGAAGAATGCAAAAGAAGCTTTCAGGGCTGTAACCAAATGTATGGTCATATCCTTACAATATGGTTTTAGTTGAATTCTAAAACATTTTGGAAATTGTAAATAAGGATGAACTGGACTACAAAGCAATTGTGCAACAAAAATGTTAATTACGTAGCAAGTTTGTTCGTAATTACACACCCATATTACTCGTAATTACGTAAGCAATTATTTTTTGTTTTTTCACAACTTGAAAAACCTATTTTTGAACCTAGTTTACTCATAATTACGCAACTAGTTAACACTCAATTCCCCACCTTTTTAATTTTTTTGTTTTTTCACAAATAATTTTTCCTTATTTCCAAAACTCCTATCATGTGTATGTCCTTGATGCATATATATATATATATATATATATATCATATTGGAAGAGATTAATCATCATATCGTACTTTTACAACCTTATGGATTAAATGTGGCAGATTTTCGAAAAACAATCTACATATCAAGTCATGCATTGGTAGTAAATTTATTATACTAAAATAAAAGTTTTAAATTACTCATTGTTTAATATATATATATATATGCTATTATTGGCATCAATCTAAAATAAAAGAGATGTTGCCCCAATGGTTGGCGATATTTACAAGACAAAACATAGAGAAACATAATATATAATCGTTCCAATCTATACAAAACTATAGCAAAATATAGATTGAATTATTGAACTTTATGTATATTTAATTTTGAAAATAACATTATATTAAGCTACGCATTGTTTGAAAAAATTGACACGACAATAAGATTGGCTAAACAATTGGTAAGGTTATCAATATATTACACTATATATATTGGTGTGGATTATATTGAAGTGAGGGTAATTTCGTGAGGTGTTTTAGAGAATTTCAAAGGTATTAAATGTTTGGGTGTTTTGTAGTGAGAGATTTAAGAAGCTTGGTTGTATTAAATGTTCATTACCCTCATTAATAAAAGTGGTTGGGTATTTATACCCTTAATTATGGACCCATGGGTTTTCAGGTCAAGTTGTGAAACCGGGTCGAGTTTAAAGACTCATTAGTTCTTAAGTAGATTAGCACCTAGCTTAGTCAAAAGGTGTTTAGTGTTTCAGTACTTTTATCCTGTCCGGATAGTTCAGTGGGCACCGATAGTCCGAATTACCCATGTCCAGTTTTCTCAGTGAGTAGTGGTGAATAATTCCGGACTCATCAGTTACCCATTTTTTAGGTTTTGTCAAAGGTCTTTGGCAGGACTAAAAAACTCACTTAGCCAACAACAATATTTTCCGGATCGCTCATGTATACTGTTCAAGGTTTATCCGGACTGCTTCCTTCTCAGAATTCCAAGAGTTTTTCTTTGGATCGTGGGACACATGTCGCACTTTGATTCGTTCTACCAGCCGTTTTCTTCCTAGAACAGCACTCCCACTAAGCCCCAAAAAGCAACTCCTGCATTTAATGTTTCTTACGTCAGCGTCGCCTTCAATCATTACCTAAGTCTTTTCGTTCTCTCCTAGGTATCAGTAACTTTTTACCTCACTAGTATAAATTATTTTCCTTTACTGTTTCACCATCTTCATCATTTTGTAATTTTTTCTCTCAAGACTTTTTACCTTTCCTTTCAAAACTTCTCTTGGGTAGTTTTATGTTCACAGCGAGAAACGCTCTCGTGAAAGGTGGTTGGCTAAATCTTTCTGAACTAGAGAAAGCGCAGAAAGTTGAGCGTGAGAGACGTATCGCTCTTGGCCTTCCAGTCTCTCCAAGCAGTAAACCTGATTCACCATCCATAGAAGCTGTTCAAGGATCCTCCTCTGCCAAAAACATAAAACCTAGACGTTTATTCCAACCAAGCCTCTCGCTAATCCCGTCAGGCTCCTCGGTCTAGGAGTCTCAGCCTTCTACCGTTCAAGAGGAACCAGTATCTAGTGTGAGGAAGCCTTCTCCATTTATCGCTATGGGATCTGACATTGAGCAATCCCCAGAGAAAACCAACCCTCGCCGGACAACGCGCCTGGTAAAAGGCCAAGCAACAGGCTCACAACCCAAATCCTCCAAAACGGGGGCCTCTAAGTCTGCAGCCAAAGATAAAGCCTCAGAATCAGATGCATCTATTAGAGCCCCAAGAAACAAACCCTTCGGATCCGAGGCAACCAGAATCACCTCTCATACCAAGTCCTCCGGAGCTGAGCCCCAACCGGACACCAGACCTTTAAGAGAGACTGACGCTCAACCGTCCGAACAAACTACTGAGCCACAACCTAGAACTCTTTTATCCACAATGGCTGATAAACCTTCCACGGTGATAGAAAAAGTGATAGAGGATAGTGTTGAAGAGGCCCCATTTGAAACTGAAGCCTCCGGGAAAACTGGAGATGTTGCCTCTGACAAAAAGGGAAAAGGCAAGGAGAAAGTCTGCATGACCCAACCGGATCTTCCGGAGAGCTTGCAAGGCAAAATGGGACCTTGTTTTCACAAGGTCAATGTGAAGTATCTGCTGGCCATGCAGAACATTAATTATGTCTATACTCACATCTTTGAACTGGGACGGATCCGTACCAAGTGGGGGATCCCTAAACCTGTTAAGGTGAGGATACCAGTCACACCAGAGACTTCGATGGACTGTAAGATTAACGAGATCGTCATCTATACTGAGCTGTTCAACTGGGGGCTTAGATTCCCCTTGGATCCAGAAATCGTCAGGTATTTCCACCCGATTAAACTCTGTCCAAGCCAGCTGAGTCCAAATGCTTGGTATACCCTCCTTGCCTGCATTATGTCGTCAAGTCTGTCCAATATTCCTCTCCCAATGGAGCAGTTCGCTGCAGTGGCCAGCCTTTGTAAAAACCATCATATCCCATTCTACCACTACAATATGGGAGACGATTTTAAAGTAGTGGATGACCTTCTTGAGTTAGAGAAAAACTGGAAGACTCAGTTCCTATTCATCAGTGGGACGTGGGAGAATGAGAGAAAAATCAAGGTTGGCGTCAATCCTAGTATGCTCACCAGCAGGTGGAAAAGCTCAGGTAAGTATTTTACTTTTTTTGTCTTTCTCATTTTGCAAAAAGTTTATTCCTGAATTACTTCTTCTTTTATGTCAGTATTGCCGAAGGAGTTCTCCGACTATGTGAAGGAGGGGCAGACCACATGTGCCAAATTAAATTCATGGGTTGTTGACCGTTTGGGGAACGCCTTCCACAACTGCTTTACCTCAGACAACTTGGTGAGGTTCCACCTTTGGAACATTATGGGCCAGAGAGATCTCACTTTGGAGGAGTTGACTACACCACCTCCTCCGGCCATTATACTTAAGAGAACGGAGGTGAAGGATGGCAAATTGGCCTTGCCCTCCAGAGCCAAAGCCCCAAGAAATATGAAAGGGAAGAAAGGCAAGAAAAAGAAGGTTGCAATTGAGCCTGTTTGAGGTGCTGCAGAGGAGATTGCACCGGAGAGACAAGGAGGGAAAGTCCAAGAAGGGATTGATGCTAATTTTCTTAAAGTAGTTGAGGATGAGTCCATTAAGGAGGCAGGTGAACCCCAAAATCAACCAAGGCCTCCTAAATAAATATCGAAAAAGGGGAGTTAGCAGCGATGGGAGGACTGCTAAGAAGAAGAAGATCTCATTGGAAGATGAAGTAGTCCTCCGGCCTTCAGAGTCTCTACCTCCAGTCCATCCAACTGACCCCACCCTAGCAGAGAATATCCCCACTGATCTACACACCGGAGAGGGTACCAGAGGAGATTGGGAAAGAGTAGACATCAGTGGCCTCTAAAGCAATGGCCTTTATTTCGGAGAATTTAAAAAAAAGACGACTTTGCTGGCCCCTACCTTCCCCCAAGCTCCTCCAATATGGTGAATTTTAATGGTAAGTCTTTCACTGTCTCAGGGGGAAATGATACGTTGACTCATTCTCTGTTGGGCCATATTCAGCCAGTGTTCAACTTTGAGAGGCAAGTAAAAAGCCAGTCTGCCCTCATCAACACCCTCAACACGAACAATGAGAGTTTGTCTACTGACCTCATTAATGCCAACCAGATTATTGAGGCATTGAAGAAGGAGCTTGAGGAGTTGAAGAAGAAGAAATAAGATCTGGCAACCAAATTGGTCACCTCAGAGACATCTAACACAGAGCTTCGAACCAAATGCTCCGGATTGGAAAATGATCTTTCCACCTTGAAGGGAGACATGAAAACCAAGGACGATGCCATCCAATCCTTGTCCGGTGACAGGACTTCCCTCGAAGAGGATGTATCCAGGGTTACCAAGGAGAAAGAGGACTTGGTGAAAGAGTAGGAAAAGACAATCCAGGCCAAGATTGATGCGTATACCAATAAGGTGATAGACTCCTTGGAAGTAAGAGATGCAGAGGTCAAATGTGATATGGTACTCCTTTTCTACCAAAAATTTCCGAAGCAAACCCTTGGAGATTTATAGAGATATGTAGAGTATGAGGACCTCCCGTTTCATACTATGGTAGAAGGTGATCGACATGGATATAGTAGTGGAATTGATTCCACTACTGATGAAGAAGAAGGAACCGGAGAGAGTTCCAATGACGAATCCAAAGATCCCAAGAAAAAAAACGATGCAGGAACATCCAAGGGGAATTAGCCTTGATGTTTTAACTATCTTTTCTTATTTTGTTTTTCGTATCCTTATGAAATACTAAAGTCCTTGGATGGCCAAGGCATTTTTGTAACTGTGTCCGGTTTGAGTCCGGTTAAGCCTTTCTTTAAACTCAAAGTCCTTGGATGGCCAAGGCATATTTTATGTTTTAATATCATCATCCGGTTTTAGCCGGATAGGTTTACTTTGCTAAACTTTTGCTTTGTTTCATATTTTCTTAATTTCAATGGCTGATATTTAAAGAATCCTTATTTATTTTACAAGTATTTAAGATGAGTGTGTTTAAAATCTCCGATGACAAATGTTAAATGGTCATCATTCCACCAGATCAATCCGATATGCCAAAGATCTTTAGAAGACTTTAAAGAAACTATAAATCAAACCACTCTGAATATTCTAAGAAGGCATCAAATTTTATTGAAAAAACCCGGACACCTCATTAAAACCTCCCCGCGCTACCACGGTAGGAAAGAGTATGCCCCATAATATTTACATGGACTTCAAACAAGTAAATATTTACACAACTCTCATTCCAGATATAACCGGAGGTGTTCAATGTTCCAAGGGTGGTTTAAGATTCTTCCATCTTTATCTTGAAGCCTGTATGTCCCAGGCTTAAGTTTTTCGGAGACCTCATAGGGCCCTTTCCAGTTTGGATCTAGCTTTCCGAACTGCTTCTCCTCAGTATGCAAGAATACTTTTCTCAACACTTTGTCCCTTGGTCAAAAATCCTTTTTTTTTATTTTAGAAGCAAATCTGCTCCTCATCAAGCCTTGATAAGATGAGCCTTAACGTTTATTTATTCAATTAAGTCCAATCGACTTCTGATTTCCACTTCAATAGCCTGTTCGGAAAAATTGTGGACTCTGTATGATGGAAGAGTTGCTTCTACAGGAGCAATTGGATCCATCTCATATACCAAGGCAAAAGGAGATTCTTGTGTAGCAGCTCCATGAGTAGTTTGGTACGCCCATAATACTTCTTGTAAATAGCTTGACCACTTTCCTGCAACCCCTTCCAAATTCTTTTTGAGACCGGACATAATGGTTATGTTTGCCACTTCAACTTGACCATTCGCTTGTGGGTGGAAAGGAGGAGAGAAGCAATGCTGAATGCCATTAGAGGCACAAAACTCTCCATATCCTTGTTATCAAATTGTGGCCCATTATCTGTGGTTATCTTTTGTGGAACCCCAAATCTGCAACAAATGTTAGACATAATAAATTTTATAACAGCTTTTGAAGTAGTTCATGCTAAGGGGCTGCTCCTATCCACTTGGAAAAATAATCAATGGCTACAATAATAGTTATGCACCCTCCGGATGCCATCGGTAGAGGCCCTACTAAATCCAGTCTCCAACGAGCACAAGGCACTGACTCAGAAATCGACTCTACTGGGACAGCTGGGATATGAATTTCATTACCATATCTTTGGCATGGGTCACATTTCTTTACCAATTCCTTAACATCTGCCATTATGGATGGCCAATAGTATCCGGCCAACAAAACCCTTCGGGTTAAAGCTCTATAGCCACAATATGCTGATCCTTCACCATCATGTAGTTCAGATAGCATAATTTGGGACTCTTCAATTCTCAAACAATGCAGGAGAGGTCTATTAAATGACTTCTTGTAAAGGATGTCTCTTATGATTAAAAAACCACGAGCCCTACGTTTCATTTTCCTTGCCACAGCTTTCTCCGGAGGAAAAATGCCATCAGAAATGTATTGAAGAAGGGGATATCTCTAGTCTTTGGGTTGAACCACTTGTATACTCAAATTTTCCTCCTCTTCCTTGCCCTGATTGGGTTGTATGGATGAAAGTTCTTGCACATGAATCCATGGGTAGGACTCAGAGTATGCTATGGTTGCCAAGGAGTCTGCTAGTGTGTTCTCCGATCTAGGTATGTGCTCAAAGCTAAAATTATTGAAGTTAGTTGCCACTTCTTTAAGGATGAACAAGTATTTAATCAACTGCTCCTTTTTTGCCTCAGATTGACCTTGGGCATGATGGATAAGAAGCTGAGAATCACTCATTAACTTGACTCTTTTAGACCCACATAGAAAGGCTAATTTCAGACCAGCTATAGCAGTTTCATACTCAGACTCATTGTTAGAAGCCCTGAAAGCAAAACATATAGCATGGTATAACTTATCGCCATATAAAGAGTTTAAACATATCCCAGCACCACAACCCATGGTACTTGATCCACCATCTGTCCGGACAACCCATACCTTCTTAGTTTTTTCCTCTGCATCTTGCTTAGTACTTCTGTCTGAATGGAACTCAACGAGGAAATCAACAACAGATTGAGCTTTGATTGCAGTCCGAGGGGCGAAATCAATATCATAATCACAGAATTCTACTGACCACGTGGTCATCCTGCTTGATATGTCTGCCTTCTGAAGGACATTTTTCAAGGGAAAAGACGTCCGGACGACAATAGAATGAGACTGAAAATAGAGCTTCATTTTTCTGGCAGCAATTACCAAAGCTAGTTCTAGTTTTTCAAGTTTTAAGTACCTTTTTCAGCATCCATCAGGATCTTGCTGATGTAATACACCGGACGAGGAAGACTGTCCACCTCTCTTACTAGTACCGCACTTATAACACATTCAGACACTGCTAAATATATATACAATGTTTCTCCATCAATAGGTTTGTAGAGAGTTTTGGGGGAATATAAATGCTTTTTTATTTCATTGAACGCATGGTCGCACTGTGGAGACCAGTTAAAGTCTTTAGTACCCTTTAAAGTCTGGAAAAATGGGGCACACTTATCCGAAGACCTTGAGATAAAACGATTCAAAGCAGCTAACCTTCTTGTCAACCTTTGCACTTCTTTAATATTCCGAGGAGGATCCATTTGTAACAAGGCATCAAGCTGGTCTGGATGAGGCTGTATCCCTTTCTCACTTATCACATACCCCAGAAACTTTCCGGACTGCACTCTAACGACACATTTTTCTAGATTTAATTTTAAATTAACCTCTGCTAGGTTAGAAAAAGTTTCTTGAAGATCTGCTAAATGTAATTCTTCTTCCACACTCTTTACCATCATATCATCAATATATAATTCCATATTTCTCCCAATTTGATAAGCAAACGCTTTATTCACCAACCTCTGATAGGTAGCCCCAACATTCTTCAACCCAAAAGGCATCACCTTGTAACAATGGAGGCCCCTATCTGTAACAAAAATAGTGTGTTCCTGGTCCTTCAGATCCACTTGTATCTGATTATAACCGGAGAAGGCATCCATGAAGGACAATAACTTGTTCCTACATGTGGATTCTACCAACTGATCTCTCCGGAGGACTGGATACAGATCTTTTGGGCAAGCCCTATTGAGGTCAGTAAAGTCAATACACATCCATTCTTCTTCTTTACTAACACTGGATTGGCTGTCCATAAATGGTATTGAGACTCCTTTTTGTGCCCCATTTTGGTAAGCCGGCCAACCTCTTGAACTATGACATCAGCTTTCTCTTTAGAGAAAGCTCTTTTTCTCTGCACAACAGGTGCAACATCTCTCCAGATGGATAGTTGGTGTGATATAACATTCGTAGGAACTCCGGTCACATCAACATTACACCAAGCAAAAACACGTTGGTGGTTTGCCAAAAAGGACAACACTTTATTCTTCAATTCTGGTGTCATCTTGATCCAACTTTAACATTTATTTCTTCAACCAGAGAGTGGGTTTCAAATTCTTCAATTGTTATCAAAACACCAAGGGTCTCTTTGGGGTCATCAATTTCACCCTCACCCCAGAGGGCCCCAACAACTGCTAATCTTTGTTTACCCGTGAAGAGTTTTGAGAATGTCCGGGGGATGATTTTGTGATACGAGTTTATCTTAGTGCCAATGTTATATGAACCATTTTGTTTTGGAGCCTTTTAGAGAGAGAAAGTGAGAGCTTAGCTTAAGTAGAGAGAGAAAGTAATATTCTATATTTCTTGGGATCTGTGAAGCGTGTGTGGTTCTTTTATAGTACAATTGCGGGTCCTACACGCTTTAATTCCCGATTATTACACTTTTGGTCCCTATATCTTTCCTTCTTCTCATTTTAACTATTTCTTAAATAGTCTATAAATTTTTCCCCTAACATAATTTCCTCTTTACATTTTTCTCCTACCATACTTCTTTACAATTTAATCGTGTCAGACTTCTTCTTTACAATTTTCTCCATGTCTTTTATTCTTCCTTATCAGTAGCCCCCCAGTCATAGTAAAAATAGTTTTACTGGGACTGTGAAGAAGTCTTTATTGCCTCTTCGAACGTCTTTTCTTCGAAGAACTTTTCCTCAACCGTAAAATTTCCTCCTCGAAAATGTTTTAGACCAATACTTCAAATGCTACACACTCCTTCGAAAAAACATCCCTTGGACTATAAACTTATTTTACCTCATATTAACTAGTGTAGCCCCTCAATCCTTGCAATGTCTTAGTAAGGACAAGCCTAGTACGTGAAAACTTGGCCCATCGGAATTTATTCTGTGAGTATATCGCAGCCACTATAATTCGATGCTGAGACATTGCAATGATTGGCTGAAAAAGGGAGCATGACATCAGCAGTCATGCTTTCGTGTCAGAGTATCTTTAGAGAGATCATGGCTCTGCAACTTCCCCCACGCCTCTGTCAGTAATATTTGGCCTAGGGTACCCATAATGCCCCTAAGCAAACAATAGGAAATATCCCCATGCCCTTTTTTCCTTAGAGGCCCATTTGGCTTCTATAAATACTCACCTCCTTCATTGATAACTCAAACTTTCAACCCAAAATTTCTAGAGAGAGAAAGCTGGCTTACAAACCTCGTCGGATTCTGGAGTGGCTCCTTATTAGCAAAAAATTCGAAGAAAGAGTTGCTACTGGTGAATACATAGAGCCTCAGCCTTCTCCTGCTGTGACTATCTTTTACGGTTCGTGGCCCCTTCCTGCAAATTCGACGGCCATCATCCCCCTCGAAATATCTCATCAGAATCACATCAGCAACCAGACCACCCTCGAAGAAATGGGGAAAGAGAAGCACCACAAACAATCTTCAGGAAAAAGAAAGAGACACCACAAAGACAAACATTCGTAGGAGCACAAGCGTTTGAAAGACGTACCACCAATCACCCCTGAGGCTCCTCGAATTGTGGAAGTTGACCCGCCTCTTCCGAGGACCGGAGATTATGTGGCAAGTCTTCCAGCTACTCCATCCATAACAGGAAATGAGACTCCCCGGTTTTCTCCAGGACAGACCGTGGCGACCGAGGCGGAGATTCAAGATTTGCGCAACAAAGCCCTAGCTGCTAAAGGAAAAGCTATCGCCTCGGATAATCCTGAGTTGTCTATTCAAGCCACTCACGTTGCATATAGGAATAATGTCGTTGAAATTCCGGCTGAGTCGTCTGGTGAACATCCTACCGCCCCGAAAAATCCTGACCCAAACACTCAAACCATTCAGACCACAAGTCCAGTCAAACACATTGAAGTCCCAGTAGAATCCTCTACCCAAACGCATACTCCTTTTCCAACGATATCCAAAGAGCAAGCGGAACGTATTGCCCCTAAATCAAAAGGTGATGTAACACTTCCCTTAGAGCTCGATGCCATCATGGGCAACAATATTCGAGGGATTGAGAATAAGCATGATGTCGCTCTTTACAATATATCGTACAAGTATTTCTCTCCCTTAGAAGAAATGTTACTTCGTACTCGTTGGGGCATTCCTTCATATATCGACATCAAATTCCCCTTTGAAGGAGAGACTCCACTATCTGTTAGAAATCATGAGCTTGTTGTTTAAACTGAAATCATGAATTGGGGACTAAGATTTCCTTTAGACCCCTTCTTCATCGAGTATTTTGCTAAGATTAACCTTTGCCCTTCTCAAGCTGGACCCAACATGTGGTTCACATTAATGGCATGTATCATGGCCTCGAGAATTTCAGGCCAAGAGTTTTCCTTGGAGCAGTTCATCGGATTATCCGGGTTGGCTAGGAACCCATTCTACTCATTGACATTTAACCGAAGGCAGAAAGTGCTAAAAGATTTGCTAGAGGCTGACAAGAAGTGGAGACAGCAATTTATCTTCTTCTCAGGACATTGGGAGACATGCTCTGAAGCGACCCCTTCGAGCCCTCACAAATTATCTCTTCTGTGGACCAATAAATGTAAGTCTTCGAACAACTTTACTTATGGTAGTCCTTCGAATAGTGAGAATCTAACTTAACATTTTTGTAGCTATGACTAGCATTTCCAAGCCATATGATGATCATGTGGAAAGTGCCACTACTATTTTTACCAAGCTCAGTGAATGGGCCAAGGAAAAATGGGAGAACCTATTTCACTTGTGCTTCAGGGACAACAATATGGCTCTCAGCAGACTGTGGAGGTTAAATCCCCTTGATCGACTGTCTTTGAAAGATTTGATGACCCCTCCTTCCCAAGATGAGGTGTTTGAGCGAGTAACAAAGAAGGATATAGTGATATATCTTTCAAAGCGTGCCCGTGCACTGAGCCATCGAGATGGATCCGATGAGGAACTTCCTACTAAGGAACAACAACCATCGCTCGAAGTGGCCATTATCCCAGTTTCAGCCTCCTCGGACGACAGAGTAACTCCCAATCCTGACCCTTCCCCAAAGAAGGCCATTCTCCCTCGAAAAAAGAAAAGCTTGAAAGCCAAAGGGAAAGAAAAGGCTGCCTTAGAGCCTATCCAAGAGCTGTCCGAGGACAGCAGACTTTAAAATGACGCCCCCGAACCGGCCGATGAGATTGGTGATCAAAGGGTACTGGGTGAGTCTGAACATGAAATGGGAGATAACTCTCCCAAACAAAACTCTAACTTAACACCTAGCACTCCTCGTACCCAAGCTTCACATCCAGCTCCCCTAGAGGAATCTCCCATACTTGCTCCACTACCCATGCCTCGAAGTAAATCTCTCCAACATGTTGATCTTGAAATTCTCAAGGGAGATTCATCAGAATTTGATGTTGTTGGCCTTGGCTCTCCCAGCAGCTCCTTCGAAATCCCCCATGATGACGAGTTCTCACTAAGTATGCGTAGCCTGCTGCACACCTCTGTTATTAGGGGAAAGAAGATGGCACACTTGGAGAACAGAAAAAATCACTACAAGTTCAAGGCTTCCTTGTTAACTGCGCAACTTGAAGAAACCAAAAAGCAACATGCGATTCTGGAAAGCCAAGCAGATGCCCTATATGAGAAATTATCTGCCTCAGAGAACTATGTCATCATGCTGGAGAGGTGCTACCAGGAGGAGAGGGACCTCTATCAGAAAAAGACCGAGGGCCAAGAGAAACTCATTATGTAGTATCAAAAATCCGAAGCCATAGCGCGCAAGGGTTTTAATGACTGTTTCAATGCCTATGAAACAATCTCCAAAAATAGGGAGCACTTGGTAAAGCGCATTGAAGGTTTTCCTCGGCAGGTAGAGGAAGAGAAACAAAAGGCTGTGAATGCCTATGTGGCCAAGTGTACAAGCAACCTTGCTGATCGAGATGCAACAGTTCGAGCAGGTCTGATAACTCAACTTCATGCAGAGCACCCCGAATATGACCTTGGCAGTTTTTGGAAACTCGTGTCCCCGGATCTCCATCCTCCTTATATCGTCGTCAATGAGAGTGAGTCCTCAGATTCCGAGGAAAGTGACTCCCCTGAAAAATCCCAACCATAGGTAATCATAGTGGCTTAGTTTTTTGTGTATAAGACCTTGTAAGGAAATTTTTGTTTTCCCTCGAATTTGACATGATGAGATGTATTCCTCGGACTTTTGTGTATGTCCCAACCTATAACATGTAACCCTGTAATTTTCTAGTGTGTCAATTTATATCGTTGTATTGATCCAAACTGTGGTGTTAATCAAAATCTATCCTAAAAAATATGCTAAGGCATGGCATGAATAATAACAGATTGTATCTCATAGAATAATTCGAAGGGACCCAAATTATAATTCAAAAAGCGAAACGACTTGAGGAGCCAATGACAGTGACCCGAATAATATTTCGAGGCATAAGTTATTGTAACTCGAATAATCAGTTTAAGATAGAGAATAACTTCGAGACAGAAATCGCTGTGTCATAAGGCAAAGAAAAATTCGAGGCACAATTTCTTGTGACCCAAATTATAGTTCAAGGAAAAGAAAAATTCGAAGACAATTTCTTGTGACCCCAATTATAGTTTAAGGCGAAGAAACATTCGAGGCACAATTTCTTGTGACCCAAATTATAGTTCAAGGCAAAGAAAATTTCGAGGCATAACGTCTTGTGACCCAAATTATAGTTTAAGAGAGAGAAAAATTCGAGGCATAAATCATTATTACCCAAATCATAGTTTGCGGTAGAGACAAATTCGAGGCACAAATCATTGTGACCCAAAAATAGTTGGAGGCAAAAAGTACGTCATATTAAGCAGCTCATTGGACACCTCGTTAAAACCTTCCTGTGCCGATCAGGGTAGGAAAGAGTATGCCCTCACTATGTTTATAACTTTCTTGTACAAAAAAGGACAACTAATTTCTCATTCAAGATATAACTTTAAGTGTTCAATGTTCCATGGGAGACGGAGATATCGCCCTTCCTTGTCTTTTAGCCGATACGTGCCCGGTTTTAATTTCTTGGTGACCTCATAAGGGCCCTCCCAATTTGGTCCCAGTTTACCCAGACTCTTGTCTTTCGTATGTAGGAAAACTTTACGTAGTACTTTGTCTCCCACCTTAAAGTCTCTGTGCTTTACTTTAGATGCATACCGACTCCTCATAAGAGTTTGATAATGAAGGGACGTCAAGTGTGCTCGTTGTCTTTTTTCTTCAACTAAGTCTAACGCCAGTGCTCTTCTTTGATCATTCACATCTGCTGTATACGTTGCCACACGATGTGAAGGGAAAACAATCTCTGGAGGGACAATGACATCCATTCCATACACTAAGGCAAATGGAGATACAGCTGTAGCCGTTCGCGGAGTTGTCCTGTAAGCCCACAACACTTCCTGTAAATAATCAGGCCATTTTCCTACCTTTCCTTCCAAGTTCTTTTTCAAACCATCAAGAATTGTGAGATTAGTCACTTCCACTTGCCCATTAGCTTGAGGATGAAATGGGGCAGAAAAACATTGTCGTATGCCCCTGGAGATGCAAAAACTTTTGAACTCCTTGTTATCAAATTGAGGCCCGTTATCCGTTGTGATTTGCAATGGCACGCCAAAACGACAGCAAATATTTGACACAACGAATTTGATCACATCTTTGGCCTTTGTCCCTGCTAATGGTTCTGCTTCTACGCACTTAGAGAAATAATCCACTGCTACAATGATAGTTTGCCTACCACCGGATGCCATTGGTAAAGGTCCAACTAGATCAATGCCCCACCTGTCGAACATGACTGCTTATGAAATACTTTCCAATAATACCCTAGGCTTATGGATCACATTGGCATAGCGCTGACATGTGTCACATCGTTTTACCAGATATTTTGCGTCTGAAGCGATAGTCGGCCAATAGTAACCAGCCAGAAACACCCATCGAATTAATGCCTTATACCCACAATGGGCAAAACCTTCCCCATCGTGCAATTCAGATAGGATGATTTGCGACTCATCCTTGTTTAGACACCTTAACAATGGTCGACTCAAAGATTTCTTATACAGCATGCCTCCCAGCATGATATACCCATGAGACTTGAATCTGATTTTCCTAGCCTCGTACTTTCCGACGGGTAAAATATCATTTTCTAAGAAATCAATGATAGCCGACCTCCAATCATCTTGGATCACATTGCTCTATTCGCTAACGTTCATTGCATGCTCCGCATCAATCATGATCGAAGGATGCTCCTGAATCGAGACCCGTGGGTATCCCTCCGTACGTGAGGCAGAGGCCAAAGAATCTGGGACAACATTTGACTCCCTTCGAATATGCTCATACTTGACTTCCTCAAACCTAGATGCCAAATCTTTTAATGCTTTCAAATACTGTATCAGCTTATCTTTTCTGGCCTCAGACTCTCCCAAAGCTTGGTTTATCACTAACTGCGAATCGCTGATCAGTTTAACCTTTTTGGTCCCACATATTTGTGCCAAACGCAAGCCCGCTAATGGAGCTTCATACTCCGCTTCATTGTTGGTTACCTTAAACCCAAATCGAATAGCTTGGAACATAGCTATCCCTTCTGGAGAAATCAAGTGGATGCCCGCCCCACTTCCAGAAATGTTCGACCCGCCATCCGTTCGTACCAACCATTCTGCTTCATCAAAATGGTCACCGCCCTCTTTATCCTCTCTGTCTGAATGGAATTCGACCAAAGAATTAGCTAAGACTTGAGCTTTTATCGCCGTTCGAAGACCAAATGCTATGTCAAAATCTCCTAGTTCTAATGACCATTTAGTCATCCTCCCAGAGATATCAGGCCTCTGTATCAAACCCTTTAGGGGAAAAGTTGTCCGAACAAGTATAGGATGTGCCTGGAAGTAAGGTCTCATCTTTCGAGCTGCCGTTACCAAAGCCAATGCTACCTTCTCCAACTTAAGATATCGCTTTTCCACATCCAACAAACTCTTACTGACATAATAAATAGGTTTCAGAAGAGATTCTTCTTCACGAAGTAGAATAGCACTGACCGCACAATCAGACACTACTACATAGATAATCAATCTTTCCTCCAACAATGGTTTAGAGAGTATATCAGGGGATGTCAAATATTCCTGAATTTTGCGAAAAGCTGCGGAGCACTCATCAGTCCAATTAAATTGTTTGGCATTTCGTAATACCTTAAAGAAAGGTGCACATTTGTCCGAGGATCGAGAAATGAACATGTTTAATGCTGCCAATCTCCCTGTCAAGATTTGGACTTCCTTGATATTTCGAGGTGGAGTCATATTGATTAAAGTCTTTATTTGATCCGGGTCGGCCTCGATACCTCTCTCACTGATCATATACCCGAGGAACTTACCCGATCGCACCCCAAAAACACATTTTTCTAGGTTCAGTTTCAAGTTGACCTTTCTCAAGTTATTGAAAGTCTCCTCCAAGTCAGCAAAGTGATCCTCGTCATGCAAACTCTTGACTAATATATCATCGATATATGCTTCAATATTCCTGCCAATCTGTTCCTCAAAGGTTTTGTTGACCAAGCGCTGATAAGTCGCCCCCGCGTTTTTCAAGCCGAATGACATAACCTTGTAGCCAATATAATCCTCTCCCGGTAATAAACGAAGTACTTTCTTCATCATGAATGTCCAATCGAATTTGATTGTACCCGGAATATGCGTCCATGAAGGATAACAATCTATTGCATGAAGTTGAATCCACTAACTGATCAATACGTGGCACCGGAAACAGATCTTTGGGACAAGCTCTGTTTAAATCTGTAAAGTCAACGCACATTCTCCACTTGCCATTCTTTTTCCTAACCAGGACCGGATTCGATGCCCATGCAGGATAATGCGACTCACGAATATGGCATATGCTTAACAACCTCTCTACTTCCAAAAGAATTGTTGTATCCTTTTCTGGAGAAATGGGCCTCCTCTTCTGAATAATGGGTCTAACATCAAGTCGTACCGCAAGTTTATGACATATGACCTCCGATGGTACTCCTGTGACATCCTGTGCACACCAAGCAAACATATCGAGTTTGTTAATTAAAAATGCAATTAATCTCTCTCTGAACTCAGAAGGAAGTTTTACTCTGATCTTCAAAGATCTGCCACTCTCAAATTCATGTGCCTCAGAATCTTCTTCTAGGACCAGAAATCCGAGGGTCTCCCTCGGATCATCACATGGGATGACTTCGGAGGAAGGCCCATTTAATTGCTATGCTTTTTCTGACACGTCTCCTCGAACGCACTTCGAGGATAAAGCTATCTGGTAACATTCGCGGGACATTTTCTGGCTACTTCTGATTATCCCAACATTGTTCCCTACCACATACTTCAAACACTGATGCACCGTCGAAATTACACCATGCATTCGGGACAACCAAGAGCGACCCAGAATAGCATTATACAAAGTCGGTGCGTCAACAAAAATGAACAATACTTCCACCTCTTTCTTGAATGGCCCACGTCCCAACTCGACCACACACTGAAATTCTCCAACTACCACTGCTGTGGTACCGGTAAAACCCACTATGGTTCTGTCGGATCGTCGTATGACTGGTGGGTCAGAAATTCTCCTGTAAGTGCTCATAAACAAGATATTTGCTGAGCTTCCTGTATCGATAAGTATCTTCTGAACTTGATCCCCACCAATACCCGCAGCAATCACCACCGCATCCTCATGCGGGCCCGCAACATTGCGCATATCATCGTAGTCAAAATAAATAATGGGGGAGGGTAGTCGGTGCATTTGTGCGGACACCCCCGCTTCAATCTGGGTAGTCAGGTTGACCATGTGCTTCTTCTGCGAACTATTGGAGTTTCCTGCAATAGTATCTCCTCCAAAGATTGCCACTGAATCAAAGAAAGTGCAGAGGCTGTTCACCCTCCCCTTCGGAATAACCTCTTCCACCATATTCACATTGTTCCTCCCCTCCTTGGGATCCAAATACTCGTGTTCGATATCAAAATCATCGACCTCTACGGAAATTACCATAGTTGTGTCAGTGTTCTTCGGGACAGCTTTCACTACCGTATTTTTCTGGGAGTGCTTTTTGACAAATTCCAACAACATTCCGTTCTCAATCAGAGCTTGCACCTCTTTCTTCAGAGCTATGCAGTCCTTGGTGTCGTGCCCAATGTCCTCGTGATACTTGCAATATTTGTTAACGCTTCTACTTTCTCTCAGAGTCTGTATAGGAAAAGGTTTCCTGAATGGTACTGTGGATATCGCCTTGTCAAATATAGCAGCAACATTTTCCGTTAACTCCACAAAATAGTCCGGTCGCACCCACTTATTCGACACTGGTCTGGTTCCTTGATTGTAATTTTGATTTGGTTTCTGATTGTAATTTTGATTTGGTTTCTGATTGTAATTTTGCTGGTTGCCATAGTACTATGGGTTTGTTTTCTGCCTCAGCGGACATTGAACCATACTTTTGGCCTGAATATTGGCACGGGGCCCTTGGCTGCTCGGCTCAGATCTCTAAAACTGATTATGATCCAATTGATCCCCGGATCCTTTCTCTGAGGCCTGAGTCTCCTCCACCAGAATTCTCTTCTCAACCTGATCCAACAATGCTCCGAAGGTCATGGCCATGCTCTCCGCCACCGTATCCTTCAATAATCCGGGGAGTAGGCCCATCCTGAAAGCCGCAAGTGCTACTGAGTATTTACAATACTCAATGTCCGTTTTTGTTTTGACAAACCGATTGGTGTAATTCTTCAAGCTCTCCCCCATCTTTTGCCTGCAATAGATTATCGTGTCTGAATTAGCTCTGAATTTCTTGCTCCCCACAAAGTGTTATCTGAAGATATTCCAGAACATGTCAAAATTCTTTATCAAACCCTGCGGAAGCCTATTATACCATTTGGAAGCTACCCCCTTGAAGGTCTGAGAAAACGCTCTACACAACAATTTGTCATCGTCGTCGAAATTAATCATGAAGTTTTTGAATTGTTCGATGTGATTATCTGGGTCTTGTGTCCCATCGAACTTTTCTAACTTCGAGATATCGAAATGCTTTGGGAGGTTCCCCACCAATATGTCTGGGGACAAAGGAGAAGCTCTGCAGTTATGACCCGTCCGATAAACATTGGACCTTAAATTTTCGTTGCTCGGAAATTACTGTCCCTCCTCGGATGGTAGAGTATACTGATGCCGCCACTCCGATTTCGCGGGCCCATGTCTTCTTTTCTAACAGGAAACTTCGCTTGGACATAAGTGCGATCATAAACCTGAGCACGGTAACTCTTCTCCCTCAGAGACTTCCTCTCCGAGCTTCTTCCCCTTTGGTAATCAGCGCGTCTTCGACCGTGTTTTTTCTTTCTGTGATTTTTCCTAATGGACGACTCCGACGAACTGTATCGAGAATAATCGCTCGAGTCAGACGAATCCAAATGTTGCTTTTCTCTCCTCCTCGATGATCACCGTTCGTATCCCTGTATCTATCGTCTCTGTTTTTAGGACGAAATTCGGCTTTGCGCTCCTCTTTTTCACTAGCTGGCTCCCTCCTTATCTCGGAACGAAGATTTACCTGTACGGTTTCCTTTTCTACCTTCAATCTTTCGATCTCTAGCAACAGTTCATTCCTTCGAGCCAACAGGTCTGAGTCATCGAAAGTGTTTCCGACTCGCTGGCCCCCTTGCCCCTCGTACTCCATGTCGTTCCGGTAGTCATCACCCACTAGGTTCTCCTCGCAATTGTTGACAAAAGCGTCCCATTGTTCTTCCATAGTTTTCCTCGGAATAGGAACTATTTCCATGAAGCGATTGTCGTCAGAACGATCTTCATTTCCCAGAGACGGCGCCACTGAAGAGTTTTGAGAATGTCCGGGGGTGATTTTGTGATACGAGTTTATCTTAGTGCCAATGTTATATGAACCACTTTGTTTTGGAGCCTTTTAGAGAGAGAAAGTGAGAGCTTAGCTTAAGTAGTGAGAGAAAGTAATATTTTATATTTCGTGGGATCTATGAAGCGTGTGTGGTCCTTTTATAGTACAATTGCGAGTCATACACGCTTTAATTCCCGATTATTACACTTTTGGTCCTTATATCTTTCCTTCTTTTCATTTTAAATATTTCTTAAATAGTCTATACATTTTTCCCCTAACATAATTTCCTCTTTACATGTTTCTCCTACCACACTTCTTCTTTACAATTTAATCCTGTCAGACTTCTTCTTTACAATTTTCTCCATGTCTTTTATTCTTCCTTATCAACCCGGACTGCCCCCGGAGTTTTAAGGGCAAGTGCAGTTTCATAACATTCCCTTGCTATTTTTGGCTACTCCGAACAACTCCCACTTGTCCTTGAACAACATATTTTAAACATTGGTGAACTGTTGAAGCCATAACATGCATCCTGGAGAGCAAGGATCTTCCCAAGATCACATTGTAACACGTAGGACACTCTACCATAATGAAAAGTACCCTCACTATCTTCTTGAAAGGGCCCTTTCCCAACAAAACCTCATCCTCAAACTCCCGGACCACATCCGCAGAGCTTCCAGTGAAGCCCACAATGGACCTGTTCGAACGCTAAATCACTACTGGATTCTTCATTTGTTTATATGAACTTAAAAAGAGAATGTTGGCTAAGATGCCAGTGTCAACCAAAATTCGCCTGATGTCATTGCCCCCAATCGATGCTCCTATCACCACAACATCTTCATGAGGACCAGCTATGTCCCTTAAGTCATCTTCATCAAAAACAATAAAGGCGAAAGGAATTTGGGATTGATAGGAGGATATGCCTCCCTCTAACTGAGTAGCTAGAATGTGAACATGCCTCTTCCTTAAAGAAGGAGTTGGCGCAGTCATTGTGTCTCCCCCAAATATAGTAAGCGACTCAAAAAAGCTTATGAGCCCAGATACTGTCTTGGTATGTTCTCTTATAACACCCACTTTATTCTGGGCTAGATCAGGATCCAAATACTCTGATTCTACATCAAATCTTTCAAAGATTACCATGACCCTGTCCGGAGCCGATGTCCTTGTATTGTTTGTTGGGCCAGTCTGATGAGCATTATCAGGTTTATTCCAACTTCTTCTCTTGATATAAGCCCCTAATTTTCCTCTTTCAAGCAGATTATGCACCTTTTGTTTCAAAGCAATGCAATCTTTTGTGTTATGGCCAATATCATGATGATATTGACAGAAACAAGTATTACGTCTTTCCCTAGGAGATTGAAGCGCTGCCGGCTTCCTAAAATGTACCTCATTTTTTTTATTATCATAGATGGTTGCCACATTCTCTTTCAACTCAGCAAACCACTCCGGTTGGACCCAAGGTCCTCGTTTATTTCTAGACTGCTGGCTCTGAGCTGGAGCTGGGTGAGATTGAGTCTGCTTGGCCCTGTTGGGACCATGTCCGGCTTCCTTAGCGTTGTATCCGGACTGATTCTAGTTTGGTGCAGCTGGGGCAAACCTCAATTGTCTGTGCACCCTAGTCTTTTTCGTTTCATCTACATTGATTTTCTTTCCCACCTGGTTTAGTAAACAACCCCACGTCATGGCCTTCTTCCTGGTTACCGAATCAGCCAGATTGCAAGGGTTTAATCATTGTCTCAAAGAAGCTATTGCTACCTGTTCAAAACAATCAGCTAACCCATTCTTTGTGTTCACAAACCTGCTTATATAGTCTTTTAGTGATTCATTTGGCTCTTGGGCACAATGGATAATAGTATCTCCATTGCCCTTCACCTCCTTACTTCCAACAAACTGCCTCCGGAAGGCCACCCAAAATGTGTCAAAGTTTCTGATGCACCCTTGCGGTAGGCTATTGTACCATTTCAGAGTACTCCCCGTAAAAGATTGAGAGAAGGCTCTACATAACAATTTGTCATCATCATAAAAATTCATCATAATTTTTTTAAACTATTCCAGATGATTGTCCGGATCCTTGCTCCCATCATACTTTTCCATCTTAGTACTATCAAACCTCTTAGGAAGGTTTCCGGACAATATTTTGGAGGACAATGGAGATTGTCTCCAATTTCGGCCACGATTAAAGACAGTGTCTTCATTAGGTGTTGCAAAAATACCTGGCTCATCATGGAAAGTGAAGAGATCCATCAGCAACTGAACCACATACCTCCGGCTATGGCTGTGGCTGTGAGACGACCATTTTCCCAAATGCCTTTTTAACCTCACATGTCCGTCCTTTTTTCTTGAATATTTGTTAACCAACTTTTGCTTCTTCTTGGATCTGCCCTCATTAGTACTGGATGACAGGGACTCCTCATGTCCATCCTCATTCGAGGAGCTACTAGAGGACTCAGACTCTAAGCTCTCCACCGGTTTAGACCGGTGAGATTTCTAGGAGCTGACATGGGTCTTTTTAGTACTCAAGTGAGTCTTTGCTGATCAGTCATTCTCTCTTGGGTTGTCAGTGTGGTGAATGGCTGACACTTTCAATTTTTCTTTCAAGCCTAACTCTGCCTTTTTAGCAGCTCTCATGGATTCGATTTTAGCTTTCAACCTGTCTCGTTCTTAGATCGTGTACTCATCGTTCTCCCCTGAAACTTCTACCAAAAGTGGTGGTACCGCTTGCTCGTCCGAATTCATCCGAACTGATTTTTCTTGCTGGTTTTGAATGCTAGATTCAAGCACCTTCTTCTCCCACTATGGTTGCCAATTTGGTGTGGATTATTTTGAACTGAGGGTAATTTCGTCAGGTGTTTTAGAGAATTTCAAAGGTATTAAATGTTTAGGTGTTTTGTAATGAGAGATTTAAGCAGCCTGGTTGTATTAAATGTTCATTACCCTCATTAATGAAAGTGGCTGGGTATTTATACCCTTAATTATGGACCCATGGGCTTTCGGGTCAAGTTGTGAAACCGGATCGAGTTTAAAGATCCATTAGTTCGTAAGTAGATTAGCACTTAGCTTAGTCAAAAGGTGTTTAGTGTTTTAGTACTTTTGTCCTGTCCGGATAGTTCAGTGGGCACCTATAGTCCGAATTACCCCTGTCCGGTTTTCTCAGTGCGCAGTGGTGAATAATTCCGGACTCATCATATATAAACAATATAATAATGATCGTGTCACTTGATTTTGCAATACAAATATTTTATCGATATGAAACTCATGATACACGATCCACCAATAAAATTTTAAAGCGTGTTAAACATTCCATAACATAATTTTGGCTTTTTTTATTATGGGGATTTAATGTACGAGTATTCGAAGTGCTTCATTCAAACTCGGAAAATTCTAAAAACATTTGAACCAGATATTACGACAATAAAAAGAGACGAAAACGCTTGCTTTATTTCTTAACCATAAACATTCGCATGTATACTAGTAGATGTTTGTCGGTTAAATTCACAATAATGTGTTTTTTATAAAATTCGTATGTCTTTAAACTACATTATTTTTTGTTTGAAGTATTAATTTTATTTTATCGTTTATTTATATATTATTATTTCATAACTACAACCATTAGTAAGGTAATTTCGAAACCTATTAATGCTTAATAAATTATAATGTAGTTTCACAACCGATTATAATATAATTTTGCATCCAAATTAAACTTGTAATTTTTCATAACAATGTTTTGTTCGCAGCCAAAACGAATGTAATTTCACAACCAACTAAAGGTGGTTACTGTTATAACTATTTTTTCCAATTTCAAATTGTTTAAAAATAAAAATGGAATAAAATGGATAAATATATCTAATTAAGAAAATAAGAAAAATATTATTTTATATGTTTTCTTTACCTAATCTTCTTTTATGAACCAAGTCTTTAACTTTGGATATAATATATTTTTTCATAGGTTTTCAAACTTTTTTTCCAAGATAGGTGGAAGAGCAGCAGGAGATTGTTTTGAACTGGAAGCTTTTCAGAAAGTAATTAAAAACTGGTATGTCCCGAGAATAAGTTATCTTATAAGAGCTTGAACTCTAACATGACTCCATAAAAATTGAGAGTATTTTTGCACCCAACTTTCACATATTTTAACACACAAAAAATATATTGCACAACCTGATTGAACGTAATTCCACAACCCAACAACACTGACTAATTACACAACCAAATTAAACGTAATTTTGCACCCAAACAATACTGCAGATTAATACAACAATACAACATGTAATTACGCAACCACACGTGCAAACTACCAAAAATCTCCAAATATGCTTTTCTAGAATCATTCTTCTAAAAAATAATTATAAAAACTATTACGTAAATATATGAAATCAAACAATGAACATAACTAATACAATCATATAAATTATGAAACAACTACATGATAATTCGACACAAATAAAATAACAAATTAAAAAAAACCCTGAATAAATAACCACCCGATTCGATAAACCTAATTGAAAAAAAAATTGATAATGAAAAAAAAACGATTGCCAACTACATAAAAGGATCAGTGAAGTGAAGTAGCAAAGGTCTTGGGTACTCCATTGAAGGTTTGGGTGCCTTCTGTTAACAGGGCGAGACAGAATTGTTGCAGATTTTGGGTGGAAGTGGATATCTCCAAGTCTTTAATTCATAAGGTTCAGATAAAGTTTGGGGAAGAGGATTGTTACTGGATTGATTTGTTCTATGATAACATTCTGTTGTATTGTAGTAATTGTGCCCATATTGGTCACTCAAATGATAACTGCACGAAGCTGTTGCCTGACGAAAAGATTCTAAGGAATGTTCAACTGAATGTGGAGGGCCAAGAAGGTTCAGGTGAGCCTGACCAATTGTCTTGTTCTCAGAATCTTAATAATGTGAATAAAGATAGTGTTAAGAAAGATATGAATAGTTTTAAGGAACAAGTGGTTAAAGATGTTGTTATCGAGAATAGAGATATTGGTCGTTGGTTACAATCTGTTGTGGTTGATAAAGTGGTGGGAAGTTTGTGCAAAAGGAGATGGAATCTGATAGTTGTTCCTTTCAATTAGTGAAGTCTGTGCAAGATAATAGTGTTTCTTCTAATCATGTTAAAGAAGGAGAAATGATAGAGGCTTTGAAGATGTTGGAAAAAAGAAATATGTTTGAAGCTCTTAGTGAAGAGACTCATGATTCTCCAAAGCATGATGGAAGTCTGGCTAGTTCTCCTATTAAGAATAAAGTTGAAAAAGATAAGTTAATAAGACAAAAGACTAAGAAGGTGAAGAAAGTGTCGAAATTATGGACTTCAAAGGGTCTGGTTTCTTCTAAAATCATGAAGCTGAAAAGGCCCCATAAATCTATATCTGATTAATGACTATTACTTTGTTAAATTGGAATGCAAGAGGGCTTGCTAATAAGGAAACTGTTCAAAGGTTAAAGTCTATGGTCAAGTCTTTAAAGGCTAGCTTTGTCGCTATTCAAGAGCCTTTTGTTAAGTCTGAGAAGATGTGTTTGGTGGCTAAAAAGTTGCAGCTAAGTGGGTATACCTGTAATGTGAATAACAGAATCTGGGTTTTTTGGCATCAGGATTACTGTGTGGAGCTGGTTTTTGATAGTGAGCAGATGATGCATCTTAAAGTTGGCCATCCTTCTATGAATAAGGACTTTCATGTGTCTATTATTTTATATAAGTGTAAGAAGGAGCAGAGAGTTTTGCTTTGGGATTATATTAGAAGCCTGGATGTGCAGAATGAGTGGATTATGTTTGGTGATTTCAATGTTATATCTAGTATTCAGGAGCAGCTTTGTTGTTCAACCGTCAATCAAAGAGGAATGGATGATTTTAATGGCCTTATTATGGATTGCAGTCTGTTGGATGCTGGTTACAGTGGTTGTCCTTATACTCGGTCAAATGGGCATAAATGGAGGAGGTTAGATCGTGTTCTATATAATAATGGTTGGTTAGACTTCTTTGATTATACTTCTGTTACTCATCTTGCAAGAAGTTGTTCAGATCACTGTCCAATTGTTGTTAAAGTTTCTTCTAAGATTGAAAGGTCTAAAACATCTTTTAAGTTCTTGAATATGTGGACTACTCATGCTGGTTTTTTGAAGGAGGTTAAAGAGAGCTGGTCTGGGATTATCAATGAGGATGTGAGGAATCTTATCATGGTTTTCTGGATTAAGCAGCAAAGATTGAAGGCTGCGTTGAAGTCTTGGAATAAGAATGTTTTGGGGAACATTTTTGATGCTATTAAGCAATCGGAAGAAACTATTAGTAATAGAGAAACTATCCTTCAGAATGAGCTTAATGATGATAATAGGTCTTTGTTAAAAGAGGCCAGACAGAACCACTTGTTAATGCTTGATAGGGAAGAAAATTTTTGGAGGCAGAAGGCTCATGCTTCGTGGTTAAAAGACTCTGACAGGAACACAGCTGCCTATCATAGTTTTTTGAAGAAAAGGCTTAAGAAAAACAGGATTGATAGGATTAAGGTTGGAGATACTTGGTTAACTGATAAGAAAAGTATTGGTGCTTCTGCTGTGGAATATTTTAAAGCTCTGCTTTCTTCTGATAGAAATGTTGTGAATGATCAAAACTTAATGGATGTTATTCCTTTGTTAGTTACTGAGGAGGATAATAGATGCTTAGTTAGCATTCCTGAAGAAGATGAGATTTATGGGGTTGTTAAGGGTTTGAATTCTGAGTCTGCTGCAGGTCTTGATGGCTTCAATGGAGAGTTCTATAAGAGCTGTTGGGATATTATGGGTAGTGATCTGTGTAATGCGGTTAAAGGTTTCTTTGATGGGTATGTTCTTCCTAAAGGTGTGAAAGCTACTATGATTTTCTTAATTCCTAAGATGGACAATCCTAACAGATGGAAGGACTTTCGCCCTATTAGTCTGACCACTGTTTTCTCAAGGATTCTGGGGAAGATAGTAAACAACAGGCTATCAAACATTCTTCCTAAGTTGGTCTCTGATGTGCAGGGTGGGTTTGTTAAAGGAAGATCAATTTAATACTCTATTCTTCTTGTGCAGGAGTTATGTTTTGACATTAATAGCAATAGGAAGGATGGCAATGTCATCATTAAGACTGACATGACTAAAGCTTTTGATAAGCTTAGCCATAAGTTTCCGTTCAATATTCTCAGGATGTTTGGTTTTAATAATAAAGTTGTTGATCTTATTAGTAGCTGCATTGGCAATGTTTCTTCTTCAATATTGGTTAATGGTGAGATGACTGGTTATTTTTCTAATTCTCAGGGTTTAAGACAAGGGGATCCCCTTTCCCCGAGTCTTTTTATTCTAGCTGATGAGTATCTAATAAGGAGCATCAATCTGGTCTCTAATGGTAATCACAGGTTTAGGTACAAAACAAGGAGTAATCAGAATATTGCTTGTTTAGCTTTTGCTGATGACTTTATGGTGTTTACTAATGGAAATGTGAATGCAATGGAGGCTATTAAATCTGTCATGGATCACTATCAGTATGTTTCGGGTCAGGAAATCAATACAACCAAGTCTAAGCTTATTATTTCAAATAAGATGTCATCTCAACAAGTTGCTAGTATTTAAGACATATGGAAAATCAATCATTCTTATTTGCCCTTTAAATATCTGGGTACAACTATTGCAAACAATTCTAGAGTTGCTAACTTTGAAAGTCTTATAGACAATGTAAGGAGCAGAATTATGGATTGGGATAAGCTTCACTTATCGTTTGCTGGTCGTCTGCTATTGATCCAGTCTGTCCTTGTTGCCTTCCCCAATTATTTTCTTCAGCATACTTCTTTTCCTGTTGGTATTATCCATAGGCTGGAGATTTTATTCAATAAGTTCCTGTGGGGGACCAAAGATGATAAGAAAGCTGTTAGTTGGGCTAGATGGGACAGGTTATGTAAGCCCTTTAATGAAGGAGGCCTTAACCTTAGGAAGCTTAATGATGTGCAACAAGTTTATGCAATGAAGTTATGGTTTAAATTCAGAAAGCAACACTCTCTATGGGCTAGATACATGCTGTCTATATATTGCAGAGATAATATTCATCCTTCCTTAGCTATTGCTCCTTGCAGGAAGTCTAAAGTGTGGTCTCGAATTCTTAGTACTAGAGAGATAACTGAGGATTTCATTTTCTGGCTTTCTGGGTATGGTAACATGTGTTTCTGGTATGAGAAATGGTGTTCTGATAGGCCTTTTATTAAGGTTAATAATGACAGGGATAGAAGAATTCTGTGGGATAGTACTAATGAGCTTGTGAAGGATTTCTGGTTAGGGGATTCTTGGGATATTGACAGACTCGGCACTAAAGTTACATCTACAGAGATTGACAAAATAAGAGAAGTAAGTCTTTCTAACAACAAGGATGTCATGCTCTGGTCTCTTTCTAAGGATGGGAAGTTTAATGTCAGGGACACTATAAACCACATCAGAACAAAAGGTAACATTACTAGTCTATATGATAGGACTTGGAATGCTGTAACGCCTAGAAAATGTTCTTTCTTGTTGTGGAGGGTCCTTCACAACTGGTTGCCTACTGACAATGTTATGCAAGCTAAAGGATTTAATCTGGCTTCGAAATGTGTTTATTGTAATAACATTGAGACTACTAACCATGTTATGGTGCAGTGTCAGCAAGCATGGTCTGTTTGGCAGTATTTCAGTGGTATCTTCAGAGTCCAAATCCAGCCTTATATGTCTGTTCCACACATTGTTACGCGTTGGTACTGGGCTACTGGCAAGAAGTGCGACATCTTCACCATTCTTCCTGCAATAATATCTTGGTCAATCTGGTCTGGTCGTAATAAGAGAAAACTCAATAATGAAAACACTAGTTCTAGCTCTATAATCAAGCAAATCCTCCTGATTTTATCTAGTCTAGATCATGCTAAAGTTTTGAACAGAAAGCACTGGGGTAGATTTGTTAAGGAGGCTACTGACATTGGCTGTGTTAACCAGATTAAGCTATGGAACAAGCCTCTCTTTCTGAAATGGAAGAACCCTAAACATGGAAGATACAAGATAAATGTAGATGGTGCATGTACCTTCAATGGAGAATCTGGAGGTGGTGTTCTGATTCGTGAAAGTAGTGGCAATATTTTCTTGGGTATTGGTAGAATGTATGGGAAGGGCTCGCCATTGATAGCTGAGTGTAGAGCTCTCTTTGACGACTTAAGGTTGTGTAATAGGCTGGGTTTGTTAATAGTAGATGTGGAGCTTGATTCTATGGTTCTAGTGAATCTGATTCTATATGGTAACACGACGTGGTACTTGGAACCTTTACTAAAGTGCTGCAGAAGACTCATCAAACCAGGAATGGTTATTAGACATGTTTATCGAGAGCAAAATCTTGGAGCGGATTGGATTGCTAAGGAAGTTCTGAAGCTGCAATCGAATATGGAGTTTAATGATTCAAATGCTCCTTCAAAATTGAAGGCCATTGTCCTTTGGAGAAGCTGAATTTTGGCTATTTGAGACTAATTGATTAGGGTTGGTTTAGGGTTTCTGCCTTGATTTGGGGAAGAAGACGATGTAGCTGCGATTCTGTGTCTTACCGCTTTTGTTTAAAAATTTGTAATTTTACCTAAAAAGAGCTTATACTTTCCGATTAATTCAATTTGAGTCCTTCATTAAAAAAAAAGGATAATTTAATAAAGGAACCCAAAAGTCCCCCATGTAAAAAACATTATCCAAAATATACCATAGACCTTCTTTTATAATTAATATTTTGAAAATTTCATATAATTATATGTAAATTAACTAAAAATAGTTTAGCATTGATTTTCAAAACCCTCTCTCTCCGTCGAGCCGCTCCTCGGTCCTCCCCAACTTCCTCTCTCCGGCCGTCGCCTAATCTGGGCTATCGTTCCTGCTGCTACAATTGAATATAGACCTCAGGTATCTCTCCATCTAAAATTTTCCATTTGCGATTTTAAATATCTGTATTTGTATGAACCTGGGTTTTTTGTTTGTCTCAAATTTTGAATTTGTTGTTATTTCTGTGTCGATCCCGATCAAGTCGATCGATTATTTCCTTTTGATTGGAGAAATTTCGAATCCAAATATAGGAATCCCATATAAGGGTATGATTTGGAAGTGCTTAGTCGAAACAGTTTCCGTAAGCAGGGTTCTGTAGTCTTGTACACACAGAACATTATGGGCTTATGAAACACAAAGGTTGCAAGTTAGATTAACGTTTGATCAATTGAATTGACAAGGAAAGTTGATTTTATCTTCAACTATGCATAATGCATAGCAGTGAATGTTATTTATTTTACATGATCCTTTGTCACATATAAGTGATGTATAAGTCTGATTTCATTAGTAGAGGTGATGAAAAAAGGTGGGAAGTCGAGACTTTTAGAGGAAGAAAAGAATAACCTGCAAACACAACATGTTCTCTCCATTTGAAACCCTAAGAAAAATCAGTCTTTAACCTTGAAAACTTAAAATTATTGCTGTTTATGTTGTTACGTTTGGGTTTTCAGTAAGCTTGGTTAGGCACACTACTCGGAGACTATTAATGGTTTAGATTCATTGTATCATCTCTGTCGAACTTAATAGGCTTGTTATTGAAAGTAACATCTTATTTTATATCAACACAGATGTCACCTGTTTACTTTAAAATAGAAGATAGCCCTGATAAGTATGTGGGTTTTTTTCTCTGTTATTTTTTCATTTGATTCTGCTTGAACAATTACTATTTGTTGCCAATGTTAAAAGTATTGCTTTGCCTGAATGTTGAATGAGTTTATTCTTCCTGTTTTATTATGCATTTGTTCTCCTAGTCTCCTAAAGTCTATAGTTTGTTTATTTTCTCTTCTATTTAAGAATGCAGAGTTCCCTACATGCTCCCATAATGGAGGATGGTCAAACAAACATCGATTACAGGAGTTCTCAAGTAGAAGTTGATGGTAGTAAAGTCAGTGGTAAGTACTAGTTGGAGTATTTTGTTTGTAACCTCCTTTTATTTATTTGTTCTATTTTTTATGTACAACCCGTCGTATTTGCAGTGTTGTAACTTTCTTGAGTTCCTATACTTTCTTGGGTCAATATTCTCTGGCAGTGTCCGCCCTCATAAACAATCATTCATTAAAAATGTTTTCAAAACAGACTGTTATGTCTTTCTCTAGGTGTTGGTTGTACTAAATATCTTGTGCAAGCTGTTTGTTTGTTATATTGAAGTAGTTGACCACTCTTTCTGGTGCTTTCCTTTCTGACTAATTTCTATTTTGGGTTATGCTAGCAGATGGTGTTAAAAAGAAGTCTAAGGACCAGAGAGAAGCTCTTGCTGACGAGCCTCAGTGTGTTATATGCAGCCGTTACGGTGAGTACATATGTGATGAGACAGATGATGACATTTGCAGCTTGGAATGTAAACAGATTCTACTATGCAGGGTCTCATCCACCACAAAATCACTGGTTCCTGAAAGATTACCTGCTACCGACGAATGTTTTTACATCAGAGATTCTGATGTTTCTCTAACTGGTCAGACAGAATCCCTTAGAGCAAGACTACAAATTCAAGTGAAGGGAGGCACAGCTCCTGCACCTATCTTGTCGTTCTCAGCTAGTAGTCTTGATCCAAAACTGGTCCATAATATAGAAGGTGCAGGATATGAAATGCCTACTCCTGTTCAGATGCAAGTTATACCTGCTGCTATGGCCGGGAAAAGTGTGCTTGTCTCAGCTGAGACAGGCTCGGGTAAAACTGCCTCCTTTCTGGTTCCTATTATATCTCGTTGTGCAAGGTTCAGGGTTGAGTGCCCGTCTTCTGACCATAAGCCTTTAGCAATAATTCTAACCCCAACGAGGGAGCTCAGTATTCAAGTTGAGAAACAAGCAAAGATTCTAGGGAAGAGTTTGCCTTTCAAGACTGCCCTTGTAGTTGGTGGGGACGCCATGGCTGGACAACTCTACCGCATTAGGCAAGGCGTTGAACTGATCATTGCCACCCCAGGGAGGCTAATCGATTTGTTGACGAAGCATGATATCGAGCTAGATGATATAACTACATTTGTCTTGGACGAGGTCGACTGCATGCTAGAGAGGGGTTTCCGAGATCAGGTGATGCAGATTTTTATTGCTCTACAGCAACCACAGGTTTTGATGTTTTCTGCGACAATCTCACAAGAGGTAGAAAAGATGGCAAAGGCTCTGGCTAAGGATACTATTGTCATTTCTGTTGGCACGCCATTCAAGCCAAACAAAGCCATCAAACAACTAGCTATCTGGACTGAGTCAAAGCATAAGAAACAAAAACTTTTTGATATAATAACAAGCGAGAAGCATTTTACTCCACCAGCTGTTGTCTATGTGAGTTCGAAGCTGGGAGCTGATCTGCTATCTAACGCAATTACGGTAACCACCGGGATAAAAGCTTTATCACTCCACGGCGACAAGTCAATGAAAGAGAGGAGAGAAATCATGAGATCGTTTGTAATGGGAGAGGTTCCTCTCATCGTTTCTACTGGGATTTTAGGTCGAGGAGTAGACTTGATAAGCGTGAGGCAGGTCATAGTATTTGACATGCCCAGTTCCATCAAGGAGTATATACATCAAATTGGAAGGGCTTCTAGAATGGGAGAGAAAGGTACAGGCATCGTATTTGTGAACCAGGAGAACAAAAATTTGTTCCCAGAGTTAATTGAAGCTTTGAAATCGTGTGGAGCAGCAGTACCTAGAGAACTTACGAATTCAAGGTATACACTTACTTCTGGAAAGGGTAATAATAAGAGAAAGTTTGGTTATTGAAACAGACATCACCTGCAAGCCATAGTGGCCAAGTTATTGCTGCATCTGTTTGAAAGGTTGTAGTGATCGATGCTAGCTCGATTAGCAATTAAAAGGTCATTGAGATAAATCAGACAAGTGATGAGACCACCTTTATGCAGCTAGATACTAGATATTGTGAAGCTGTATTTTATTCTCTTCAGGAAGAAACAGAAGGATATAAGATATACAAATGACTGATGGTGGATTGCGAGAGTTTTCTTCCTAACTAGGTCGATAATGATTGAGTTGCAGCACGAATATGGCTCCATTGCCAGCTATAAACTGCCGTTAGTGGTAAATGATTTACTCAAACTTATGGAATGTCGAGTATCAGAAAGCATTTGGTCAGCGTTAGCGTTCTTATTTTCCAGAAAAAGTAAACTCGTTCTGACATTGATTATTAAAGTATTTAACCAATAAAAGAGTTTATGGTTTTTAATTCACATGCATGGGAAAATTTGGAAATTCTCACTTTTATCTACAATAATAATATATAAATATAATTGAATAAATAATTAAAGTCGTCTAAATTTAAATTA
Organism: Limnanthes douglasii subsp. nivea; assembly: GCA_036936605.1. Classification (NCBI taxonomy): domain Eukaryota; kingdom Viridiplantae; phylum Streptophyta; class Magnoliopsida; order Brassicales; family Limnanthaceae; genus Limnanthes; species Limnanthes douglasii. The sequence continues at coordinate 77,987,366 of JAUPFV010000003.1, read as the reverse complement.
TGAGAAAATTGTTATGAAAAACTATAAAATACTTTTGGTATAGAAAAATAATTTTTTTATGACAGATGTTTATGAAATTCTACTAGGTATGACAATTCCAAAAGAAAACGGAAAGTTTATAAACTTATGTATATCATAAAAGCTATGAATTTATAACCGTAAAAAGAAAAATTTCAACCGATAATACAATTTATTTTTTTGGTAAAAGGGTTTTTATTGAGAAAATAGAGGAGTACAAGCCTTAAAAGGCAATATTACACAAAATTAAAAACAAAGAGATTCGCGCGAACCAAACACCATCTTCATCTTCAACCTTCTGCCAAAATCCCCAAATCCAACCCTAACTTCGAAATCTCAAATACCCCAGGTTAATGCTCTCAAGAAAAGCGATTGCTTTCAATTTTAATGGTGCATCGTTCCTTCCAAATTCCAAACCCAAATTCTTTTCAAGAACAAACTTGGCAATCCAATCTGCCCCCAAGTTTTGTTCTCGAAAAATCTGATTCACCACCATTGTTGAATAAAGAAGCTTCCTACAACATCTCAACATTGGTTCAAGATACCACGGAGTATCACCATACAACAACAAACTAATTAAGATCGAAGAACCGATAATACAATTTATATTTACCAATCTGAATTATTTAGATATATTTATAGTTACAGTTATATAACATAATATAAAACATGTCATAATACCTATCAACGATTTGAAAATCATATGGTTATTTAAGGACATGATAGTAAAAATAATAATAATAATGTGGTAGCATTATTCAAAACTTGTGATAATCTTCAAAAGTTTAATTTGAAGTCGAAACTATTAAAGTATTTTTTTTAATAAGAATGTGAGTTGTATTGGTGTTGTAATCAACAAAAATTGAATTAAGGTCCTGTTCATTTGAAAACTTTAATGGTTATATCGCCACCAAAATCTATCAAGGATGTTCAAATTTTAATAGGAAGTTTAGCAGTTTTGTCAAGATTTATCTCTAGAGCATCAAATAGAAATCAAGTTTTCTTTGATATTTCAAAAGGAACAAATAAATTTAGTTGGGATGATAAATGTACAAAATATTTTGACGAGTCAAAATACTATCTTACTTCAACTAAATAAGTTTCTACAACAAAGGAAGACGACTTTATTTTTGTGGTTTACAGCTTCAAACTTTATCGTTAGTGGTCTCAGATACTTTAATTTGTAAAAGTTAGCTAACTGATTGGTAGTAGAAAAAAAATAAATGTGGCCATATATTTAGGCCCATGTTATTGTAGTACATGCTTATTTCCCTTTAAAAATTGTATTGCAAATATCAGACATATCAGGTTGGTTATACGTTGGTTAATTGAGTTAGGAGAGTGTGAAATACATTTCGATCCTCGTACAAAAATGAAAGCGCAAACAACGATTTATTTTATCAATGAGTTTCAAGAAGAACGATATCGTATTGAAAATGAGGAAATATTGGAAACTAAGTCTAGGGAACAAGAATGGGTCTTACGAGCTAATGGAATTTCAACTAAAAATGGTAGTGGATCTGGGTCATTTTAAAGAGGAAATTAGACAATATATTAAGTTTGAATTTGTTAATACAAATAATGATGCATAATATTAAGCAATATTGACCGATATGCGTGTAACCCATACTTTTGGTGCACAAGTAATTCCAGTGATTTTAGATTTCCAGCTAGTAATTGGTGAAGCTCAAGGAGTTTATGTGGCAAGAATAAATAAATATGAAAGGATACTTAGAAATTTTAAATTAAATAAATAATTAACTTGAAACTTTATTATACGAGCAAATACCTTTTTGAGAAAATGCAAATGCAAATGCAAATGTATGGGCAAAGTTTGGGTATTTACAAGATAATCTATTAGTAATGGTTCAATACAATAGTTTAGTTATAAATGATTATGATAATTAAGAGCTATTGTTTATTGATGGAAATGAAGATTGGTGTCAATAATATTTGTTATTCTTAAACGATCGAGTGTCACCATGAGATAAAATGAAAACACGAGCGTTGCATTTACGAGTTGTTAACTACTCCCTATGTCCCAAAATGTTAGTCGTTCTAGAAAAAAATATTTGTCCCAATTTATTAGAGGTTTTCAAACTTCAAGGTGTTATTAATTGTTAGTTTACTATTATATCATGTAATATTTAATTATTTATTTTATTTTATTCTCAGTGTGTATTAAATGAAAGGGTTGTTTATGGAAAGTAGAAGTACTTTTTACCATTTCAAAAACAATAATGAGTTTTCTTAATTGATGTGCCAAGAGCTATAACGTCAAATAAAAAGGGACAGAGGGAGTATGTTATAATTGATAAGTACTTTATAGGAAGAACACTAGGCGACCATTATGAGATGCTTAGGTAAATACGATTTTTTTTTGCTATAAGGGATTTACGTTAATGAATAACATAAGCAAATTACGCTTATAAAGTTTAACACGACGTTTCTTCTTGGGGGTTATTATTGGCATACATTAACGACTAATTCATAAATTATGGTTGAGAGTGATCTTTGTAAATATTTTGCTAACACAAGTCATTTTCCAAATGAAGTCATGTGATAAAATTCCTCTCCATGTCTATTCGATAGATGATGAACTAATTTGGCAGGTCCATTACCAACGACAATAGGAAGAATAAATTTTTTATTAGTAAAACTTATTTAGTTTACCAAATGGATTGAAGCAAATTCTTTAGTAAAGTATCATCTTAAGATTTTTTTTGTATTTCTACAATCCAACATTTTAAGTTTTTATGATATACTTAGAATACTTATGACGGATACTGATCCTCAATTCTAAAATAACATGGTTACAATTTTTTTTGTAGAAAATACGGGACATAATTAATTTTTCATACTTTGTATCATCCGTAAATTGATGGACAAATAAATGTTACCAACACAACCATTTTGAATGATATTAAATAAAACACCATAAAGTACCATTATTAATACTCTTTTATTAATTAGAAAGATTCTTTATACAAAAACGTATAAACACTATAGGACAAGTGAAGAAAATGCTACAAATCAAGGGATCTTCAAATGACCTACGACTACAACTTTCAAGTTATAATTGTTTTTTAGAAAGTAAATTTTTCAACAAAACATAAAGTATATGACAAGTAATAATGAAGATCCGTAAAGACAAGATAAGATAGAAAAAACTAAAAATTATAAATTATGATTGAAACAAAAATTTGAATTGATGAATTTCAAACGCCATTAAAAAAGATATGAGTTTGTTTCCAAATAACGTTTATAAACGAAAAAATACTATTGACTAAATTATCTATATATGTTCGTTACACGACATTTATAAACAACTTAAACTACGAAAATAGTCAAGCAGCAAAAAGTTCATAAGCCAAATAAGATTTTAATGATCTTCAAGTAAAAAAATCTTGAGAATAATGAAACAAAATGACTCTAAGTCAAGTCGATTTGAGACATTAAATGCCACAAACCCGATGAAAGTAAACACGACTTTAAGTCAACACAATATAAGCTATGTTTATGACGAAGTGAAGCAAGACTATTTTTTTAAATCTTCGCGAGGTAATTTTCTTTGCGAAGTCATTCCCTTGACGAGGTAATTTATTTGATGATTTCATTTCTTTTACGAGGTGGGTTCTTTTAACGAGTTTATATTTTTGCTAATGTTAAAGCTATAATTAAATGATGTTATAATAACACAAGGTGGATACAATTATTTAAATATATGAATAATATTTAAAAAGAAGAAATATACTTTGAAATTAAAGGTAGGTTATTTTGCTAAAGTTTGTGATGAAGAAATTCAAATAGACAACATTATAAGTACAAGAAGGAATCGACGTATTAAGTAAGAGACGAAATATTTATGAAGTGAAATAAAATCAACTAATGTTATAGTTTAGAAACAGACTTTATGAAGACAACTTAAATACAAATTTATCAAGTATGCATACCATGTAGATAGATTAGTCAAACATTTGTTCAATGATAAGTTTGATAAGTGTGAGAATATCTAAGGTGGTTTATCGGGAAACGTGAGCGAGTGAAAGGTGTCGGGCTAACAAGTACAAAAGTATAGAGAGAGAAAGTAGTCAAAATCAAGTACTAATCATTAGGAGGTCCCCTTTTTGGGGACATAATCTTTCTTTATATAGTGACAGTTGTGGGGCCCATGGTCACATGCCAAACTTACTCTAATTGCATGTTACCCCCTTAATTTGTAGTTATGTCACTAATTATTATTTTACAATTAAGCCCCTGCACATTATTGTATTACAATTTAGGGCCTCTATTACACTTGGTATTTTATGCCCTTATCACTAGCCCCCTAGTTTTGCGGAGAGTCGAGAAAAAACTAACTGTGTGCAGAGTGCAGGGTCGACGATTTCCTCATTGATTCGGTCGTTGCCAGGGTTCACATTCTATCGATGCTAAGGTCGACAATATTACTTATCTGATGATTATTATCGTTGTCAAGGTCGATATTTTGTCAAATGTCGATTCTTGTCGACGCTGAGGTCAACATCTGTCAAACATCGATTCCTATCGATACCAAGGTCGATCACTACCTGGTTCGAATTTGTCGTTTGTCAATCATCGAGGCTATGGTCCGCACACCATCTACAGCCTTACAGCTTAAGTACCAAAGATTCATGAACTAGTTTGGGCTATTTTTATTGGCTCGAGATCAGGTTTAAATTTTTTCGAGGACCACCAAGCCCCCATATCTTGATCGGGTTTTTTTTCTTGCCCATCGACGTTTCCTTTTGCAATTGATTGGCGCGTTCTTCATCATTAGCTACCTACGCGCGTGTTGAAATCGTATCCCCCTAGGTCTGCTATAGCCACTCGGTTAGACATGTGTCTCGTTGTAATTGGGTCGTACTTTAACCAGTATTTTGGTTAAACCACTCTTGATATTCCCGAGGCTCTTTTCGATTGCGCTTCTCCATGGAGCGGATCCTTACCACACTTCCTTCCTCTATAAATAGTTTTCCTTTTCATTCTCATTTTCACTAAGTTTTTTCTAGAGAGATAAACTCTGGCCAAATTCCTTTTTTAGAGAGAGAAAATCCTAAGTTTCTGAGAAAACCCCTGTCTCATAAGAAACCGACGAAGAAATCCGACGCTCCTGAAAAACCCATCTTTCGCTTCGTCGACTATTTGCAAATCACTCAACGGGCAGAAGAATACCGAGCTGCTGGGCTGATCCATATAGGCGTTGTTTCACCAGCGTATTCAGAGCCGCTGATTTTTACAAGACCTAACCATCCTGGTCCTTCGAACCTTTCAACCTACGAAGATCTTCCGACCTCACAAAAAGCATATTCTTCGAAGCCCCTTGCTTCTCGCTCTTCTCCCAGAGTATCTAATACTAAAAAACTTCCCACATCTTCACAGCCTCGGATTCTTAACAACCGACCTAAAACTCCATTTCTGACTATGGGTGATTCCAGCTCTTCCTCTACTTTTCCACACAAATACGTTCAACTTACTCACGACACCATCGGGATTAAAACTAGTCATAACACCGCGACAACTTCCAAGAAGGGTGTTCTGACAGATGGGGAGAAAAATAGACGAAAGGAGGTTTCGTTGAAAACTGATGCTAAAAGGCCTGGCCACATTCGAATCCACAGCAGTTCAAGTGTTGTTCGTGCTACTCCTTCTCCTCGGGACCTAACCCGCTGACAAACATCCACCAACAGGAACAACGAAAGAAGAGGCTATAAACCTAGCCCCCAAATCTTCCTCAAATCCAGCGTTGACTTATGTCAGAGGGAAAGCTGCTGACCGACCTGTTAAGAAGCCCTTGCACAAATCCTCCAAAGCAAGCGTGGTAATAAAGGTTGATGACGAAGTTACTAAGACAGTCACCCTTAGGCCTTCTCCCAAGGTCACTCCACTGGCGAAGGCTGGAGACAAAGACTCCAGGTCGACGAAAACCGAAGTTAAGGACGCCAGGTCGGCCAACTCAAGTACTTCTAAAACAGTCGCACCAACCAAGGCTGTCGACGCACCTTTTACAAACCTTGAAGCCGTACCAATCGAAGGTGAGGATGCCGACCCAGAACCTTCGACAAATCCTTCTGTAATCCTGGTTGATGGCGTCGAAAGAGAACTACTGCCACCTAGAACGGCTGACGTCGTGACTGTCTACCACATCCGTCTGACCAACGATCACATCCTCTCACTGTTCCACGACAAATACCTATACTACTCCTCTGACGAAGAGGAGGATTTGAAAAGGATCTAGGGAATTCCTCAGTGTGTTAAGGTCCGTTTTCCTCAACCAAACGAAACTCCCTTGTCCGTCCAAGGTCGAGAGGTAGTCTTTTTCACCGAGCTCTTTAACTGGGGTTTACGACTTCCCCTCGATCCTGACATTGTTAGGTACTTCTAAATCCTTGAAATATGTCCGACCCAACTAACCCCGAATGCTTGGTATACCTTGATGTTGACCATAATGGCTTCACGATTGTCAAGAATCCCCATCTCAATGGAACAATATATAGGGATATCAGGGTTCTCGAAATCCCCGAAGCTGGCCTTTTTCTACTCATCTCTCCTTAATCCCAAAAAGATCGTGAACAACTTGTTAGAGGCTGACAGATCATGAAAGTACAGATTTGTTTTTGTCAGTGGTTCTTGGAAGAATGGTCGACCCTATAACCAAGAAAATCAGAGGCGACTCACTTTTAGATGGTCCCCTGAAGGTATGCATATGCATCGTTTTTTTAACTGAAGTTGTCTTTTAGTCTGCAAGGTCACTATCCAACAGTTGCGGAAGAAACATCTTGCAGAAGCCTCAGAAATCTTCGCTCAGCTTTGGGCTTTTGCAATGAAGAGTTGGGTCAGAAAGTTTTCCAATGCTTTAAGAACACTAATCTCATCAACAACAACCTCTGGCGTTGCTCGAACCGAATCTTAAGTTCTAAAGAATTACAGACCTCTCCTGACGTTGTTGATTTTGTCAAGAAGCTCGAAGCTCCAGACTGTGAAGTGTTTTTGCCCAAACGGGATCGAGCCGCCAACAAACGTGTGAGGTATGAGGAGTTGTCAGATGCTGAAGGCGAACAAGGTAACAATGTGGACCAACCTAATGAGATTCCACCTTCGCAACCAAAGGCTACCGTGGTTCTTAGTGACCCCGCTGTAAGTGGTGGCAAGTCTCCCATCGCTGCCATAGGAGGGCAAAAGGACCATGGCGAGAAACGGAAGAAAGGGCCCTTGGTCGAAGAAGGGGACAATTCTTCCTTGAGTAAAAAATCCAAAGGGAAATATGTTGCTCATGAAGTATACGTCGAACCTATCAATGAAAAAACTACCATACCCTTAATGTTCGAACATTTCGATGGTGCGAAATTACCTGCTCCCGTAGGCAACCTCGAGAAAAAGGCGAAATCAGAGGGTCCTATCTCTCCGGGACAAGGGACTTCGGTGCATCCTGATGCTGCGGTTTTGCCTGTCCGTGCCCAGAGTTCAAACTCCTTCTTCCTTTAGGACTCAGATGTTCTAGCTAACTCTCTGCAGACCCTGCTCGCCCCTATAGCCCAAAAAGAAAGAGAAGTGTTGAAGCTGCAGAGGGAGCTTGCCAAACTCAAAATGAGCATCTCATCCAATGCTAAGGAGTCGTAAAAATCTATTGACCTTGCTAAAAACGAGCCGATTCTGCTGAGGCCAAAGTTAGAACTTTTGACACGAAGGAGAAGCAGTGGGAGAAAACCCTCGTGCCAGAGCCGTCGAAGAACTGGCTGCTCAGAAAATTCAGAACGAATTTCTTCGTTGGCGGTCCAAGATAATGGCCAAAGAACTACAGAGGCTCCAAACGGCTCTTGATCAGAGCAAAGAAGAAAATCATGCCTTTAGAGTTAAGTGAAAAAAGGTCATGGATCAGCAAGTTGCCGACACGAGGGCCGATTATGTCCTAAACTTCTATTCTCTGTGGCCTCAGATACCACTTGGGTCGATGTGGCTAGATGTTCCTGAAGAAGACCGCCCTGAAGGCGTCGACTGCTCCGACCATGCTATTGACGACTCTAATGCTTCTAATGATTTTTCTAATGCTTGATATCTGTAGCTCATTTTTCTTTTGTTGTTTTGTTATTATTCGCTTTTGACTTGTTTTATTACTAAACTCCTGTTTTGTAAGCCGCAGTTGTTTATGGCGGACTTTTATTCGAACTTATTTATGTCTGCTTTAAAACTCGTCTTTTTGCAATTGGAAGTGATCAATTTCGGATGCTAATTGTTTAATGTATTTGATTACATCTTAAATTTGTAGATCAACTCGAAAGTTGAAACCCTTTGATGGGTTTAAAATCTTGTTCATCAACTTGAAAGTTGAAAAACCCATTTGAATGGGTTTGATATTTTATTGATCAACTTGAAAGTTGAAAACCCCTTTGATGGGTTCGACATTTTGTTGATCAACTTAGAAGTTGAAAAACCCCTTTGATGGGTTCGGCATTTTGTTGATCAACTTAAAAGTTGAAAAACCCCTTTGATGGGTTCGACATTTTGTTGATCAACTTAAAATTTGAAAAAACCCCTTTGATGGGTTCGAAATTTTGTTGATCAACTTAAATTTTGAAAAACCCCTTTGATGGGTTCGACATTTTGTTGATCAACTTAAAAGTTGAAAAACCCCTTTGATGGGTTCCAAATTTTGTACGCTTATTTTTAGGCTTTGAATATTTACTAAAAAGGGGTCGGTTTAAGTAGACACCTCATTAAAACCTCCCCGTGCCACCAGGGTAGGAAAGAATGTTCCCCCGACTAAAGTTTTCTTTACAACCAAGAATTTAGAAAGATAAAAATTACAAATCATTCTAGATAAAATTTCAGATGCTCGATGTTCCACGGGAGGCACATGGGACGATCATATTTGTATTTTAAACAATAAGTCCCTAGCTTTATCTTCTCCACTACTTGATACGGTCCTTCCCAATTTGGTGCCAACTTTCCGAGATGCTTATCCTTGGTGTGGAGGAAAATGTTTTGTAAAACCTTGTCCCCAACTTTGAAATCTCTTCTTCGAACTTTCGAAGCATACCTGCTTCTCATCAAGGTCTGATAATGTAAAGAACTAAGATGTGCCCTTGCTCATTTTTCTTCTTTCAAATCCAAAGCCAAAGCCCGATTCTCATCGTTGCTGTTTTCCTCATAATGACCGACCCTGAAAGAAGAGAACATGGTTTCTGCTGGGATTACCGCATCCATCCCGTACACCAAAAGGTAAGGTGATTCTTGCGTCGTTTTTCTTGGTGTGGTTCGGTATGACCATAATACCTCTTGTAAGAAATCCGGCCATTTTCCAGCCTTTCCTTCCAATATTCTTTTCAATCCACTGATGATCGTTCTGTTGGTAACTTCAACCTGCTCATTCGCCCGAGGATAGAATGGAGCTGAAAAAACTGTTGTATGTTATGACTAGCACATAATTTTATCATCTTGTTGCTATCAAACTAAGGACCATTATCCATGGTTATCTTCTGAGGAACCCCGTACCAACAGCAAATATTGGACCATATGAATTTCACCACATCCTTAGCTCGGGTGCCCGATAATGGTTCTGCTTCGACCCATTTCAAGAAATAATCTACTGCCACTACAATAGTCTGCCTTCCTCCGGTTGCTAATGGAAGTGGTCTCACCAGGTCTATTCCCCATCTATCCAACGGTAATCCCTCAGAAATGGATTCTAGAGGAACTGCTGGAGTGTGGATCGAATTAGCAAACCTTTGGCATGTGTCGCACCTTTTAACTAGTTCTTTAGCGTCTGCAGATAGCGTAGGCCAATACAAACCTAACAAGAGGACTCTTCTAATCAACGTCTTGAAACCACAGTGTGTCGATCCTTCGTCGTCGTGCAGCTCGAACAAAATCATCTGTGACTCTTCACGACTCAAACATCTTAAGAGAGGTCTGCTTGAAGATCTTTTGTAAAGAACATTTCCCAAAAATCCGAAGCCTCGCGCCTTGTTCCGAACGCCCTTTGCTAGACTCTTATCATCTGGCAACACTTCCTCAGTCAAGAACTTCGTAATGTTGCTCCTCTAATAAATATTTGAAACCGTCAAAATTTGACAAGCTACACCTGGTCGACTCTCTGGATCGTTTCTCTTGAGAATGGATGGATGTTCTTGCGTCAAAATCTAGGGGTATTATGCCGAATATGCCGCTGTTGCCAATGAATCAGCAATTGTGTTATCTTCTCTTCGGAGATGTTCGTAAGTTACTTTTTTAAACGATGAAGCCATGATTCTTAAGATCGCTAAATACTGCACCATCTGTTCTTTCCTTGCCTCTGATTGTCCAGTTGCATGATTTATCAGTAGTTGTGAATCACTGACTTACCGAACGTTTCGTGTCCCACAAATCTGCACCAACCTTAGTCCTGCCAATGCTGCTTCATACTCTGCTTCGTTATTCGAGGCTTTAAAACCGAAACGGATCGCTTGATGCATTGTGACCCCCGAAGGTGTAGAAATTTGAACACCACCCCCACATCCAATGATATTGGAGCCTCCATCCGTTCTAACTATCCATTCGTCCGTGTTAACCTCTGTCTCTTCTGATACTTCCTCGGGTCTACTGGAATGAAACCCCACTAGGAAATCTGCCAACGCCTGCCCCTTGATAGCTGTTCTTGGTTCAAAATCGATGTCAAAGTCTCCCAGTTCTATCGACCATTTCGTCATACGACTAGAAATATCGGTCCATTGTAAAACACTTTTAAGAGGAAAAACGGTTCGAACTGTGATAGAATGGCCTTGAAAGTATGGTCGCATTTTTCTGGCGGTTGTTATCAAAGCCAGTGCCAATTTCTCGAGCTTTAGGTACCGCTTTTCTGCGTTCAGAAGACTTTTACTCACATAATAGACCGACTTAGGGATCATGTTCTCTTCTCGAACTAGCGCTGCGCTGACCGCGTGTTACGAGACTACTATATAAAGAAACAGCCTTTCATGGGGTAACAACTTTGTTAACAACGTTGACGACGACAAATAATTCTTGATACTGACGAACGCTTCGATACACAGAGGAGTTCAGCTAAAATTCTTATCATTCCTCAGAATTTGAAAAAATTGTACGCACTTGTCCGAAGATCGCGAGATAAATCTGTTCAGCGCCGCTAAACGCCTGGTTAAAATTTGTACCTCCTAAACATTTCTTGAAGGCGCCATATTGTTTAGAGCGTTTAACTGAGCTGGATCCGCTCATATCCCCTTCTCGCTAATCATGAACCCTAAAAATCTTCCGGACCGAAATCCGAAAGAACATTTTCATGGGTTCAATTTAAGGTTCACTTTCCCAACATTCTTGAATGTTTCTTCTAGGTCTGCGAAATGACTCTTGTCGGTGATGCTTTTAACTAGCATATCATCAATGTAGACCTCTACATTCTGCCCGATTTGCTCCTTGAAAACTTTATTCACAAGCCTTTGATAGGTAGCCCTCGCATTTTTAAGACCAAACGGCATAACTTTGTAACAATATAAGCCTCTTCCTGTGATAAACATAGTGCTTTCTTGGTCTTTAGGGTCCAACATTATCTGATTATACCCTGCGTAGGCGTCCATGAAAGATAGTATCTTGTTACCTGATGTCGAGTCTACCAACTGATCAATCCTCGGCATGGGAAAAGGATCATTGGGACATGCTCTGTTAAGGTCTGTGAAATCTACGCACATTCTCCATTTTCCGTTTTTCTTTTTGACCAGAACCGGATTAGCTGTCCATCGTGGGTACCGGGACTCTCGAATATGTCCTACCCTTGTCAATCTTTCGACTTCTGAAATGATTGCCTCTGCCTTTTCTTGAGAAAATGTTTGGCGCTTCTGTGTTATGGGTCGAATACTTGGATTTATAGACAGCTGGTGGTAGATGACGTTTTCAGGGACCCGTGTTACACTTTCTGAACACCAAGCGAAAAGATATAACTTTTGTTTGAGAAAATCGATTAACTGTTTTTGGAACCAAGGGGATAAATTTACCCCAATCTTCAATACCTTCCCTTTGGAAAATTTATAACTCTCACAACTTTCGTCTTTAAGTAAAAAACCTGGGGTCTCCCTAGGATCATCAACAGGATCTGATCCACGGGCCGACCCCGCTAATTGCTAATTCCTTACATCGACCATTTCCTTATCCACTTTTGCTGCCAAAGCTGCCCGGTAACATTCCCTTACGGTCTTTTGGCTGCTTCTGAAAACTCCGACGTTGTTTCCAATTACATACTTTAGGCATTGGTGAATTATAGAAGTTACAACATGTATTCTTGACAACCAAGAGCGACCGAAAATTGCGTTATGCGATGTAGGTGCATCGACAATAATGAATAAAACCGTCACTTCTTTCTTGAACGGCCCTCTCACGAGCTGAAAAACTCATTCGAATTCTCCTACTACTTCTGCCGATGCCCCTGTAAAGCTGATGATTATTAGATCTGACTTTACAATCACTGACTTATTCCTGAACCCTGAAAAGGTTGATAAGAAAATTATAATCGCTGAACTGCCGGTATCCACCAAAATTCTTTGTACCTCCTCCCCTGCGATAGCCGCACCGATTACGATTGTGTCTTCATGAGGGCCTGCCACGTCTCTCATGTCATCATCATCAAATCATAAAATAAGAGAAGGATTCTGATACAAATGAGGCGAAATTCTCGTTTGTAGCTGAGTTTCCAAATTCACTATATGCCTCTTCCGTGAAGAATTGGTAGTACCTGCCATTGAATCGCCCCCGAAGATACTCAGAGATTCAAAAAATTTGCATAACTCTCTTACCTTTTCTCGTGCTGGGGGTACCACTTCCTCAGTTACTCCAATTAGGTCCCTATTCTTGTCCGGATCTAAATATTCGGTGAACACGTCGAACGAATCATTGACCTCGGAAATTACCAAAGAAACTTCATGTTTAGGTGCTGCTACAATTTGCTTAGCTGCTCCCACTTGCTGAGCTTGTTTCTTCACATAATCTAGCAATTTACCACTGTCGATTTGCGCTTGGACTTCCTTCTTAAGCGCAATACAATCCTTGGTATTATGACCTACATCATCATGGTACCTACAGAAACGTTTGTTCCAACCTCCGCGGGGAGTTCCGATTGGAAATGGCTTCCGAAAGTGCACGTTTTTCCGCGACTTATCAAAGATAGTCGCAACACATTCAGTTAAATCAGCAAAATAATCAGGCCGAACCCATTTGTTCGATATAAGTCGGTAATTATTTCCTTGATAATTATTTCCGTGGTAGCCATTACACGTCCTTTGTGTTTGATTTCCCGACCTTTTCGCGTATGCTACAGGAGCTACGGTAGTTATCGGTTGTGGCTGAGGGATCAAACTCGTCTTTGAATTTTTTTGATTTGTAACCACCAAAGCTTGATTTGTCTGTTGGATCTGTGCTGCTAATTCTGATATTTTGGTTTCCTCAATCAAAATTTGCTTTTCGACTTGGGCTAACAAGGCTGAAAAAATGAAGGCTTGCTTATTTGTCACAGCTTGCTTCATCGACCCCGACAATAAGCCCAATATGTAGCCAGTTAAGGCTACACTTTTGTCATAGTAATCGAGATCTGTCTTTGCGTCTATAAAATGGCGAGTATAATCCCTCAAGCTTTCTCCTAACTTTTGTCGGCAATTGACTATTGTATCCCCGTTTGCTCTAAATTTTTTTGCTTCCGACGAACTGCTTTTTGAACATCATCCAAAACACATCAAAATTCTTAATGCATCCTTGTGGCAACCGATTATACCACTTTGACGCCCGATCTTTAAACGTCATTGAAAAATCTCGACAAACCATCTTGTCGTCATTGTCAAAGCTCAGCATACATTTTTTGAAAGCTTCCAGATAATTATCTGGGTCTTTCCTACTGTCATACTTTTCAAGCTTGGAGCTGTCGAAACGCTTTGGGAGGTTTCTTGACAAAATTTCATCTGATAATGGAGACGACCTCCAATTATGTCCGATGTTGAAGGTTCAACCTTCTAAGCCTTCGGCCCGACTTGTGAACAATCCTTCATCAAGTGGGTTGGAAAATTGACTACCCACCCTGTAACCATGAGATTGGCTTATTGATGGAAACTGGAACTGAGGACCGTTTTTCTGTTCTCTGTTGAAAGTTACCATTCTGAGCTCTCTTTCTTTGATCATCCTTTTATCTTTCCTGAAGCGTCGGAAATCTCGGACCGGAGAAGAGGACTCACTCAAATCCTCCCCCGAAAACAATTTGTACTCCAACCTGGATCGGAATCCGGACTTCTTTCGTGCAGCCTCATCGATCCTCCTCGACCGACTCCTGCCCTTGTAAAACTCTACTTCTTCTCGACCAGCATTGCGTCGAACCTCTTTCATTTCTACATCTGATCGTTCACTTCAACCATCCAGCCGACCCTTCTTTTCATCCAAGGCCAAATCCCTCTCGGCATTCAGCTTAGCAATGTCATCTAAGAGTTGTTGCTTAGTCATGGTTAAGGTCGACCAACTACTTCGGCCCTGATTTCCATCATTACCGAGTAATTCTTCAGAGTTCTGACCCTCCGAAAATGACATCTCCTTTTCAGACCCTTTCTCCTTTGCTTTTCCTTCCTAGCCTCGAAATTCATTCATTGATTTTTTTAAGGACAAGATTTTAGAGAACTTAATCTTTGGGTATCTCTCGTTCCCACAGACGGCGCCAATGATAAGTGTCAGAATATCTAAGGTGGTTTATCGGGAAACGTGAGCGAGTGAAAGGTGTCAGGCTAACAAGTACAAAAGTCTAAAGAGAGAAAATAGTCAAAATCAAGTACTAATCATTAGGAGGTCCCCTTTTTGGGGGACAAAATCTTTCCTTATATAGTGACAATTGTGAGGCCCATGGTCACATGCCAAACTTACTCTAATTGCATGTTACCCCCTTCATTTTTAGTTATGTCACTAATTCTTATTTTACAATTAAGCCCCTGCAAATTATTGTATTACAATTTAGGGCCTCTATTACACTTGGTATTTTATGCACTTATCAAAGTTAACAAAATATCAATCAGAATTTATCCGAAAAAGATTCCAAATAGTTCAAAAATGCTAATTAAACACATTAGGAAATTTGTCATGAACGACCCAAAGTACTGTTCATAAAAAAGAAGAAGTAATAATCAAGATATTTGTGATTTATGAGTTGGTGTCATGTTAATATCTTCGGTATCAAGAGCAAGTGTTATCTTTGTTTTATCATTTTGCTATATTTTGATCTTTATTTAAAAGAGAGTTGTCATCATCGACTTAGTTATCATAAGATGAAGAGTCGGTTTTAGGAAATATACATTAGGTAAGGTCCTAAATCTATATATAGATGATAATGAAGAAGTAAAAAAAATAAGACATGAATTTCATTTTTCAACATCACTTCATAAATCGCTCAATATATAACCTTGTTGTCACTACACTTATAGTTTCACCGTTTTTTTAAACATGAGACATACGGTTTGAAGTGATATACATTGCTTGGTTTTGAGAGAGTTACTAGACATGAATTATCACCTTTGTAAAAGAGTATGTTATTCATGGTAGGGGAATCTTAGCTTTCGTACCATGAACATTTTATTTTCAACGAAGTGGCTCAAAAACAAGCTTCATGAAGCCTCAAAGTTGTGAACAAAATTTGGAGAGAGATTATTGAACCAATTAAAGGTATTTTCTCAAATCATCATTAATAATGACCGTTCATGAGTATGTTATCAGGATTGAACCCGATCATGAGGTTACATAACTAATCCAGGTGGTGCTCGGAGTCGGTCGACTGGTCATATTTTTACATCTAGTATGGGTCGAACTTTGGTGGGAATTTTATATTCATAAACTCTTGGGTGAGTGAGAATTTATGCAAAGTCTATTGTATTACCTTAGATATCTTATCAATATCATCCTTTGTAACCACTTCAACCTCCTCGTTTCTTTTTTCTCAACTTGCGCTTGAGATACTGTCAGTGCTAGATTTATCGTTGTATTTAATTGTTTGGATGTGCTTCCTTAAAGCATTTGCATTTTCCCACGTTTTTCATGTGGTCTCGCCTTTGTCATTTACTTCTTCAAAAGCTCTCCCCGGTCTCAACTGAGGAATTACTTTATAAGTCAATACCTGTAGCGCCTTGGCTATTCTTTCTAGGTTTAAATTACATTAAAAATCAATATTTTTTTGTCTATGTTCCTCTAATTATATATCAAATAAGCGGATTGTAAAAATTTTAAGGAGAGGGTCTTTGTCATTTTCTCTTACTGTTTGATTTTATTTTAGATCGAGGCCCACCATCCTCTCTTCTTAGTCATTCTTGGAATACGAGAGTCTTTGCTAGATAACTAATGATATTTGAGATGGACATCTATATATTCTCAAGTGAGTTATTATCATTGGTATGGCTTAGGTTTTTAGTTCTCTTGATAAATGGTCGATTTATTATGTGAATAAAATATTGATTTATTGATATAAAATTTATTGTTTACATATGTTTCCTCACCTTCTATGTGATTAAATATATAGTTTTTATGTAATAATTGTTTTTGGAATATATAATACATAATAAACAGACACAAATCAGTCATGCGAAACAATTAATATGTCTCTTATACTTGTGTTAAATGTTATACTCACTGTTAAATGTTATACACAATCGATCATATACCTTGGTCAGTACGATGACGTTGAAAATGATTTAATTTATTAAATTAAATTTGATATTAGAATATGATAAGGATACACAATAATGAACAGTTTATTATTTAAATGTATAATGAAAAAGAAATTTAAAAATTAGAGTTTTTTTAAGGTTTTATTATTTTACAATAAATAAAAACATAATGGGAGATAAATTACTTTTTAGTTTTGCCTCTAAAATATTAGTATATAAGTTTGTTTTATGATTTATTCATAAAATAAATTGTGTGTTATGTGTTATCTATATTTTTCAAAAAGTATGATAACCAAATTATATTTTTTTTTGATATTGAGATCAAAATAAAATTTTAAACCATTTAAAAATAATAAAAAAGTTTTTAAAATTTATGCGATTTACAATTACACTATCTATAGTGATATTAGCATGTGTTAAGAATCAATCACACAATAGTTATAATAACATTAACCTTTACTGGGAATTATAATATCATAATGAGTCATTGTGAATTTTAATTTATGTGCTCTATAAGGCCACTTAAATTCATTTGTTATGTTTTAAAAACTTTCAAATTCTTGTTCAAAACAAAGAGTTTACACAATTTTTTTTAAAATATAAATGAGTTAAATCCATAAAATTTGATTTCAAGTATACAAAGAACATGGTCGAATGATACTGAAAAGAATCCAAAAAATCAGATCAACAAAATTATTTTAAAAAACGGGCTAAGACAACCACAAATGGAATAGAAAAAAAAAATTAAAATTCTAAAAAAATAATGGAAAGCAACCAAACCCCACCGACGATTAGGTAAATATTAAA
Organism: Limnanthes douglasii subsp. nivea; assembly: GCA_036936605.1. Classification (NCBI taxonomy): domain Eukaryota; kingdom Viridiplantae; phylum Streptophyta; class Magnoliopsida; order Brassicales; family Limnanthaceae; genus Limnanthes; species Limnanthes douglasii. The sequence continues at coordinate 77,969,862 of JAUPFV010000003.1, read as the reverse complement.
TATACAAAAAATCAGAAGACTTCTAATCCTGAAAATTGAAGAAATATCATTTAACGAGCCTTTTAAATTAGAACTCATACAATTATCTTTACATTTTAGGTATTATATTTTAATAAGTCTAACAAGTATCTGATTATTGCTAATGCTTCTTAAATTTGACAGATGAAGCTAAATTATATTAGATGTTAATTTTGCAAGAATTTGATTCTTAGATAGAAGACAAGAAAAATAATTACAAATAAAATTCTTATAGTTCTAAAATCACATAAAAATAAAGGTATATTTTAAGATTTTTATGGCGATCATTTAATCTTGTAGTCTAATTTATTCACGTTATTAAAACCGTTGTGGAGTTTTAAAAACTAATATTATGAACAAATTGAGGTGGATGTCGTCGATCTAACACTCGTTAAAAAATTTCTTTAGAACTCTTAATAATACTAGACATTACACAAATCATGTGTATAAAATCCAAACTTAATTCGAGTAATTAGCAACAATTTGAAAAATGGTATCTACATAAATATATATATATATAACTACAATATATATATATAGTCAAGTAGATCAATGAAACAAGATGTAAGGACATAAATACTTGATGTCATCTTGTAGAACGAATGTAGAGCTTTAGGTTAAATGTGATAGTTAGATTGAAAGCTCATGAGTTTCCTTACAAAGGAATATTCTTGAAAAAAACTAAGAGTTTGAACTTTTCATAAGATATAATGGAAACAATCCTATTAGTATCAAATTGATGCGAGAAGGAACTGAAGATAAAAAAACATGATTATGTTTTTCTCTAACAATTAAATAGAAGAACAATTATTTTATTAGGATTTTAATATGATGAAAACATTTTAGCCTCTAGTGAAATATTATATTTACATATTTTCACTTCAAGTTGATTCATTGGGCTTATGTAGAGTCACATTATACGTGACCGTCCTTACATCAATTATATTACAAAATATTATCTAAAATTAAATTTTGTTTCACATGACATGTTACATGGCAATCATATTACCATATAACAAATAAAATGTTGATTCCTAACAGGTCTAGCTCAATTAAAGTTTATATCTCTAATTTTACAAAGTGAAGAAGGGAGATAAAAGTAAAACCAAATATTATATTATTCAAATGAATCGTATACAAACTAAAACTAAACAAAATAATTCCAAAACTAAATTAGGAGTAAATTTTAAAAGTAACTTTCTCTGAATCTTAATATTTTCTAGACTAAGAATACCCACATGAATATGTGTTCATCAAAGAGGTTGGACGTTGAAATCTGAGTAGAAAAGATAAACAAGAGATGTTTATTAGTTTTATATATTTTAACTCGAAAAAAACATAGAGTATGCTATTATTTTATTTATTTCAATTTCTTTGAGTCTCAGAATCTAACTATTATAAACTAACTTATTAACGGTATAACTCATTGACCATGACTAGTTTTTACATAAAAATGTTAAAACCCTCTTAATTTGTCTCTGGATTAATGAACATTTGTAACGTATCATAAATAATGCATAAAGTCACTTAGTTGTAATATATAACAAACTTTTTCAGTATAACCAAGTAAAATAAATGATCTTAATATTCATTTAATCAAACTTAATGTCAAACTTTTCAGTTTGTACTATGATTGTCTTGAAAGAATCTTTTGCTTAAAGGAAATAAAAGCTCGCTTCTTGGTAAATTTTTATCATTACGTGAGGTTTTTTGATTAACTACTTTATGTATTTTATATCACATTACCTTTTGAATCGATAACAGTTTTAATTCTAAATTTTCAACAAACTAGTCTATGTTCTTTAGACAACATATAACAACTGGAAACTATATTATTTTGCATTACATTATGCTTTATATTTTAATAATCGATGGTTAATAGTTGGAATTATAAGTGAGGATATAGAGTCTTAAACTGAATCATTCATTTACATAATAAAAAAATCAATATTCTTATATAACTATTTATGATGTTAAAGAATATAAAAATCAATTTGTATCTTAAACCACACAGAATCATAGTGGTTCTATAGAGCTTTGAGGGATGTTAAAATGGTTGAAATTAGTTTTTTCTATTTACATCATAAATGCTATTAAATTACTATGCAATTATCAAAATGGCTCAAGCACAAAACATATACGAAGGAAAAACTTGAATGAACACATGATTTAATGTGGTTCGATAATTGTCTACGTCCACGGGCACCGCCAGAGAAAAGAGTTTCACTATGGTAGAAAAGGTACAGATTTCAGATTGTGTTTTGTGTAGTCCTAGTAGTCTATTTATAGTGAATTAATAGACTTACTAGACAATGAGCCTAATGGACTCATACCACAAGACTAACATGATACGGTCACAACACTTGTTTGTACTGCCGGACACAGTACACTATCAAGGCACATTATCACTATTACAGACACAAAACTGTACTGCCGGACACAGTACACTGTCAAGGCACTATTCGACTCATTCACAACAAATCTTCCCCTTGAGGCGAATATCTTTTCTTCACTATCAACAAAGAAACTTCTCTTCTTCTGACTCACCGAATTCCCTTAAGGCATTCACTTTATACTGCGAACATTGATCCAGTTTAGGCACTCCCTAAACTTTCGAACTGATACTGCCTTGGTCATTATATCTGCTGGATTATCGTGTGTAGACACTTTCTTCACATCAACAATTCCCTTTGATATTATATCACGAATAAAATGATACTTGACATCTATGTGCTTTATACGCTCATGGTACATCTGGTTCCCTGTAAGGTGTATGGCGCTTTGACTGTCACAAAACACTTTTGTAGTAGTCCTATCCAAGCCTAAATCTGCCACCAAACCTTGCAACCATATTTCCTCTTTAACCGCTTCTGTTACCGCCATGTACTCTGCCTCTGTTGTAGACAAAGCAACAGTAGCTTGCAACTGTTCTTTCCAACTGAGCGCACTCCCGGCTAGAGTAAATATATATCCTGTCAGAGATATTCTTTTATCCATATAACCTGTAAAATCAGAATCAACAAAACCAACCAATGATCCTGCAACATCATCCATCAATTCACCAATATCGGTCTTGTTAAAAGTTAAGCCAATATTCACAGTATTATTTTGAAGAGACTTCAATCTCTTCCCCCATAGCACCAATCCATCGATCTGCCTCTGAACTCGTTATAGCTTCTCTGTAGCTACTAGGTTCCTGCATCTCAACTTCTTCTGCAACTGACAGAGCATATGCAACTAGATTCGCATACCTTTTTGGAAGTCTAATATCTCTTCTTTCCCTGCCCAATGCTATGCTATAAGTTTGTTGTTCTGGTTCAGTCGCATTATCGTCACTATCATCTGATGCTGACGCTTCACCTCCTGATTCTGGATCCACCTCAGAACCACTTGAATTATTGGACCTGTTTGGAACTGATTCTACTTCAAGCTCCACCTGTTTACTCACAATCGATCCCGATTCGACCATTTCTCCTACTTCTTTCTGACTGTCTATCAAAGCAAACTCTTTAAAAGTAACGTCTATACTGATGAGAAAACCTGGATACTTTGGAGGGGTACACCATAACCTATATCCCTTCACTCCAGTAGCATATCCTAGAAATATGCACCTATTTTCCCTCGACTCAAGCTTACCATCTCTCACATGAGCATATGCAGGACAACCGAACACCCTCAAATGTTCATAATCAGCCGACGATCCAGACCAAATCTCAAAAGGAGTTTTACAATCAATAGCTGTTGATGGAGACCAATTCACCAAGTAACACACTGTATTGATAGCTTCAGCCTAAAAATCATTTCCCACACCGGAATGCGAGAGCATACTTTGTGCCTTGTCACAAAGCTTTCTGTTCATTCTTTCTGCGACTCCATTCTGTTGTGGTGTTCTAGAACAAGTGCGATATCGTACTATTCCCTCAGCTTCGTAGAACTCATTGAACACGCGATTGTAACCCCGAGAGTTTAGAGTCCCAAGAGAAATCAGGTTTCTCTTTAACCCAAGAACATGCCAGCACGTCAAGATTCTAACAACCCCGTCAAACATTATGATTCTGACGTTACCAATACCACCAACAGTCAACGAATGATTGTTCCCTAAATAGACAGTTGCCTATATTGGCTTGCAAGTATCGAACCACTGCTTGAACTGACACATGTGATATGTAGCGCCAATATCAAGTACTCAAGAGTTTTGCCCAAAGTCTGAACTCACGGACAATACATCTCCTCTACCACTGTTTTCACTATCGTCGGAATCGTTCACATATTCAACAATGTTTGCTGCATTTTCCTTTTGATTTCCCTTCTTACCATTCAGTTTCAGACAATCTCTCCTATAATGAACTTGCTCAATGCATTCATAACAGTTTGAGTGTTTTACCTTTGACTTGGACTTCCAGTTCTTCTTTCTTAAAGAACTCGCTTTGCTTTTAGATCTTCTCCTAGTCATAAGACCTTCCCCTTCAGCTTGATTGTCTGACTGCAACTGTCTCATCTTCTTTGATTTCAGTTTCCCTTTGACATCTGCTAGCGATAACTTATCCTTACCATACATAATGGTATCTACAAAGTTTTCATAGGTAGCTGGTAACGATCTCAATACAAACAAATCTTGATTCTCATCCTCAATATTGATATCTATGCTCTTCAAACCCATTATAATTGATTTGAAATTATCTAAGTGCTCTGTTATGGACATACTTTCTTTCAATCTGAAATCATACAAACGCTTTTTCAAGTATAACCGGTTTACTACTGATTTCTATGAGTAAATATCTCTTAGCTTTTTCCATGTGCAGTCAGCATTCTTCTCACCACTAATCTCGCGAAGCACATTGTCTTTCACACTCATTAAAATCCAGCACAAAGCCCTTTCTTGAAGATCTTGCTTCTCCTCTTCTTTCATCTCTTCTGGTAACTTATTCTCCACATCCTTCAACAGCCCTTACAGTACCAATGAAGATTTCAGTTTAATCTTCCACAACGCAAAGCTAGATCCCCCATCAAATTTTTCAATCATGTATTTTGTTGCTGTAAACGTCATTGTGAAAACCTTAATTGCAAAAGCCTTAATTTCACCACGTGGCTCTGATACCAATTTTGTTATTAAATTACTATGCAATTATCAAAATGGCTCAAGCACAAAACATATACGAAGGAAAAACTTGAATGAACACATGATTTAACATGGTTCGACAATTGTCTACGTCCACGGGTGCCGCCAGAGAAAAGAGTTTCACTATGGTAGAAAAGGTACAAATTTCATATTGTGTTTTGTGTACCCCTAGTAGTCTATTTATAGGGAATTAATAGACTTACTAGACAATGGGCCTAATGGACTCATACCACAAGACTAACATGATACGGTCACAACACTTGTTTGTATTGCCGGACACAGTACACTATCAAGGCACAATATCACTATTACAGATATAAAACTGTACTGTCGGACACAATACATTGTCAATGCACTATTCGACTCATCCACAACAATAAAAAATCTACATGTTCATCGACTCGACCCTTTTCTGTGCCCCAAGCCTCTTTTGAAATACTTTTTATAAATATTTTATATAACCTTCATACAAAGTATATCACCTATTTTTTATGGTTCCATGTAATTGATCATATTAGCTTTAGTTCGCACAAATTTTTGAGGATGTTGAGTTTTCTCTTTATAAACAACTACGAATACTATGCTAAAAAAAAGATTCAAACATTGATTTATAAAGAAAATTGTCCTTCTCATGATTTGGAGAAATTGGTAACTAAAAAAAGAATCCTTATTGTTTTAGTACGAATGTCTTAATTATGATTCTTTCTCTAAAATCCAAGTTGTTCATTTATTACCCCCCAAACTTAATATATTTAGAATAATTATATTCTCTCAAATACAAATTAGATTGTGGTATCTTACACTAAACTCATATGACTTAAATAATGACGGACATCCCCAAATGTACAAGTGTTTCTGACATAACTTTCTCTAAGCTTAAAGTTAATTTACCATATTTTAATAACTACTTCAAAGTATTTTTTAAGAAGAAAACATTTGCTGTCTTTAACTGAATAAAAAAATCATGATGTTATTTGTTGAAGCGTCGTACGTTCCTTAGTGACAAACACCATGGTCAGATATGTCACATTTAAGTCTTATACCAAAATGGTACCTTACTTTATCCTTCAAAGACTTGAACCTATCAATGAATTAACATTTATAATTAAAAAAATTATATATGTGTTATACGGAATCTATGAATTAAATAAATTATATAAACCATCACTATCTAGAAACAACCTGTATATTTTAGTCTAACTTTGTTAAAAAAAGATTTATTGTTCAATATGCACATAATTTTCTTTATTTAATAATTTTTTTATTTTAATATCCAAGACATATCTGAACGGTTAGAATAGTTAAGAAGATTTGTAGAAAACGACGAACTAGATTCTCAACCTCGTTTTGAGATATTCAACCCCAATGCATGTGATAAATGTATACATATCTGTATTATGACTTCAATTTATGTTATTGTACAATACAATTTATCAAATGTGAAAATAAGTTTTTTGTCAAACAAAATTTTAAACTTCTCCCAATTTTTATGAATTTGTCCCAAATGTATAAAAAAATTCAAACTTGATGCTAAATTTACATAACTTTCGTAAGATTTAAAACAACATACAACTAAATTATATTTATTACTTGTTCGTATTTTGTGATTTTTATTTGTCATATAAGTCTCCTTATTTGTCACAACTAAACCCCTTTCAGTTTTATTATTTAATATGTTGACAACAAATTAAGGTCTTTTATTATTAATAAATTGAGATGGAAAAAATTTAAGTGCATAGCAATAACAAATGTTTTTATAAAAGGTCGATCGAAAAATAAATTTTGATACATGACCTTAATTTATAACTGATTTTCAAAATAAATTTCACCATTTACATTGTCTATAATAAATCTATTGTTAAAAAATTAATCTCCACCACTTTCAAGACCTAATAAATTTTGATAAATCTAAAAAACACTGAAGCTTACAAATGTGGGGTGTACCTTACACTATGTACTATACTATTCTTATTCTCTACTTAAGTTCTATAATTAGAGAGAAAAATGGTGTGTCTATTTTAGTAGTATAAAAGTTATCCTCACAACGAACCTATCATATTTTTATTTTACTAAACTAAACTTATTACAATTTGGAATTTTTATTTAAAATGTGTAAATAGAACCTAAGTTTAACTTAAATTGATAATACCATATTAGTAAGCGATACATCATGTAACCTAATTATCCCATAATTTAACATAAATATTTAATTTTTCAAAGTTTTAATATTGGACCTGCAATCATATGAATTGGGCCTTCGTAATCCCTAACAAATACCTTAGGCACCAACGCTCTATACATTACTTATTTATACCAGCTTTTTGATGAAAACAATGTTACTTCACGATCATATCTTAAAATAATAATTTCTGGGATAATTTATCTATTTCGTGACATACTTTACAAAAACTTTCAACACTGAAATCTAGTTGTTCACGAGTATACAACACGTAAACACATCAACTACATCATAGAAGAGTTTTCTAATCCCCAAAACAAATTTATGCATAGTTTCAATGTATGTCAATTTGTAAATGTAAAGAAATCCAAAAAATAGAATATCTCATCATCTGTAATTTAGGATACTCATGATGTTATTTGTTGAAGCGTCGTACGTTCCTTGTGGCATTATAAATAATATGTGGGTACTGGTTGGGTTTAAAGTTTAAAGTGTATCTAGAGAGAAATTCATTTAGTTTAATGATTAAGAATTGGTCTTTAAGATCCCAATAAGGATTATAATCCTTACTAACAGGGAGTCCATCACGAATAATTGTGGATGGATAAATAAAGATTAATATATAAGATAAATGTACTATTAATTATGAGAAAAATAGACATAAGTGGGAAAAATAAAACCAACACTTAAGTGGATTTTATTTAGGGCTTTATGATAGTAAGTGGTATACTTCAATTAATATATAAAGTCAACTCTAACCTTTATTTCAGACTACACCACAATCAACTACTTCTCAAAATTTTAGTTTTTTCTCTCATTCAACTCTAATATATTTTATACATAGTTCTTTAGTATGTATCTTTCTAATTGATTCAGTTGGGAGAAAATCCCTCTGAATTGTTTTTTATTTTATGACTATGACTTCTGTTTAGAGACCTACGCATGAGTAGGTGTTAAATGAACATAAAATTGGGTGTTTATAGCTTCATTGGTGCGATGGAGAGAGTGTAAATATTTATATGCCAATGTATGTTTATGTGTAGGACTGATCTTGGAAAATAAAATCAAGACAAAACCCTAATTAAGAAAGTTTGGGGTTTCGTTTTTTTCCAAAATTGGCGAGTTCACCGCGACCATGGGGCTGATTGTCGTGGTGAACTTAGAGCATGTGTAGTTCACTGCACCAACATCATGGTCGTCGTAGATGATAAGTTTAGATATTTTTGGAAAGCCCTAGGGACAAAACCCGAAGGGGTAATTTGGACATACTCTACACTAAATTTTCGATGAAGAATAGACTCAAGTGGAGTATGACTCTACTGTGTGCTACACCTTTATGGTTTTGGGCTTTGAAAACCTTGAGGTCGATCCGAGTCCAAGATCCGACCCAAACGACCCATGGGTCATAAACCAAGAGTATAAATACCCCAACCAACCACATTTAATAGGTTTGACTTTTTCTAATAATTTTTAATTACATCCACACACCTTTTTTATTTTTCTATCTTCTATATCAGAAGTTAATACCATATTAAACAGAAGACCAAAAATACCATTTCATTAGAAATAGTACACACTAAATTGGTGACGTGTGGGAGACGATGGTGCCTAAATAACAAATTCAAAACCAATTAGTATGATAGTTTGGATATCACTAAGGCATGGATCTTAACATGCAGGATGTTCCACCTCCAAGGGTAGGCTCCACTTCCAAGAGGGGAATGAATGACCCATGACAATATCTCTCGTCACAATTTAGATGAAAGACAGTTCATGCAAGATGAACGTGATCAATTGAGGGCTAAAATTGAAGCTTTAAGGACTCAGAAGCAAGCTGGAAAATGAGTAAAAGAAAAATATGATGTGTCCAGACTCTACCTCACAGATGAGCCTACTGACAATAAGTTATCCACAAAGACTCATGTCAACTCCAAAACCACATATCGGTCTAAACGAGTTGTGAGTTCAACTTCAGAGTCTTGTGAAAGTTTGTCAAATGACTCAAACCTTGAGGAGTCACTTTTATCTAGTAAAGATGAGGGCCACTTGAAGAAGAAATTAAAGCTCAGCAAGAAACATTCAAGAAAAAGGGACAGAAATGACAGAATAAAAAAGAACAAATACCAGGAAAGAGTAAAGGGTTTGGCCCAGCAACACATTAATCATGTACTACTTGATCTTTTTGCTATTGAATCCGAACCAGGTGTCTTTGCTACACCCGATGAAGATACTATATTTAGTTGTAGCCAAAATTGGAGACAATCACCACTGTCCTCGAAAATACTCTCCAGACATCTTCTTAAACGATATGATAGCTCAAAGATGGAAAAATACGATGGAAGTAAAGATCCAGACAACCATCTCGAGCAATTCAAAAACATTATGATGAACTTTGACGATGATGATAAACTGTTGTGCACGGATTTCTCGCATTACTTTTAAGGGAAGTTCCTTTAATTGGTACAATAGTTTCCCTCAGTGATCTATTATGAATTTGGACATGTTTTGGGTGGCGTTCCGTAGACAATTTGTCAAAAGCAAGGATCTTAAAATGAATTGTGATACTATTATTCATTGTTCCCAAGAGCCAAACGAATATTTGAAAGAGTATATTATTAGGTTTGTGAACACCAAGAATGGGTTTGCTGATTGTTTTGAACAAGTGGCAATTGGCTCTTTAAGAAAAGGTTTGAATCCGAGCAATTTATCTGATTCAATGACCCGAAAAGAAGCAATGATGTTAAATTAAGTTGGGAAACAGATCACGGTTGAAGAAACTAAGAAGTCTAGAGTGCCTCGTTAGAAGATCTGTTACTACAAAATCAACTATGCAAGTTACAACTTAATCCCTGCATTTTGTGAGTTAGAAGTCAAAAGAATCCAGACATGGATCACATTGGTCCAGGAAAAATCAGTCAAATCAAAACCAGCAGGTTAGAAGCAAGAGAGGCCCGTGGGTCAGCCCAAATGGTTTGCTTAGCTGGGAGGAAATGTGGTAATAATATATGATAAACCTAAGAATGTTGTGCATTTTAGAAGGCCAACTCCACTATAATACCATAGAGAGACTTGAAGTACCCACTTCTGTAAATACCACAATGATGTGGGTTATGACACACATGATTGTATAACATTAAAACAAGAAGTTCAAAATCTTATTGAGATGGGAAAATTGGGTGATTTTGTTAAAATACAAGGGGGCAGTAGATCAGACAACACTCAATCCAATATTAATGCCCCCTGAACGACTTTCTTAACCCTTCCCGGGACATCCAGACAAGAAGACGCAATGATGATTGTTGAAATGTTTGATGTGGACACTGACCTGATCCCGATTGGAATAAGGTGGGGGGTAATAGTGGGTAATTCTGTCACAATTTCCGATCTGGTGATTTTTTTTTGAATCAGTAACCATATTTGGGGGAGACACTACAACAACACCCTCAAATTATTCAAGAATGAGGCATGTCAACAATTTGACTACTCAGTTGGAAGGAAAGATTTCCGCACAACTTTACCAAACTCCTGCTCCTTTTATAGTATTTGATGATGACGAATTAAGAGGTATAATAGGCCTATACAAAGATGTTGTGGTAATAGGAGCATCCGTTGGGGGAAATGACATACGATGGATCCTGATTGACACTGGTAGTTTGGCAAACGTGTTATTTCTAACTACCTATAGACACATAAAGTATCCCTCAGTTATCCAGCGATCAAGCAAAACTATTGTAGGGTTTATTGGGAGTTCATCCGATGTCAACGGTGAATTCGAAGAGGAAGTACTACTGGGAAAATGACCATTTAAAAAAATGGTAAGAGTGTTATTCGTTGTGGTCGATTGCTCAATATCCTACAATGCCATATTTGGAAGATCTTGGCTCTCTAGGATGCATGTTGTGGCCTCTACTGTCCAATAAAGTTTAAATTATACCATGGGAGGACAAGTGGGTGTTGTACGAAGCAACAAGAAAGTTGCTAGGGAGTATTATGTGACAGCCCTTGCCTCAAAATCACCGGAGGCAGTTAAGGTTAACAAGGAATAACAACAAATGGAGCCTTCCACCAATCACAATGAAATAGATGATCCAAATGAGGCTCCCAGTGTTGTAATACTCATTGAAGAATTTGAAATCCATTGCATGGCAGAAGGCAAAAGTGTTATGATTAGAACTAAATTTCCATTGAATCTAAAATAAAAGTTATTGTCCTTATTATCTAACAATTTACACGTGTTTGCATGGTGCAATGATGACGTAACTGGAGTACTAGCTGAGGTGATATACCACAAATTATCAGTCTAATCTGATGCTGGACCAATAGTACAAAGAATAAGGACTTTTTTATAAGAAAAAAACCGATATGATAGTGCAAGAAGTTGATCGGTGGACCAAGATGGGTCACATCAAAGAGTCTCAATACCATTTGTGGACAACTAATCACGTTTTGCTAAAAAAGGAATGGAAAATGGCGCATGTGTATTGACTTCACTCATCTTAAAATAGCATTTCTTAAAGATCATTTCTAGTACTCCGTATAGATCAATTAGTGGATTCTACTTTAGGAAACCAGTTTTTATCCTTCATGGATGCCTTTTCAGGGTATAATAAGATACAGGTGGACTTGAACTATCAAGATCATACTACCTTTATTACTGATAGAGATCTTCATTGCTATAAGGTGATTTCATTTGGGTTGAAGAATGTTGGAGCCACTTATCAACGATTGGTAAATACAACATTTGCTAGCTAAATTGGTAGAATTATGGAAGTATATATAAATAACATGATGGTGAAGAGCATCAAGGAAGAAGATCACATATCTGATCTTCAAGAAACCTTTACTAACTTAGATGCTATCAACTTGAAGTCAAACGTTGAGAAATGTACTTTCGGAGTCCAATCTCGCAAGTTTCTCGAATATTTCATAAATGAAAAAGGGATTCAAGACAATCCGGATCAATTAAATGCTTTATTGGTCATCGATCCCGCTAGGAATACTAAAGAAGTCCGGAGACTGATCGGGCTTTTGGCTGCATTGAATCAATTTATTTCAAAATTATCAGGCAAGTATGGTAAGTTCTTTCAAGTTTTAAGGAATGCTATAAATTTTAATTGGTCTCCATAGACTAATCAAGCCTTTCTTGAAATCAAACAACACTTATCTTCGCCCAAGAACTTGTTCAAATCCATTCAAGGAGAGAAGTTTTATATGTATTTACATGTATTAGAATATGCACTAAGTTCTGTGTTAGTAAGTGAAGTGGATAATTACCCTATCCGGTGTATTACATAAGCAAAAGTTTGTTAGAAGCAGAGAAAAGAAATTGGAAAAACTAGCGCTGGCCTTAGTAAAAGCAGCTATAAAAATGAGGCCTTACTTTCAAGTACATTCAACCATAGTTTGAACGTCTTCCCCTTTAAAGAAAATTCTACAAAAAACTGACATATCAGGAAGAATGACTAAATGGTCAGTCGAGCTTGGAGACTCTGATATTGATTTTGCACCTGGAACTGCAATCAAAGCTCAAGGTATAACTAATTTCTTGGTAGAATTTCATACTGAAATGCCCTACGATGGAGCTCAAGAAGAGAAGTTTAAGAAAGAATGGGTAATCTAAACAGACAATGGATCTAGCACGATAGAATGTAGAGCTGGAGTTTGCTTAACCTATCCTTATGGTGACACTATGTACCAAGCCATATGTTTTGGTTTCAGGGCATCCAATAATGAATCATAATACGAGGCGGCTATAGTTTGTTTAAGGTTAGCTCAATTATGTGGAGTAAAGAGGGTCCGATTAGTAAGTGATTCTCATTTACTTATTCATCAGGCTCAGGTACAAGCTGAAACTAAAAAAGATCAGTTGGTGAAGTATTTACAAGTCATTAAGGAAGTAGTCGTAAGTTGTAAAAGCGTCTGGTATGATCATATCCTTAGATTGGACAATATTATGGAAGATTCTTTAGCTACCATAGCCTTCTCTGAAGCGTATCCATGGATTCTTATGCAAGAATATCCATTCATAGGTTTAGTTCAAGGAAAAGAGGGTGAAGCTAAAGAAAATATGAACATATCTTGCGCACAATCCAAAAATTGAAGGTATGAAAGAAAACAATTTATTACGAATGAAGTTCTACCTTCGGATAAAGTTTTGGCTAAAAAGGTGAAGTACAAAGCTCGTGGTTTCATGGTATTGAGAGAAATTCATTATAAAAAATCTTTTACCAGACCTCTCCAATATTGCCTAGGGTTTAAAGAGTCCCAAAATGTTCTATCTGAATTACACGATGAAAAGGGGTCAACACATTAAGGTTATAAAGCTTTAACCAAGAGAGTTTTATTAGTTGGATACTAGTGGCCTACTATAATGGCAGACGCTAAGGATATGGTCAGAATTTGTGATCTTTGCCAGATAATATAAGAATGAAATACACATGCCAACAGTTCCTATGGAGTCAATATCCAAACCCATACCTTTTGATAGATGGGGTTTGGATTTAATTGGACCTCTTCTTATAGCCTCTAGAGGATATCGAACAATAATTGTGGCAATAGACTATTTCTCTAAGTGGGTTAAAGCTGACCCACTAGTTGGAACCACTTCTAAGGCAGATATAAAGTTTATCCTATCTAATATATGTTTTTGATTCGGTATTTCCCGGTGTATTACTACAAACAATGGGCCACAGTTTGATAATAAAGACATGGAAACATTTTGTATTTCCAGAGGAATTCAACATTTTTTTCTTTTCCTTTTCATCCTCAAGAAAATGGGCAAGTTGAAGTTTCTAATCGAACAATTTTAACAGGTTTAAAAAAGAATCTGGAAGCAGCTGCAGGGAAATGGCTGAGCTTTTACATACCAAGGAGAAAACATTTGGGAAACTGGCTCCAAATTGGGAAGGTCCATACACGGTGTGTGAAAGAATCAAGCAATGAACATACAGAATTCAAGACAAAGACGGTAACATGTTGAAACACCCATGGAACTTGAGCATCTGAGGTTGTACTTATAATAAAATTGTCTTGTAAATATTTACTTTGCCGTACTTCAATGTAAATATTTAGGGGCATACTCTTTCCTACCCTGGTGGTGCAGGGAAATTTTTAATAAGGTGTCCGGTTTTAAATGAATATTATCTTATGAATTTTTAATGAATTATAGTGGATACGAAGAGATCGGAAAAATTAAACACCTATTAAACAACTTCAGCCTTCAAATGAAATATCTTTAAAGTGATCCGATAAATTAGACACCTATTAAACACCTTCGATTTTCGAATGAAACATCGTTGAACTAATCGGGTGGATTAGACACTAGTTAAATACATTGGAAACATTAAATACCCATTAAATATCTTTAGCCCTGAAATGAAATACTTGGGATAATCCATTTATACGACTCTTAAAGTATATAAAAATGCAAGAGAGAGAAATGAATGTGAAGAAAACACAACTTTAGAAACTGATCGAATCATCAAAAGATGTCTGATCCACCATTATACAAAAAGCCTTGGCCATCCAAGGACTTTATTTTCAAACACAAAACTGAAAATACATCAGCCTTAGGGCTCGTTCCCTTCGGTCTTTTCCTTACCTTCATTATTTTCTTGTTTTTTTCCTTCCTCATCCTCTTGTTCAGAACTCTTGCCATGAATACTTGAACTTTCATCAGACCCCTGATCGGAGTCAAACCCACTTGGTGAAGAAACACCATGTTTATCACCATATGGCAGGGTATGGAAAGGTATCTCATCGTATGGTACAGACTTCCACAGGGCTCCAAGGTTCTTATTTGGAAAGGTCTCATGGAATAACAAGACCATGTCTGCTTTAAACCCTCATCCTTCTTCTCCAAAAAATCCACCACACCATCAACATACTTCTCCACTGCTGCAGCTATCTCTTGAGTTTGGTTCTGCTTTAGAGAAGTAATTTCTTCTTCTTTCTCTTTAAGAAGTTTCTCTAACTTTCCTTTCTCTTCGGATAAAGAGCTAATGGTGCTTGAATCAGTGGTGTGTTGATCCTTCAAAGACTTAATCTATTTAGTAATAGTTGTTTCCAGTTCAGAATATTTGGTCTGCAGGTCTCCTTGGGCAGTCTTCGATTTTTCCAAATCGGTACTTAAATGCTGGTTCTTATTACTTAAATCCTCCACTTTCTGCTGTTTGGATGAAAGGAAATTCTTTAACTCTTGGTTAGTTATGCAAAGAGAAATAATGTCTCTAGACCGAGCCCTAGCTTGTCTTTCCAAATCAACTATTGGCCTGATGTAGCCCAAGACCGCATGACCTAATGTATCACGCTCACTTGATACTTCAAAAGATTCACCTTCTTAAATCACTTCATTAGACATGGGGTTTGTTTAGGGGAAGGTTCAGTCTATATCCTCCATATCGAACTCACTAAAATACATGTAACCTAGGTCTTCCAGATTAACTTCACTTTTAATGGTAGGCTGATTGGTTGTAGGAAATGCTAGAAGGGAGTTCAGCTTGAACATCTTCGTGTGAAGGAACTTCAATTGGAAGAGTAAGATGAATAGTTGTAGGTCGGAGTAATATCTCTGATCCTATCGTGACCTTCTTCTTTTTCCCATCCCTTTGATCACTACCCTTTTTGTGTCTCTTATGAACGTTTTTCTTAATTTGAGGTGGATGCTACGATCCTTTGGTTTCACCCACCGCTACAGCAACTTCCTCTAATAGGGCAGCATTGATCCCTTCAGGATTATCCGACCCACCCACTTCGGGAATCCGATGCGATGGGTTAACTTCCTCCTTCTTCTTCTGCTTCTTTTTTATATTGTCCAGATGGATAGGGACTTTATTCTGGACTGGCAAGTAGAATTTACCATCATTAGCCCCAGTTCTTTGAGGATGATTTCCTATGAAGGGGGAGTAGTAAGTTGTTCCCAATTGAGCTCCCTCTTTCCACTTGTGTTCCACAAGTGGGTCTCACCATGTTTCCAGCAGTGAAACAGTTGTGGAAGCCAAGACCACATTTCTCTGAGGCTCATTGGTTTAATTTGGCGATGGTGGTCTTCTCAGCCTTCGGGTGCTCTGTAAACATTTTTGAAAATACTACAAAATAAACACAATAAGCAGTTCGGTATAGCAAAATGGAATCTAAATACTAGCAAAAAAAATCTGAATAGAAGTAACCTGAGCTCTTCCGGTACCTGGTCAATTGGCTTTGATTATCTTTGGTGGTGAGCTTTATTCCATTCTCCCAAGCCCTGCTTGTGTAGAGAAACTCAGTCCTCCATGGTTTATCTGCCTCGAAAAAATCATTAACCACTTTATAATCGTTCCCCATATTGTAATGATAGAAGGGAATGTGGTGGGTTCTATACAAGCTAGCCACGACAGAAAACTGCTCCATGGGCATTAGAATCTTTGACAATCTCAAAGCAATAATGTTGGCTAACAGAGTATAACAGGCATTGGCACTCAGTTGGCTTGGGCAAATCTTTATGAAATGAAAATACTTGAACTTCTGGATCTAAGGGGAAACGAAGACCCCAGTTCAACACCTCAGTGTATATTACTAAGTCCGGACTTTACAGTCCATCGGAGTTTCCAGAAGGATGGGAATCCTCACATTAACAGACTCTAGAAAGCCCCATTTTTTCCTACTCCTATCCAATTTGTCAGTATGTGTATTCACATAAGAGATTTAATGAAGGGCAGTAAGTACTTCACACTATCCTTGCAGAAGTTGGGCCCTACTTTCCCCTCTAGGCATTCCGGAAGTGGTTCGGTATTAGGCATTCCCACTTTTCCTTTAGTAGTCCGAACTGCTATCATATCTCCAGTGTTTCTAGACGTCTCTAGTGGGGTATCTTTCCTATATTCTTCCATTTTTTCCTCCATGATACTTGGCCATTGATCGGCCGATTTGGTACTTTTAGCTTCTTTCTCTTTTTGAGTAGGTTCATTATGGCGAAGTGATAGATTCGGATCCAAAGAGAGTCGGGCACTAGTTTTTATTTACTCTGAGCTAATATTTTTTAAGGATGGTGGGGTACTTTTGGATTTGGAGAGTCGGGCACTAGTTTTTAAGGATGGATTTTCTCCGGGTTGTAGCGTTCTCGGCATCTGACCCAATAGCAATTAAGACTGAAGGTTTCTTGACACTTGAAACTATTTTATCTTTTGAAAAATACTTTGTGTGTATTTAAACAGATAATTTAGAATGTAGGGTAGATAAATTTGGAACAAAATGGTTTTTTTTTAAATACCGAGGTTTTGGAGGAAGATGAACTCTTGTCCGGCTCTGGAACGGTTTGGCTAATCATTCCACCAGGAGCAGCTGGGAGCCCAACAACGATTTTGACTTTCTTTCTTTCTTTTTTTAACTCAGATAAATTCAACCAGCTTCCTTGGATCAGAGCAGTTCTATTTGTGAACATAAGAGTCTATCTAACGATGAACGAATCAAAGATTTAAGCTTTATCTCTTTGGAAACTAAAATTTGAATTTTTTTCTCACTCTAGAAATGGAAACAATAAAAGAGTTATTTATATATAGGTGAGAAAATACTTGAGTACTTCACCTAGGAGAGATAATCATCTAAGAAATAATTAGGGACTAGTAACCTAGGTAAATTGATTTTCCAAAAGATACGTGCAAGTACCTAGAGAAAATCGGCTGAGAGATCGAACCAGAAACTAACACGTGTAATTCAAAGCTCTTCATTAAAACTAACCTTTGGACTCCTTTTTACCAAGAGAAAATCCATTCAGATCTGATCAAGGTCTTATTTTAGATAATTAGGCATTCCAAAACATTCTGATTCATGCCTTCTCTTTAATAATTATCTCTTCCAAAACATTTTTGAAAGAACTAAAAGGGCTACTGATAGGTTCAGATATTTTTGGAAGGTCATTGGGACAAAACCCAAAGGGTTAATTTTGAAATACTCAACACTAATGTTTTGATGGACAATAAACCTAAGTGGACTATGAATCTACTGTGTACTACACCTTTATGGGTTCGGGCTTTAAAAACCTTGAGGTAGATCTGAGTCCAAGATCTGACTCGAACGGCCCATGGGTCACAAACCAAGAGTATAAATACCCCAACCAACCACATTTATTACTCTATTAAACACAAGACCAAAAATACTCTTAGATCAGAAATAATTCACACTAGCAGAGAGCTATATTTTTACAAGTTCACCCCGGTTGTGATCACGACAAAGGCACACTGCAGGTCCAAGAACTTGTAGTTTTCATGATTTTTTTTGTGATGCTTTCGAGCAAAGTTATTGTACATACCCCATACAGAGGTGTAGTTAACTAATTTAGATACTTCTTATATCATATGTATATACGTTTGCAAGTTCATTTCATGTTTAATACATTTAAGTTATGTTTGTATGATGGGACAATATGTTTCTAATGCTTTATTTACATGTTTTGCATGTTTAGGGTAACTGATTATTCAAAGTATTTTTTATTTTTGTGTATTGTTCTATGTGTTTAAGGTTTCACAGTTATTTGACCCCATTATATATGCATTGAAAAACATCTAGTGATTTGAATGTAAAATCACAAGATGGGAGGTAACTACTGATTGTTGCTGGAACATTGACTCTGGGATGTACAAAGTGATGCCCTACGTGCCTAGGAATTATTTCGTTTTAGGTACACATAATTTGATTGGGATTCATCTCTCTTTAGATGTCTAACTACTAGATGGGATATATTACATCTTTTAATTACTTCAGATGTTCAAATTTTATTATGGTACGACGAATTTAGGTCTTATATAGTAATATAGATATCTGGTCACGTCAGTACATATTATAATACAAGCATTCTTATACTAATTCTCTAATAATGATTGTTGGACATTGTATCCTACCTACATGGGAAACGTCACGTGATTCATGAATGGCAAGGAGTTTGAGGGCTTACAACTTAGAAATGGTTGTGTGTGTGTAAACTGACCCTTACTACTTGATAAGGTTGGAAATATTTGAGGGCAAAGAGCGGAATGTGGGTTGGATGTCTCTTAGGGTCATTTTAGACTCAAAATAAAGATTATGCTAAGTAAGCTGAGTGCCTACTAACCAAGTTGTGTGTCAGCCTTATATTTTATCAATAAATATGTACAATAAAGAACGTTTCGTACACAGTGGGAGCTCATGAATCCGAAAGTATCCGATAAATAGTCAAAAGATCAGAATTTAAGTGGGTTAGAACATTCTCTCTCTAGATATTAAATACAAGCACTTCAATTATCTTTCTACCATCTACCCAAAATTAAATAATTTTTCTAACACTTACCTAAAATACCCTAAGATTAGATTTAATCATCACCTGATTGGTGACCATAGTGGGGGCAGAATGTACCCGAATAACAATATTTAAAACCTAGCTTGCAAATTAACCTCCAGAGTTCTTTGAGACATGGATCTCAAAATGCAGATAGATCCCCCTTGAAAACGAGGGGATCAAAGGTGATAAGGACCATTTGAACACATCCCATGTGAATCATGATACTAAGAAAAGACTTTTCATACACCCCCTCTCGATATATGATGGGAGCCAATAGCCTAACAATCATCTCGAGCAATTTAAAAAACTAAATGATGAGTTTTAATGACGATGACAAGCTGGTATAACAAATTTCGATAAGGATTAATCAATAATTTCGATATATTTTGGATGGAATTCCAAAGGTAGTTTGTGGGAAGTAAAGAACTCAAAGGAAATAGTGATACAATAATTCATTGTGGGCAATATCTGAATGAATCTTTGAAAGATTACATCAACCATTTTGTGAACACTAAATTTGGGTTGGCATACTATTTTGAGCAAATGGTTATAGCTTCGGTACGAAAAGGTTTATTACTTGGTAAGTTGGCTAATTCAGTGACTCAAAAGAAAGTAATGACCTGGGGTGGATTGTTGACCCAGGTCGGAAAACATATTACTGTAGAGAAAACCAAGATATTGAGGCAAACTCTTCAATATAAGTCTGCACCTACAACCTCTATCCCATAAGCTAGTAACCAGTCGCAAGCCACAGTCAGCAACCGTCTGAGGGACTCTGGACAAGGTTCTCATCAGCCCAGATATCTGATCAGGATTAACAGTCTAGGACACGAGGGAATCAATGGGTCTAGCCTGATTATTATGTAGATCTAATTGAGAAAGTGGCTACCATCTTTGATATGACCAAGACAGTTCCGAAGGCCATCACCGATCCAACCTCCGAAGTAAAATCGAAACACACGGTTCTATAGATATCGTAATGATGTGGGACATGACACTAAGGATTGTACTACTCTAAAACAAGCGATACAGAACATGCCACAATCTAGTGCAAGTGGGGCACAAACTGCACGACCCAATGTCTAAAGGCAGAATACCAAAGTTTCCAAACAAGAAAGTACAATGGTAATTGTAGATTCGAAATATCTAGATCATAATCCAGACCAGGGTCGAATAACCATGCTAACAAAACAATATTGGATGTGTTTCCAAACTATTCTGTTTCTTCGAATCATTAACCATTTTTTTTGGGGAGATACGATGAGAACATCTTCGAGCTGCTCTAGGAAAATAAATTTGGTTAGTTTTACCACACAATTGGAAGGGAAATTGCTACACACTTCTATCAAAACCCTTCTCCATTCATAATCTTTGATGAAGACGACTTAAGAGGTGTCAGAGGCCCACATAAGGATGTTGTGGTAATATGGGAACCTATTGAGAGCACAGAGATCCGAAGAATTTTGATTGACATGGGTAGCTCAGCCAATGTCTTGTTTCTGTCTACTTACAAACAGATAAAGAACCTATCAGTTATTCAACGGTCAAACATGATTATAGTAAAGTTTATGAGCAACTTTGCTGATGTCATTGGAGAAACCGAAAATGAAGCACTGTTAGGCAAAAGACCATTTAAGAAAATGATAAGGGTTTTGTATGTGGTAGTAGATTGGCCGACTCCATATAATGAAATTTTTTGGAAAATCTTGGTTGTAAAAAATGCACGTGGTTGTGTCAAAATTTTACCATCACCTAAAATACGCGGTTGGAAATCAAGTGGGAGTGGTTTGGAGCAACCAAAAAGTGATCAGGGATGTTATGTCACCGCACTTGCTCCAAAATATTTAGAAACCATGGTAACCAAAAAAAGAATAACAATTACTAGAGTCATCTTTAGATCCAAACAAGGTAGATGATATAAGAGAGAATCATAGTGTTGGTATCCTAGTTGAAGAGATCGAAGTGCATGGTTTAGCAGATGGGACAAATGTTAGAATTAGAGCCAAATTGCAACTAAAGTTGAAGGAAAATTATTATATTTCTAATCCAAAAATTTACATGTGTTTGCTTGGTGCAATGGAGATGCAACTGGTGTACCAGCAAGTATCATTTTCCATAACCTATCTGTATGATCTGATGCAAGTTTAGTAGTCCAAAGAATGAGGTATTTTTCTAAAGAAAAATCTAAAGTCATAGTTCAAGAAATGTACAGATTGACTAAGGTGGGGCATATTCGAGAATTCCAGTATCCACTTTGGACTTTAATTCCGGTGCTTGTTAAAAAAAGAATGATGAATAGAGAATGTGCATTGATTTCACAAATCTCAACATAGTATGTCCCAATGATATTTTTTTTGTTCCTCGAATAGATTAGTTGGTGAATTATACTTCAGGAAATAAATTGTTATCTTTTATGGGTGCTTTTGTTGGGTACAATTAAATATAGATAGATCGAGATGATCATGACCATACCACATTCATCATTGATAGGGGGCTGTATTGTTACAAGGTAATGCATTTTGGGTTAAATAATGTTGGGGCAACTTACCAGAAATTGATCAATAAAGCATTTGGCAGTTAGGTCAGAATAAATGTGGAAGTTTATATTAATGACATGATGGTAAAAAACCCAAGGGAGGATGATCATATAATTGACCTCCAAGACATTTTTCTAACTTTGAGGCCATCACTTTATATTTAATCTTGAAAAATGTATATTCGGTGTCTGATCCAGTAAATTTCTTGCAACATCATCAGTGAGAAAGGGATCCAAGTTGACCCAAAGGTTTATATCAAGGTCATTAGATAAGTGGGCACAGTTTTTCAAAATACTGAAAAATGCCAAAGACTTCAATTGGTCCCGAAATTGTGATAAGGCTTCTGTTAAAATAAAACGACATTTATTTTTTCCTAAAACTCTATTCAAACCCGTCATTGGAGTGAGACTCTACATGTATCTAGTATTGTTGGATTATGCTGTAAGTGCAGTATTAGTTCGAGAAGTTGGTAACTATCCCTAACATGTTTACTATATTCATAAGAGTTTGTTGGATGCTAAAAAAAGATACCTTAAGTTGGACAAGTTAGCTTTAGCCTTGGCGATAGCGGCCATAAAAATAAGGTCTTATTTTCAGGCGCATTCTATCATGGTTCGAACATCTTTTCCTCATAGAAACATGTTACAAAAATGGATATATCAGGTCGGATGACTAAGTGGTCTGTGGAGTTAGAGGATTATGATATCGGCGTTGCTCACTGAACGAGAAACAAAGCTCCAGCTATAGCTAAATTCTTGGTTGAGTTCCATTCGGAGAGGCCCTATGAGGAATCTTCGACCCACAAAAAAGAATAGATATTCGAAAAAATGGTAGATCCAGTAAGATGGGGGTGTAAAGTTGGAATTCGCTTACTTCCCCCTTCAAAGATTCAATGTACCAAGCTATACATTTTGGATTTAAGGCATCAAACAGCGAAGCTGAATACGAAGCAGCTATAGCTGGTTTAAGGCTAGCTCATATATGTGGTGCCAAACGAATCTGATTGTTTAGTTATTCTAGAAATTCATACATCAAACACTAATGCAATCTGAAACCAAGAGAGAATATTTGGTAAAGTACTTACAAGTGTTAAAATAAATTCTGTATGTTTTAAATATGTGATAGACGAACATGTACCAAGGTCAGAAAATTCGATGAGGATTCCATAACCAATATTATATAATCAGAAGCTTACCCTTGGATTATGGTGCAACCATGACCTTTTATAACAACAACTTATGAAATACAAGTTGATACTGAAGAGAGTTTCCAAATATCAGCCACAGTTTGTCAGGATTTCAGGGATCCTAGCTGAATACAAAAGTTTAGCGAAGAAGTTCAAGTTCCAAGCACATGGTTGTTTGGTTTTAACAGGGATCATCTATAAAAGATATTTAATGAATTCCAATAAATTTACTACGTTGTCTCAGATCCAATGAATTCCAATCATTATGTCTGAGTTACATGATAGGGAAGGATCGACTCATTATGGTTACATGGCTTTGATTAGAAGGGTTTTATTTGCAATGTATTATTGCCATCTATTATGACAAATTCTAAAGAGCTAGTTAAAAGATGTGATCCCTGTCAGAGGTATGGAAATACAATACACGTTCCAGCAATTACCATCAAGTCAGTATCCAAAGCAATACCCTTTGATAGATGGGGACTTGACCTGGTCATACCCTTTCCAATGGTAGCTGGAGGATGTCAAAATATTATCTTGGCAATTGATTACTTTTTGAACTGGGTAAAAGCCACACCTCTCTTTGGAACGACTTCCAAAGAGGTAATTAAATTTATCCTCTCTAATATTTTTTGTAGGTTTGGAATTCGTAGACATATTACCCCAAACAACGACCCTCAATTCGACAACAAAGACATGAAGGTGTTTTGTGCATCAAGGGGAATTCATCATTATTTTTCCTCACCTTTTCATCTCCAATCTAGTGGAAAGATAGAGGTCGCAAACATGACTATTCTGATGGGTCTTAAAAAGAACTTTGAAGGAGCAGTCGGTAAATTGCATAATTATCTCAAAGAAGTATTGCGGGCTTATGGAATGGATGCAATCGCTCTAATAGAAGCTATTCTTCTTTCTATTAGGGCCCAAAATTATTCTGAAGAGGAAAATGGAGATGCAATAAGGGCTCAACTAGACTTGATTGAAGAAAAGAGAATAAAATCTCATTTAATAACTATACATTACCAATGTTTGATGAGGAGTAAGCTTGCGTCTAGAGTACGAAAAAGAGATTTCCAAGTGGGGGACAAAGTCCTGAGAAAAGTATTTATGCACACTAGAGAAGATTAAGTAGGGTACATATCTGTTAGTTGACCACGAAGGCAACCCTTTGAGGCACCCGTGGAATGTCGAATACCTAAGGTTATATTTTTTTAATAAATTCATGTTGTAAATATTTACTTTGTTTCCATCCAATGTAAATATTATAGGGCATACTCTTTCCTACCCTGTTGGCGTGGGAAGTTTTTAATGAGGTGTCTTAATCGTTATTAATATATCGTTTTTTCTTTAAAAAAAATATGTTTGTAATTGTATGGAGTTTTCATTAACTTCAAATAGATTACTTTCGAATGACTCAGGTATATCTAGTTTTTATTGCATTTGAATGGCTTAAGTGCAAGTTTTATTGTCTTTGAATGGACCACATTCGAATGGTTTAGGTGGATCAAGGTTTTATTGCTTTCGAATGGCTTAAGCGCAGGTTTTTATATCCTTCGAATGGAATACCTTTGAATGTCTTAGGTTGATCAAGTTTTTATTTCCTTCTAATGGATTACCTTTGAATGGCTTAGGTTGATCAAGTTTTTATTTCTTTCTAATGGATTACCTTCTAATGACTCAAGTGTAAGTTTTTATTGTCTTCGAATGAATTATGTTTTAACATTAATCATATTTAGATAAATTAATCTTAGGATATGGAGATAATAATGTATGAAGAATTAAAAAAAATTATAAATTGATTGATAATATAAGGTGCCATGGGTGATCCAAGGGCTTAGTAAAATCCGATGAGAAAAATAAAAAATGCCTTGGCCAAGCCAGTGGCTTGCACAAAAGTATCTGATTTGAAATTAAAACAACAAAACGTCTTGCAGACATCAAGGGCTTGCATAGAAACAAATACATCAAAATATACTGACCTTAGGGGTCGTTCCTGATGAGTTCAGATAAATTCACCAGTGCTTACTGAGATTTCCATACAAGGGAAATTCGGACATAAACTGCCCACTGAACTATCCGGACATGACAAAAGTATAAAATGACTAAACACATTTTGACTAAACTATGTGCTAATCAGCTTATTAAGTAAATGAGTCCTTAAACTTGACTCGTCTCCATAATTTGACCCGAAAGCCCATGGGTCCATAATTAAGGGTATAAATACCCCAACTACTTTTATTAATGAGGGTAATGAACATTTAATACAACCAGGCAGCTCATATCTCTCACTACCAAACACCCAAACATTTAATACTCTCAAAACTTTCCAAAACACTTGGCAAAATTACCCTCAGCTTAAAATAAACCTCACTAGTTCCCATCGGCTTTTATTCCTTCTCCTTCTGGACTCTCACCATCAAATCCCTCTTTATCAAAACCATCTTTAGATGACTCATCATAAATACCAAGTTGATCATCTAAAGGTATGTCATGAGGAAGCACGTCCACTGGCACATGTCCCCACAATTCCCCAAGGGTTAACTTAGGGAATTTCTTGTGAATAACAACACTATATCCGATTTGACTGAGTCATCTCTTTCTTGTAAAGATTCTATCATTGTAACGACATATTCATCAACAATATCGACTATATATTGATTAGACGTTTCCTTGAGAGAGGTAATATGACCCTATTGGTTCTTGATAAGAGCCTCATTGATTTTTCTTGTCATCTAACAAGTTCTCAATGATATATTTTTCATCGGATTGTTATTTTTCAATGAGGTAATCTCCTCAGAAGTGGATGACTGCAAGCTTCACGATCGGATTTCACTTGGACTAGTTTATCCTTAACAGACTTCACCTCTCCATTTAGACTTTCAACCTTGTTATTTTCTTCATCAACTAAATTCTTCATATTCTGATTCTCACCCCAAGAGAGGTTATTTATTCAAGTTAAGACCTTACTTGTTTTTCAAATTCAACTATTAGCCTCACATAGCCCAGAACTAGATATTCTGACTTATCATTCTTCTTTAATAATTTTAAGGGAACCTCATCGATACCACAATATTTGCAGCACTTGTAGATTCGGGGAAGACGACATCACAGACATAAAATTTGAAAGTCCCTATATCTTCTATTGGATCACCATCTCCAAACATTGTTCTTTCAGATGGGTAATTAATTGGGAATAAGGATTGGATACCATGGTCGTAGGAGGAAAAAACAACTAGAATGATTGGAGGGAGAAGTTCGGTTCGAAGTATAATCTCCGAACAAAAGTATTCTTCTTTTTCTTCTTTCTTTTATCACTACCCTATTTGCCCCTTTTGTATCCCTTCTTCTTCTTAAGAATAGGTTATTCCAAAGGAACCTTTCCATCTTCAATAGTGGCAGCAACAACGTCCGGCAATGATGCGTCAATTTCATATGGCCTCCACTCATTTTCCAAGTTAGCAACGAACTATAACGGGCCCTTCTTGTTCTTTTTGTTCTTATTATGATGGTTGGGATCTCTACTCCCGACCGACATATATAATTTTACATCAACTGTCTCAGTTATGTAAAGGATTTTAATAGTTCGAGGACGAGTGATGAATTGCTCCCATGTCGGTTACCGAAAAGGGTTGGTCCCCCATAGATGGGATCTGACACAATTGCTAGGGGTAAAGCATTTTTGGAATTCATTAGACCATTTTTCATGAGCCCATTAATTTAGTTTCCCGAAAATCACTTTTGCATCGTCCATATGTTGTAGGAATGGCTTCAAAATGGCAGATATTATTTTTTTATTAGAAATAAATAACAAATGTTACATAAACTAACATGAATATAAAATAAATACGAATAGACTTACGTGTGTTTTTCTAGTGTCTATTAAGTTGGCTCAGATTCCCTTTAGAGGTAATCTTTCTGCTATTTTCGAAAGCCTTGAGGCTATAATAAAAATGAATATAAGCATTGCGAGATAGACCCGCCACAGCAGCCAGTTTCTTCCATTGTCATTGGAATTTTAGAAAGCCTTGAGCCTATGATGCTAACCATTAGTGAGAACCAAGAATTTGGGTTAGCTTGGCTTGGGCACAACCTGGCCAGATTTAAGTACCTCACTATCGCATGGTCCAAGAGAAATCGAAGACCCTGGTTGAGCACATCAGTATAAACCACCTACTCCCTAACCCCACAGTCCATCAGAGTCTCTCTGGATTAGGTACACTTAACTCTAAAAAAATCGGAGAATCCTCATTTGGCTCGGATTCTCTCAAATTCAGATTCGTTGAAGTAGAGTTAGGTCTGACACGCACTACCAAAGATGAAGGAAGAGGTTTGATTTATGCTTCGGCGGTTTTGCCTTTTCCTTTTCTTTGGTTATCACTTTCTTCTAAATTCTCAAGAATCTTCTTCTTCCATAGCCTCGGATTTCCCTCAATATGGACAAATGTCTCAAGAGGAGAATCTCCATATTAATGTCCTCCATATTTTCATCCATAACTTGTGGTCTGGAATCTGAAGGCCCTGTGGGTTGAGCATAAAGAAGACTCAGCTGCAGAGTTGTATGGGTCCCCCCCACATTTGGGACTAATGGGATTTTGGTTGCAAGGGCAGTAATGTCTTTTTCCTCATTCGGAACTTGTGGTGAGGGGTTATTAACAAGTGTGGGTTTGTCAGTTGACTGAGTTTTGTTGGTATATTTATTTTTAGCCTTAGAAAGTCTAGTAAGTCTACGTGGAGTACGCTCATCATTATCTGATCCCATAACTTTGAAGGTAAAATGATTTCAACGGTTAGTAGCCCCTTGGGATTGGGGATGACCTGATTGTTTAATGAGTGTGACCAGATGACGGGAACGATTGGGCAGTCGATGTAGGTTCGGAAGAAACACAGTGCTTGCTGTAAGGGTAAACCCCTATGTACTCAGTAGATTGAGTAACGACTACCATGCCCGAGGAGGCATGTAACCCAACAACGGCTCTGGCTTTATTTTTCTCTTCCTCTAGCTCGGACAAATTTAGCCAACCGCCTTTAGTTAGAGTTTTTTAGCTATAAACATACAAACCCTTAAAAGATACCTGAAAAGATGATTTACGGTGGCTAATTTGGTTGCTAATTTGGATTTGACAGTAGTAGTTAGGGAGCTCTAGAGAAGTGTAACCATTTCTCTCCTTTGATTGGATGGTTTTAACTAGGGTAAAACAAGTTCGTGGGTCCAATAAAAAATTAACATGTGTCTAAAAAAGAATAACTAATTAAAATTTGTAACATTTGGATAGTAACCATTCTTAAATAAAACCTGTGGAAGCCATTCTGATATGCGTCAGTTAGCTCTCCCAAAATACCTTTGAGGGAGCTAAGGAGGCTAGAAAATAGGATCGAAAATCCTTGGCGGCAAAGAGGGAAAAGTGGGTAGAATTTATCTTAGGGGTATTTAGACTCGAAATAAAGATTATACTGAGTAAGGTGTGTGCCTACTCACCAAGCTGTGTGGCAGCCTTATATTTTTTCATTAAATGTGTATAATAAATAATGGTTCATTGGCCTAAGGGCTCATGAACTTGACCCATATGCATAACCTAATCCGATTGGCCCATGGATCCTAAATTATCCTATAAATAGTCAAAATAGCAGTATTTTGGGTTCGAACATTCTATCTTTACATATTAAATACAAACACCTTAATTATATTTTTACTATTTACCCAAAATTAAATACTTTGTCTAAACACTTACCTAAAGTACCATTTGATCAGATTTTATCATCACCATTAGTGATTACCAAAAACAATTCTGATGGTGAGCACTTCTCGTATGATATTGTTGTTGCGTTTACACGCACCATACTCATGCTTAACATTATTTTAAGTGATAAAAGGTTCATTAGTTAACTATGAATTAGTCAAGTATGACATATACGGAAGGTTTGGTTGGTTTGGAGATATGGCTCAAAACCTACATTGTCTAGCTTTAAAGTACTGGCTTTAGAGGTAATGTATAAAATATTTGCGCCTACCGTCTCCCCTAATTATTATGATGAGTGCGGTACATACCTTCACTATGTTTTAGATTAGTTTGGTATAAAATTCAAAAAAATTTCACTAATACAGTGTTTTTAGTTGCTCAACTACTAGCGACCAATTCAAAAACTCATTCTAGGTCCTCAAATTATTAAGGGAGGGGGTATTTAATTAGTGGATAAGGGAAATTTTAATCTTGTTGGCCTCCATGACATTAATCTTTGTCTTATAGACTATTTACCTCACACACTTCCACAAAAGAACATCAATGAGAAAAGGGTGAACTTTGTGTGGTGGAATCATTCTAACCGAATCACTGGGTATGTCTTATAGAGAGGAGTCCTATAAGAGTTTTTTAGTTAACAGACCGTTGTCATGTTATTAGAAAATGACATGATTTCTCACCTTGATATGATTTTTGTTAATTCCCCTCAAGTTGAAATTAAAAAATTGATTTAGAAACTGTCATTTATGAAGTAGAATGGTCATGTCAAGGTTAGAGAACACATCTATGCAATGGATGATGTTCATAGGAAAGTTAAGGACCTACAAGTTAACCTTCTAAAGACTATTATAGTGACATACATTTTTATTTCCTTACACCCTAAATTCAAGGTCTTCAAAATGACCTACTATTTCCTTGAGAATGAGTGGGATATGATCAATATTATAACTAGTCTAGTCAACGGGAATATAAGCATTCAGAGCAATACACTTTAGAGGCTAATATGGTCGATGTCGACACGAGTAATCCTCAAAACAAGAGGAAAACACTCATATGTAGGAGTTGCACAAGCTAAGTCTTCGGGATTCGATAAAAAGGGAGGAGACTCGAACAAGGAATATGGAAAAAGTTATCATGTTTCCACTAAAAGAGAATAAATCATTAGAAAATGAATGACCCCATGTACTATGCTTGGTTAGCCAAGAAAGGTAAACTCTCTTCTATAAATTCAGAGTTTACTTTAGTTTTAACGGAAAATGATACATGGTAAGGGATATAACAGTAACAACTAAGGTATGTGTTACTTTATATGGACCTGTTCAAATCCTTCAAGGGAGAAGTTAAATTACAATAAGGCAAATGGATTAAGACTGTCAGATCTAATCGTGACGGAGAATACAATAGAAAATATGATAGATCAGGGGAACAACGTTATGTGTCATTGAATCTCTACCTTTAGTAATGTGGTATTTTCTCTCAGTTTACCTTGTCGGGTTTGCCCAATGAACGATGTATCTGAAAGGAGAAATCACACATTAATGAATATGCTCATGAACAAGATTTCTCATACAAGTCTACTATATTCACTATGGCAAAAAATATTAAGTGTGCAACATATATCCTAAATAGGTCATCTTCTTCATAAATAACTAAAACACTTCATGAACTATTTAGAGTGTGTAAGCCTCACTTATAGGATTTCCATTTTGGGGGGTGTCCAGCATAAATAAAGACTTACAGATC
The DNA here is from genome assembly GCA_036936605.1 of Limnanthes douglasii subsp. nivea. Lineage (NCBI taxonomy): Eukaryota > Viridiplantae > Streptophyta > Magnoliopsida > Brassicales > Limnanthaceae > Limnanthes > Limnanthes douglasii. The sequence continues at coordinate 77,939,053 of JAUPFV010000003.1, read as the reverse complement.
TCGTGAGCAAGATCTGGCTTTAAAACACCTCATGAACTATTCAGAGGGCGTAATCCCAACTTCAACGATCTCAATATTAAGAATGTCTAACATAAGCGAAGGCCTACATGCCTAGTGAGCAAAAGTTGGACTAAAAAATAGCTAGTTTCAATTTCGTAGGGTACCCAGACCACTCCAGGTTTACAAGTTGTTCGATCTCACTAGGCGATTTATATTTGAGATAACAATTTCAATATTTTGTTTGAGGTTACATAATTTAAGGATAATGATTTAAATAACAACATCAATTTAAAAGAATAGTTGGAACCAATTCATGCAGTCTCTAACTTAGATGGGTCGGCTACACTTAGCTTAATGGTCAACAATAGTATTTTAGAGAATTCATTTATAGTTCCTCTAACTAATGTTATGCCTCTATCTCCTATAGAGAATGCTAATGTTGGTTTTGATGAATAAGTTCAGCTGCTTCAATAAATAGAACAAATTAATGAGTCAACATTGCGTAGATCCACTCGCAAGAGGAGAAATCTAATCTTTTTTTTAACTATGTGTCATTTCTCAGTGAAATTGAAGGTACTTCAGACACTCTGGAAGAGGACCCTGAAACCTTTCAAGATGTCATCAAGAGTTTAAACTTTACATTCTGGAATGAAACAATGGATGCAGAGTACATATTGATGTATGATATTTTAGTTTGGGATCTTACAACTTTATCTCAAGGTATGAAAGCACCATAATGTAAATGGTAGTTTAAAACCGAACACGATGATTCATTTAAAAATAAAATAAATATGCAAAGCTCGTCTTATAAAGAAAGGGTACAATCAAACTAAAGTTATTTATGATATGGAGACATTTTTATCCAATATCATCGAATGACTCATTCAAAACAATCATGACTCTTGATGCTCATTTTGATTTACAGCTCCACCAAATGGATGTTAATTATGTGTTTTTCAATGAAGACATTGATGAAATGATTTACATGAAGAAGCCTAAAACATTTATGGTCGAAGATCCAAAGTCGATGGTTTATAAATAGAGGAAATCCATTTACGGGTTCAAACATGTGTCTCGTTAATGGTATCACAGATTCCTAGACATTGTTACATCTTTCGGTCTAAGATTGTGTATACCACAAGATTAGTCAGGGTAAAACGATATATTTAGTTCTCTATGTCGATAATATACTCATAACCACTAATTAAGTAGGGTTGCTACACAACACTAAAAATATTTCTATCAGATAAATTTGATATGAAAGACCTTGGGGAAGATTCATATATGTTATGTGATAAGGAAATAGAACTTCGAGGATTGAAATGTAAGAGAATAAAACTTGTTATGACAGATTGTATAAACAGAGGAGAGAATTATAACTTTATATTTTAGTAATTGACTAACATATAATTAACCCCCTTTTTGTAATTGTTTCAATTGGAGCTAAGCCTTTGCACCTCTATATAAAGGCCAAGGCTGATCTAATAAAAGGTTTGACTCTTTGAGATAGATTACTTTTATGATTTAACTTTCTCTCTCTAAAATCTATTTATTTCTCTACATTGTTACTTCTCTCAATTTTACTTGGTCGATCCAAATATTAACTCACCATATTGACGACTTCACTAGGGTCTGATCATTGATTAGTGCCTTGTTCGAATTTTCTCTTTTCTCCATTTCGAATCTTAGAAAACTCTAAATTTTAAATAAATCCAAGACGTGAGAACGATCCATTAGTGCGATTGGATTTTGAACCATTGAAAAAAGATTCGCAAGGGGCTGATGATAGACAAGAAGAATTTATACCGGTTTGACAGACTCAATCATATATAAAAGTTTGAATAAACCAACTGTTGGACAAGATTACAGCTTTGAATGAAAAATACGAACAGAGAGAGCAGGAGATTCAGCCAGCTATGCTGAAATCCAAAATAAGACAAGTAAACGACAAAAATGATGTTGGCGATCAATCTGATCGATCTTGCACTAATCGCCAAATCAAAAGTGAACAAAAAAACCGTAGTTCGAATGACCTAAAGAGCGTTATACTTCTCAAAAAGACAAAAAAGATAAACAAAGTATGTGGCATCGAGTGATGAAGAGATAGAATGCTCTGGATCTGATTTCAAAAGATATCAAGAATCTTCGAAAGAAGAGAATGATGAACCTCGTAAATCTATAAAAGATTATAAAGATAGAAGGGAAAGTGTACCTTGATGCTTGATGGAAGCAAACTGGTGTGAAGGAAATACATCAAACCAGTAGAATGTTGTGGATGATCAAAATTTGTATGCTGTGGTGGGAACAAAGGATCAATATGTTCAACGTGTTGATTGGAGGAATTATCCAAAACACTTTGATATTCGAAGTTTGACAAATTCGATGGGATGCAAGACTCGGAAGATCACATCGAACAGTTCAAGAATTGTATGATGAATTTCGAGGATGACAACAGGGTGGTTTGTCGGGCTTTCTCTCAAACTTTCAAGGGAACAACTTTGGCGTAGTATAATAGAATTATGAGGGGGTCAATTTCAAATTTCATAGATGTTTACACTGCTTTTCGAAGACAATTTGCGGGGAGCAAGGAATGCGAGCAAACAGAGATACAATAACTCAATGCAAGCATGTATCAGGAGAAAAATTGAAATATTACACCAAACGGTTTGTCTTAGCTAAAGCGAGTTTAGATAATTATGAGGAGATGGTAGCAATGACAGCCTTTCAGCAAGGATTACTACCATGAGATCTGGCTAACGAAACAACAAAACGAAGAGCTTTAACTTTTGGAGCACTAATAGCTCAAGTAGAGGACGAAATCAAGGTGGAAGAGTCGATCAGGGTTCAAGGAGTAGTTGGAACTGGTCAAAATAATTCTGGGCAGGTGCCTAATAATCAGGGGCAATCTTTGAATTATGCCTAACAGGCACGTCCGAGGAACAACAACCTACCACCTCAAACTGGAGGATACTCAAACCAAGCATTATGGTAGCAATTTCATAGGCCAAGGTCTAATCAATGGATAAGGCATGAGTATTATACTGATCTAAGTTAGAGTGTTGCTACAATCTTTGACAAAGCTAAAGGGTATGTCAATTTCAGGAAGCCTGCTCCAATTAATAGGCCTAGGGAGGAGCGAAACAACAAGTTTTGCAGGTATCACAACGAAATCAGACATGATACTGCGGAAAATGAAGTACAAAATTTGATTGAAAATGGAATTTTGTTGAGTGCATCGTAGAATCCTATCGTGTCGACTTCATAGACAATGAATCCATATGCACAGGCTGAAAATTTGATAATTTTGGACTCGAAGGTTGATAATTTTGATGCAACATCGAAATACTTATATGCAGATCCATATCCGTTAATCTTAATGGAAGTAGATGAAACATTAAAGCGAGGACACGTTCGAAGCCTTTGTGAATATTTTGAGTCCTTGGAAATATTTGGAGGCGATACTATGACTGGTAATACTGATAGTTCAAGGAAAATGCATATAGTGAGTCTAGCTACTCAGATAGAGGGAAATATGTCTACCTATTTGTATGGTAAGAGAGACGTTCCCTTTATTATTTTTGATGAGATTTATAAGGTACTGTAGGAACACATGAGGATGCGGTGGTTATTGGATCAGAGATTGCTGGTGTCGAAATCCGACGTGTGCTGATAAACACGGGGACTTCTGCGAACTTTCTTTTTAAACAACTTATGATAGACTGTGCAACCCTCCTTGGATTTCCCAATCATAAGGTACTATCGTCGGTTTTACTAGAGTAACTATGCAATTAATTGAGGAATTTGAGGGGGGGGGTGAGTTTTGGAAAGATACGTTTCAAGAAAAAGGTTCAAGTGCTTTTTATGGTGGTGGGCTGTCCAACAACTATAATTCCATTTTTGGAAGATCATAGTTATCAAGGATGTATGACGATGTGTCAACAATCCTTTTGGATTAAAGAATGTTGGGGCGACATATCAAAGATTAATGAATAAGGAATTTGCTTCTGAGATCGGAAAGAACACAAAGATATATATCAATGACATGGTGGTAAAAAACTTAACAGATGATGCACACTTGGAAGATTTAAAGGAGAGTTTTTTGAATTTAAGAGCAATAAGACTAAAGTTGAATCTAGAAAAGTGTACCTTTGGAGTTCGATCAGGGAAATTTTTGGGTTATGTTATTATCGAGAAAGGGATAGAAGCTGACATAGAACAGCTAAAAGTTGTTGTATCAATGAAATCTCCTAGAACTATCAAAGAAGTGCAAATCGTGACAGGAAGTTTAGCTGCTCGAAAAAATTCATTTCTATATTTTCGCAGAAATGTTTCCCTTTCTTTCAAGTTCTACAAAGACCAAAAGAATTTTAATGGACTTTGGAGTGTGAAGCAACATTTTCATGTATCAAAGATTTGTTATCATAACCTAAAATATTGTCTAAACCTTGAAGTAGAGAACAATGTTTTCTATACATTGCGGTATCTAATTTTGGATTAAGTGTAATATTGATAATTGAAGACACATGAATTTCAAGGCCAATGTACTATATCAGCAAGAGTTTGGTGGCAGTAGAGAAAAGATAGTTGTAGCTTGAAAAATTGGCATTGGTAGTTGCTGCTAGAAAAATGCACCTCTATTTTCAAGCTCATACCATTGAGGTTCAAACTCAGTTTCCATTAAAGAATGTTTTTGCAGTGCCCGCATATTTCTGAGAGGATGACTAACTGGTCAGTTGAACTGGGAGGTTTTGACATCACTTTTTCACCTCGAACGACAATTAAAGTGCAAGCCTTCACATATTTTCTTGTTGAGTTTCATTCAAGAAGATTAGATGAAGAGGTTAACAGGGATGTTTTGCCAAGCAGTTCGATGTGGGTAATTCGAACTGATGAGGGTTCTAGTATTTTGGAATGCAATGCTGGGGTTTAACTGATTTTTCCATCTGGAGAAACGATGCTTCAATCTATTAAATTTGGCTTTTACCCATCAAATAATGAGGCTTAGTATGAAGCTGCATTAGTTTGTTTGAGGCTTGCAAAGATATGTGGTGCAACTTCAGTATGATTAGAGACAGGCTCTCAATTAGTGGCAAACCATGTGTCTGGAGTTTCCAAGGCAAAAAAGGACCACTTAATTTTGTATTTTCGAGAGCTTTGATACATGGCTCTTCTCTTTGATCATGTTATTGTAGAGCATATGAGCCGAGAAAATTATATAGTTTTTGATTCTTTGGCAACTCTATCGTACAAAGAAGAATATCCATGGATTTGATTACATGAGAGTTCATCGATTTTAACTCATTCAGAGAAATGTGAGCATATTGAGGAATTCTTCGTCACTCCAAACACAGATCGAGGAGATTGGAGATCTGACATTTTGAAATTTTTTTATTAGAGGAGCGCTTCTTGAAGATGTTAAATTGTCTAAGAAATTGCGAGGCAAAGCATTTGGCTATATAGTGCTAGATGGGATTTTGTATAAAAAAGTTACTGAGTAAGCCATTATTGCGATGTTTAAACAAGCAAGAATCATATGAATTATTTTTCATAATTGCATGATGGAGAAGGTTTAGCACATTACGGGTTCAAGGCTTTGACTCGTCGAGTTTTTTTAGCAGGGTTTTATTGGCCCTCAATTATGAACGATGCCAATAATTTAGTTTGAAGTTGTGATAGTTGTCAAAGGTTTTCTAATTATATTTATAAACCAGCAATTCCACTTATGTCCATTATCGAGGCCTTCTGATTTGATAGATGGGGAATAGATTTTGTGGGACCTTTGTCGATGGCGTCTGGAGGACGAAAAATTATAATTATTGCATTCGATTATTTTACAAAGTGGACGGAAGCTGAACCATTGTCTGGAAAAAATCCAAGGATGTGATAAAGTTCATTGTGGACAATATTTTCTTTCGTTTTGGAGTACCTCAAAAACTTACTATAGACAACAATCTTCAATTTAATAACAAAGAAATGGCTTCCTTTCGCGCTTTGAAGGATAAAGCAGTGCTTTTATACACCATTTCATCCCCAAGAAAATGGTCAAGTAAAGGTGACAAATAGATTTATTTTAGAAGGCTTGAAAAAGAGTCTGAAATGGGTTGTAGAAAAATGGCCTAACTATTTGCAGGAGGTGTTATGGGCTTATCGAACAACCCCTAGGGAAGCTACTAAATAAACTTCTTTTGCTTTGGCATATGGGATGGATCCTGTTAGTCCTTCAAAATCCACATTTCCTTCTTTTAGAGTAGCTCAATACTTCGAGCATCTAATGACGAAGCAAAAAGAGCAAGTTCAGATTTGAATGAAGAAAAAATGATTCGAGCTCACTTGAATATGATTCATTATCAAAGTCTTATGAGGAGTAAGTATAATTGGAGGGTTAAAAGAAGGGACTTCAAAGTGGGTGATGAAGGTTTAAGAATGGTATTCTTCCATACGAAGGAAAAGAACCTTGGTAAGATGGCCCCGAATTGGGAAGGTCCTTATATGGTTGTTGAAAAGATAAAGCCAGCTTCTTATCGCATTTGTGACAATCAGGGGAGGATGCTTCAGCATCCTTGGAACATACAACATCTAAATTGTATTGGGAGTAATTGTCTTGTGTTTTCAAAATGTTTTTCTTTTATTAATTAGAACACTAATTTCTACCCAGTTGGCCCATGGAGGTTTTAATGATATAATATGTAAATATGCGAAGCTATCAATAAAAATGCATTTATTGGCCAATAGTTGTTTACAAATATTTGTTTAAACTATTTTGGTAACTAGTCAAAGACTGATCATCTTTGAGGTTGACCAAAAGTAGAATATTCTGAAGTGTTTTCGAAGAAACATCCATATTCAAAGTGCTACGTTTTCTAAACGCGCTGTAATATTTCGAATTGCTACGTTCTGTAATCGCACTGTATTATTTCGAGGTGCTACGTATTCTAAGAACACTAATATATAAGATGCTCTGAACAATGTTATTCTAAATTTCACATTGTCTTTCCACTCAGAATAAGTGATATAAGTGATATTTTGAGGCAAACATGACTTATAAAAATAAAAAATAAATACACAAAGCCTTTTTGCATTCAATTTTATTCGATGAGAACAAAGTCGTTTCTTTAATGTCAAGTAAAGAGGCATATATCAAAAATAAATATCTAAAGTCAACATATTCTAAAAGAACAACAATTAGGATATTAGTATTATGGAAGGTTTTCTAATTTATAATAGAATCAATGAGATCATGCAATACAACATCAACACTAATAAGTAGGACATGCTGATATGGAAGCTTTCCCCCGATATCAACTTTAATACTAAACAAACTTGGAATACCATAAGGCAACATTACAATCAGTCAAGCTTATACAAGAAAATATGAAATGTCTTAACCCCCAAGAAGTTTTCCTTTCTATTATGGAAACTCATTAAGAATTATATTCCAACTGATTTAATAATGCGGAAAAGAAATTTTAACCTGCCATCTAAATGTCAGTTTTGCAATAACTGTGAAGACACTAATCACCTATTTGTGGATTGTAGTTATTTATGGCAAATCTGGAAGCATTTTGGTGGCTTGTTCAACATCAAGATTGAAAGATTCATGGTTTTAACTCATGTCGTTAGAAACTGGTTATTGTTTTCAAAAAATGAAGTTGATATTACTCATGTTATACCATGAACTACATGTTGGGTAATTTGGCATAATCGAAATAAATCTAAGTTTAAAGGATTTTGTGACTCTACATATACTTCTATTAATGTTATTAATAGAATTATAGTTAGACTTGACATATCTAACATTATAACGAGGAAACACTGGTCTAATGCTACAGATGCAAGTTCCATTATTGGTTGCCCTTCAATTGGAAAGAGAACCAATAAATCATTGTACTTAAATGGATTGCTCGTGATAATGGTATAATAAAGATGAATATTGATGCAGCCTGTCTTCAAAACGGTGAGACCAGTAGAGGAATAGTTCTTAGAAACAACGATAGTGAAATCATTCAAGGTTTTGGTAATACATTTGGAAATTTATCTCCTCTTATGGCAGAAGCGAGAGCATTACTCGAAGGCTTGTTAATCTGCAGTAAGAAAAATTTGACAAATGTTGACATTGAATGAGACTTAGTAGAAGGAAAAACGCCTTGGTATCTAAACCATTTACTTATGATTTGTAGAAAACTAATAGTTTCGTCAATGACACAAAGAATATCTCTAGAGTCCAAAATCAAGCCGCAAACTGGCTTGCTAAATGGACTCTGGGATGCAAAAAAAAAAGCTTTTCTCAATTCCATGCCCCAAACCAGCTTCCAGCTATTGTTATTTTAGAAAGCTTGGGGCTTGGTTATATCAATCGAAATTCGGATTAAAATCTTACTTTAGTTTCAATGCCCTGTTGCTGTCTATATCTTGCATTTGTCGTCTTTCAGGTATTCCTCGGGAAGAAGGAGATCATGGCATTGAAGCTTAAGAATATCTCTTATATTAGAATCTGAAGTCGAGATACATTGTTGATTTTGGAGATAGCTAAATCTGGTCTCTAGCTTTTGGAGTGAGATTTCAAATCAGTCTTTTGTGTATTAGAATCTGACTCGCTAGTTTTGGGGAGAATACGTGGAGATGAATCTCGATCATGACTCTGAGTCTTCTCCGAGGTCTATTCAAGCTAGAGAGGTAGTTGTTTGTGAAGTGGAATCTTCCTTTCTCTATAATCATTTTCGACCAAATTCAAAATTTGGTGGAGGGAAAAAAATTTCAGAGATTTGATGCCCTTGTTTTTAGAAAATTTAATATTAATTATAGTACTCAACTTTGTAAATCCTTTGAATTGGATCCCTAATTTTTTTAAAAATTATACAGTTTAAAACATAAGATATAACTATTAAAAAAATATCCCACAACTTCTTAATTATTATTATTTTTAGTTCTTTAAATATAAAATAATTTATTACATAATTTAAAACACGCTAAAATCTACGCATTAAAACATGCGATCATAAAATCTAAAAAGAAAAGAATAATAATTTAAATTATAACCTTTGGATTTAGTTATAATCCTAAATGTATAATCATATAAATTCTATAAAATAATAATAAAAATTTGGGTATTTACATTTTTAAAATCTTGATATTAATTTATATAAAAAATGTTATATAATGTCAAAATAATAATAATAATAATACTAATCGAATGTCATGTATTTATTTATAATTTAATTTTTTTTTAAATTGTTAGGATTTACTATACAATGTATCACTAATACTTAAGCCAAAACTAAAATAAAAGAAAAGAACACATGATTAAACGTTGTTCGATAATTGTCTACGTCCACAGGTGTCGCGATAGACTAGTGTTTCAATATGATAGAAAAGGGTTATAAATTTTCAAATTACTTTTTGTGTAGCCATAGTAATATATTTATAGAGAAAAAATAGACGTGCTAGACAATGATCCTAATAAGCTCATATACACAAAACTTTCCATGACGCCAGACTGTACTAGTAGATACAGTACACTGTCATGACATCACACTGTACCATCAAATACAGTACACTGTGAAGACATTTTTCGACTCATATTTAACATGCAAAGTACTTAACAAGCAACATGACAAATAATGTATATTGCCGAACAAATATGTTGAATGCTGATTCTTCAGTATCAACAAATCTTCCTTTTAAGGCGAATATCCTTTCTTCACCATCAACAAAAAAACTTCCCTTCTTCTCACTCACCAAATTCCCACTCTATACTGCGAACACCAATCCAGTTTAAGCACTCCATAAACTTTTGAACTCATACTACCTTGGTCATTGTATTTGTTGGATCATCGTGTATACACACTTTCTTCACATCAACAACTCCATTTGATATTATATCACGAATAAAATGATACCTGATATTTATGTGCTTTGTACGCTCGTGGTACATCTGGTTCCTTGTAAGGTGTATGACGGTTTGACTGTCATAAAACACTTTTGTAGTAGTCATATACAAGCCAAAATATGCCACCAAACCTTGCAACCATATTGTCTTTTTAACTGCTTCTGTTAACGCCATGTACTCTGCCTCTGTTATAGACAAAGCTACAGTAGCTTGCAACTATCCTTTCCAACTAATCGCACTCCCAGCTAGAGTAATTAAATATTCTGTCACATATATTCTTTTATCTATATCACCTACAAAATTGGAATCAACAAAACCAGCCACTGATCATGCAATATCATTCAGCGATCCACCAATACTGGTCTTGTTAAAAGTTAAGACAACGTTCGCAGTATTCTTAGGATACCAAAGTATTCATTTCACCGTCTGCCAATATTCTTTCCCAAGACATCCCGTGTACATGCTAACTATATTAACCGCATGTGAAATATCAGGACGTGTGCATACCATAGTATACATTATACTACCAGCTGCACTTGAATATGGAACCTTTGAAATTTTTTCCAACTCAGCATCGTCATTGGTCGCTCCTGCTGGAGACAACTTGAAATGAGTAGCAAACGGGATGCTAACTAGCTTAGCATCAAATATGTTGAATTATTGTAGCACTTTCTCAATGTAGCTTTGTTGAGACAAGTGTAATGTTCCGACACTTCTGTTCCTGATAATATTTATATCAAGAATCTTCTTTGCTCTGCCCAGATCTTTCATCTCAAACTCGGCACTAAGCTGCTTATTTATCTGCATAATGTGTGACATGCTACAAGAAGTAATAAACATATCATCCACATACAACAACAAGTAAACATAAGAATCATCTGGCATCTTTTGATGATACACACAACTGTCATATGGACTTATTGTAAACCCTTTTGACACCATGAATGTATCAAAGCGTTTGTACCATTTTCTAGGTGACTGTTTCAAACCATACAGTGACTTTTTCAGCACACAAACCTTGTTCTCCATATTAGGTTTGATAAATCCTTCTAGTTGTCTCATGTAGATTTGCTCCTTCAGTTTATCATGTAGAAATGCAGTCTCGATGTCCAACTACTCAAGTTCTAAATCTTGAAAAACTACCGTGGCTAATAAAACTCAAATTGAAATGTAATTCATCAATGAAGAAAACACGTCATTGAAGTCGATTCATTCCTGTTTGAGTAAAACCTTTAAAGACTAGTCTTGCCTTATATCGAGATGACTCAACCCCTAGATTACCTTCATTTTTCTTGAACACTTGTTTTTTTCCTACTACATTCTGCTCTTTATGTAAGTCAACAAGCGTCCATGTTTGATTCTTATGAAGAGATTAAATATCTTCCCCCATAACACCAACACATCGATCTGCCTCTGAACTCGCTGTAGCTTCCCTATAGCTACTAGGTTCCTGCATCTCAACTTCTTCTTCAACTAACAAAGCATATACAACTAGATTCGTAAACATTTTTTGGAAGTCTAATATCTCTTATTTATTTGTCCTATACTATGCTATAAGGTTGTTGTTCTGGTTCGGGCGCATCAACATCACTATCAACTGATGTCGACGCTTCACCTCGTGATTCTGGACCCACTTTGGAACCACTCAAATTATTAGACTTGCTAGGAACTCATTCTACTTCAAGTTCCACCCGTTTACTCACAACCGATCCTGATTTAACCATTTCACTTACTTCCTTCTCACTGTCTATCGAAGCAAACTCGTTAAAAGTCACGTTCCCATTGATGAGAAAATGTGGAGATTTTGAAGAGGTACAACATAAACTATATCCCTTGATTTTAGTAGCATATCTTAGAAATATGCACCTATTTGACCTCGACTCAAGATTACCATCTCTCACGTGAGCATAAACATGACAACTAAACACCCTTAACTGTTCATAATCAACCGACAATCCAGACCAAATCTCAAAAAGAGTTTTACAATCAATAGTTGTTGATGGAGACCGATTCACCAAGTAACACATTGTATTGATAGATTCAGTCTAAAAATCATTTCCCACACCGGAATGCGAGAGCATGCTTCGTGCCTTGTCACAAAGTGTTTTATTCATTCTTTCTGAGCCCTATTTTGTTGTTGTGTTCTAGAACAACTATGATGACACACTATTCTCTCAGCTTCACAGAACTCGTTGAACTCACGATTGTAATATTCTAACTCATTATCTGTCCTAAAATGTTTGATTTTTCTTCATATTTTCTTCTCCATCATCGTCTTTCATTTGATAAAGGTTGAATATGCCACATCTTATATTTTCAGAAAGTAAACCCACACCATCCTTGAATAATCATCAATCAAACTCTTGTGGTATGTGGCTCCATTTTTCGATGAAATTCTGTTTGGGCCCCAAAGATCTGAGTGAATGTAGTTCATTTTCCTTTTAGTCTTTCTTATAGTCGATTTTCCTTAATTTGACTATAGTTTTGAACCAAACACATAGTGCTCACAAAATCCCAATAATTCTTCTTTATACCCTTTCAACAAATCTCTCTTTCCCAAAACAGCTAATCCTTTATCACTCATGTGACCAAGATGCCAATGCCGTAATTTATTTTGATCATGAATACTTTGGCTATTACACACTGATGATGCTACTGCAGCATCTCCCATAACAACACTCCCCTGGAGAATGTAATGCCCCTTCTCCAAACTATCTTTCGTACACACCATTAAGATTTTTGTCACTTTGATTACACCGTCTTCTGCCAGTAATTGTAACCCCGAGAGTCTAATGTCCCAAGATAAATCAGCTTTCTCTTTAACCCACGAACATGTTAGCACACCACGATTCTAAAAACCCCATCAAACATTATAATTCTAACGTTACCGATACCACGTACATGCAATGAATTAATGTTCCTTAAATATAAAGTTCCTTGTATTTTTGTAAGTATCGAACCATTGCTTGAACTGACGCATGTGATATGTAGAGCCAATATCGAGTACCCAAGAGGTTTGCCAACCGTCTAAACTCACGGACAATACATTTCATGTACCATTGTTTTCACTATCATCAAAATTGTTCACACCTTCAACAATGTTTGCTGCATTTTCCTATTGATTTTCCTTATTACCATTCAGTTTCGGACAATCTCTTTTATATTGACCATGCTCACTGCATTCATAACAATTTTGAGTTCTTTTTTTCGATTTGGACCTCCACCTTTTCCTTTTTGAAGAACTCGCTTTACTTCTAGATCTTCCCATAGTCATAAGACCTTCCCCTTTCGTCTGATTGTCTAGCTGCAACTGTCTCAAATCTTTTGAATTCAGTGATCCTTTTGCATTTGCTAGCGATTACTTATAATTACCATATATTATGGTATGTATAGAGTTTGCATAATGAGCTGGTAACGATTGGTTGTTCTTACTTATATACGGAGACCGAATATGCGGTACTCATCAGTCTCATCTGCTCGAAATTGGTAACGTTATTAGTCTTCTCTGCTCTTCAAGTAGGGATGATGTTAAAATCGGGATCTCAAACCAGAATTGTAACTCTTTTACGATCATCACATTCGATCTTTCACGCCTCATGTTGGTTGAGCTATTCTCATATCAAGCAAGCATAAAATCTCCGCTCATCAATTGGTTATCCTAGCTACATACTATCAGCGCTGAATCTTCTTCTCATAATGACCATGATTACTTTTAGCTCGTTGCTTTATGTGTGGTAGCCTACCACGTGTGGTAGGATAGAAAAGAAATACAAATATATTCAGAACTCCACCTCATCGAGTTCGGCAATATTTCATTCCATCCTCTCGGACTTCTATTATAGAATTTAGGGTGTATAAAATTCTTAGTTGTGTTAACTACAACTATTTCTTTTATTGTCCGGTGTTTTTTTTATGTTTTCACATTTTTCAATGAATCCCCCAATGTTGCTCACCGGCTGTTGGAACTTTTTTTCGCAGTCTTCATTACCGACTTCGGTTTTATGGGACATTTATCATGCAAGATCTATGGTGGTTGTTGTCTTTTCTTTTTCTTCGGTATTCGTTATGCACAGATATGCTTTACATATTATGTATTTTATATACTTGTCCGAATGATTATGTAAACTTTTTCTATATTAATGTATAATTATTGTCGCTAATAAAATAAAAAATAAGAATATATATTATTTTTTCTACAAATATATTAAAAACTTATCCTCATGCACGAAGCAAGCTAATTGTTTTTGTTAATTTAAAGAACCCTAACCAAATAAAATTTGACCAGTATGGGGAGAAAAAGGTATTTCCATCTGTCACCATCCAAAATGGTCCGTATCCAACTGGACATTTAACTTTTTCTTCTTTAAAAGTCTATTGGTTGATTTTTATTTGTTTTGAACAAATACTTTTATATCTCATCCAAGCATCAAGTTGCAATCTTTTATGTAACAAAATTCCAATAAGAGGTTACTATTTACAAATATTACTAATATATTCCACCATTTTTTAGTTAATATGTACAAAATGGTATGACTAACCCTAATTCGTCTGCAAAATGGATTTATCTGTAAAATAATCTATTTTTATTTCATTAAGTTATTCAGAAAAATCGAGACCACGCAATATTATTCATTTGTTTCAACTGTGATATGAATTATATCATGCTATCTCATACATATTCTCCCACGTTTTGCGATTATTGTTTGTCTATAAAGTCCAAGTTTTGCAATTATATGTCTTAATGGTAGAAAATCAATTAAACGCAATAATTGGTATCGATTTATGAATGTTTTAAATTGTTAGAAATAATGATTATTTAAAAAAATATATATCTAAAATAAAAGTAAAAAAAATCTATGGTTGGTACAATATGTAATTTAAAATTATGTTTTAATCACTAATGGGGAGATTATGTTTTAGAATTGAGTCCGACAGTAGAATTGTTCAATATTTTTAATATTTTTAAAAAAATTAAAAATATATTTGCTAAATATGTATTCGGTATGGTCATTAGGTTCGGTTCTTTAGAACTAGTATCCATTTAGAAATCGATTAAAATTCGGTTCGGTTCGGTTCTTTAAAACTAGTAGGTAATGATTAAAATTTGGTTTGGTTCGGTTCGGTTCGGTTACATTCGGGTTTCGGTTCCAGATGGTTACTGTTACAAAAGAACCGTTTGAAAACGAACCCGTAAAGAACGAAATGGTTATTTTATAACCAAATAATTACTTTGTTAAAAAAGACGGTTTGGAAGTGAACCGAAAAAACCAAATGGTTATTTTCTAACCAATAGTTACTTTATAAACGAAAGAATAGTTTGGAATCGAACAGTAAACCATGAATATTCAAGGGTATTATTGCTTATTCGGTTAATTATGGATATTATTCGGTTCTCAGATCCAAACCAAACCGAACCGAAAACCATAAATATTTAAGATAAAAACCGTACGGATATTTGTAAGGAACTGGAACCGAATCCGTTATTTCGGTTCGGTTCTTTGATTCCATATTCATATGCACATGCCTAATATGTATATTTCGCCCTAATATGTTAAAGAGTTTAAATGCTACTTTTACAATAATAGTTATAAACCGTTGGGAATTTGGAAATGGAAATATGTATTTAAAAATATATTTGTTATCAAATTTTTTCGATCAACTTTTTATATTAATAATAATGATAATAATAATAATATAACAAATAGATTATGATGCTAAATAGTAAAAGAAAATCAAAATTTTATATTTTTGAACTTTTAAATATATTTTTTGGTCATATACAATTTTTTTGTCAAATTGGTTTATGATTTCTTGTTTAGTGTATCTAAAATGACCCAAATCTAAATAATAAAAATTTAGAAATTATTACTTCAAAAACATAATAATACACATTAAAATCTTTTATTTTTTAGTTATTTTTCTAACATAACTAGATAAGATGCTTATGTAAGTTCTTGAAAATTGCATTTTATTTCCTAACCCTCAATTCATTGTAAACAACAGTATAGCTTAATTTATATTGTTTGAAGTTTTTTTTGAATGTACGACTATATACCATACATTGGTCACATAATTTTATTATATTCAAAATGAAACCTAAAAGACATTGCTTGTGAAAAGACAAATACTACAAGATATGTAATTTAAAAACAAACATGGGTGAAATCTCGATGTACACCACGTATGAAGCCAGCTACTCTAATCGCATAAAGAATTGTTTTATAGATATTAATTTATGTAAAGTAACGTTAAAAAGTATTTGAACTTTATTAAATGTTAGGTTAGATATCCTAGGCCCTTTATATTGATGTCATTGCCAACACGAAACTATTGTAACTTCATTGGTCAGGCTGCAACCGAAACACATAAGAAATTAACCAGAGATGAGGTTAATTCAATTTATTTTTCATTGCAAAATTTTAAAAGTATGAGGACTTAAAAGTTGATAGGTAAATATATGTCACGTTTCGCAATACTATTGGGTGGACTATTATGGCCATACTTAGATTTCGTGGATCACAAAAAAAGCGTAGAAAAATGTTGTGTGTGTATTTGTTTATATTTAGCACTACAACTTGATTTTGATAGTGTGTTATAGTTGGTTAACCGCTAGTCCAACAATTATAACGTATCACTATTACAAAACCTATGTAATTAGGTACGGCAAACAAGTTCATCGGTTTAAATCTCTTTAAATCAGTCTTGTCATTCCATTGTGACGATTGTTTTTTTTTCTTATGTTTAGTCATCACCGGTAAGAATTTATTACTTTTTCGTTTCACTAATAAAATAAGGTTAAGAAAATAATAATTATATTTTGATCGATTAAAGTGGAACTATTAGCTGCTTTCCCTTTATCTCGATTGCTCTCTGGCAATCCGTGCTGATCTTATGTTGTTGTTCTCTTCTTCCTCTGTTTTCCGGTGACCTTCTTTTCATCTCCGATCATGTCGGAAGACCATATTTCGATCTAATATTCTAAAGCTACTAAAGATTACCTTCTGCTCCAAACAAGAACTACGCTGATTGGTAAATTTAGTAATGGGATACCAAAACGCACTCCGCTTCAAAGCTTCCTTGAATCTCTTAAATTTTGGGGCCATATGGCTTTATTACTATAGACTCGCGTCATGTCTTGATAGAGCTTTGCCTCAAAGAAGATGTTAGTACACTCTGGTCCAGAAATGTCTGGAGTGTAGATGGAAAAAGTATGAGAATCTTAAAGTGGTGCCCTGAATTTAATAGAAACTACGAAAATCCTACTGTTTTGCTTTGGGTAAGGTTTGAAAGACTTCCTCAATATATGTATAATTGCTCTGTTATGAATGATCTTGCGTCATCCCTTGGTATGGTGTATCGCACTGTGGTTCCTAATAAACACAGAGCTAGTAGCAATGCGTGCTATGCTCAGATCGAAATTGACATTTCTAAGAAACCGAAGAGAAGAATGTGGGTTGGCTTCGGGGAGAATGAAGGATGCTGGATTGGAATTAGTTATAAGAATGTCCCTAATTACTGCTTTGGATGCTATCATTTGGGACATAACAAGGATGATTGTAGAAAATTGGATCCAAAAGACATAGAAAAAGAAAAAAGTAAAGAAACTGTCAAAGATGATATTATTATTTCATCTGAACCTGTTCAAGAAAGCTCTTCTAATTTACATGTTCCTAAAGTTACTCAAGTCCAAACTTTCAGTAAAGTGTATAGAAGAAAGATCAAATCTATTATTACCGCTAAAGACAAAGCTTATGAGCCTAAATCTACTGAAGAAGTTGGACCCAATCTTGTTGAAGGTGAAAACTCTTCAAAAATGACCCGGAGATTATCGGTGCTCTCCAAAGATTGGACTCTGATCTTCAAAATAACTTTGAAAACCAAATGGTTGAATCTTCATCTCCTCAATGCAACAATCTTGGTAGTTGTAATGTTTCTCCAATGGTTTCCTTGAGTTACACCTCTCTTGGACATGGCTTCAATACTATCATCAACCGCAAAATCAAGTCTGCATATAAAAATAGAAGTGTCAAAAGACTATCAATGAACACTCTTCTCAAAAGGGAGAGAAACTACAACAAATCTTTATCTGATAATGATAAATATCGCTAGCTGGAATGCCCGAGGTGTCAACAACAATTCTACCTTAGCTAGGCTTACTTCTATGATTCAAACTGATAAGATCAAGGTGTTTGCTATCCAAGAACCCATGGCTAGACTTGATAAAATTGACACTATTGCTAAAAGAATTGGTTTATGTAAATTTGCTACTAATTGTTCTAATAAGGGTGGGTCTTCTGGTCTGATGACATTAACATCACTATTAATGCTGATCATGAGCAGTTCCTACACATGGAGGTCAATATCCTTAACTTTAATTTCAAGCTTACCTCTGTTTATGCCAAGAATCAAAGATCCCTTCGTAAAGATCTTTGGACCAGATGGTGTCTGTTGCTAGTGAAGATATGCCTTGGATGGTTGCTGGTGACTTCAATGCTATTACTAGCTCTGAACACCAGCTTAATTGTTCTATCTTTGATGATAGTAGTTCTGATGACTTTAATGAAGCCATAAGATTATGTGGTCTTGAAGACACTAGCTTTGTGGGTTCTCTTTATACCTCGAGTAATAACAAATGTTGCAAAAGATTAGACAGAACTTTAGTCAACAACAACATGATCTCTGCTATGCATAGTATTCAGGTTTTTCACATGGTCAGAACATGTTCTGACCATGCTCCTTTGCTTATATCTCTATTACTAATACTACATCTAATTATAACAAAGGAAACTTCAAATTTATTAATACCTGGACTAATGACTCTAACTTTCTGAGTTTAGTTAAACAGAATTGGAATCTTCACTGTCAAGGTCACAATAATATTATTTTATGGTTCAAGCTCAAGAAATTGAAAATGTTTCTCAAAGAATGTAATATTAAAAAGTTTGGCAATATCTTCAACAAAGTGAAACTTGCTACTGATGAGGTTATCACTAGGGAGAGCATTCACCAAGATGAAAAAAACAACATCTCTAAGGCTAACATTTCTAAAGCTAACAACACCCTTATGCAAGCTCTCAGGAATGAAGAGAGCTATTAGAGGCAAACGTGTTACAACATTTGGCTCAATGAAAGTGATGGAAACACTAAACTCTACCACAGATTTATTTCTAAGAAGAGGAGAAAAAATACTATTAATAGGATCAAAGACAATGGAGTTTGGCTCCAAATCTATGATGAGATATCTAAGTCAACTGAATCTTACTTTAAAAATATCTTATCTACTGATTACAATAACACTGATGGCTTAAATCTAACAATGCAGGAACCTCTCTTTGAAAACATCCCTAAGCTTATAACTGATAGTGACAACTACACCATGCTCAAGCCTACTACTAAAGAAGAAGTTTGGTCTATAATAAGTGCCATGAAGAATGACAGTGCTCCTGGCACTGATGGGTTTAACTACTTTTTCTTAAAAACTTGTTGGGAAATTGTTAATGTGGATCTATGCAATGCTCTTAATGCTTATCTTAAAGGTTGTAGAATCCCTAATGGTGTGTTTGCCACAAGTATTTGCCTTATTCCTAAAGGTCTTAACCCTATTAGTTGGCATAACTATAGGCCCATTAGCCTGTGCACTATCTGTAATAAGCTACTTTCGAGTTTAATAAATAATAGAATTGTTGTGTTCTTTCCTAAAGTCATCTCTAATAGCCAGTGTGCCTTTGTTAAAAATAGACTCATACACGAGAATATACTAATTTCTAAAGAAATGATGCATAATATTAAGAGAAAACTAGTAAAGGCAACATAATTATGCAGCTTGATATGTCAAAGGCATTTGACAGAATGTTTCATGCCTTTGTTCTCAAAGTTTTAACTTGTTTTGGTTTTTTTAAGGACCTAATTGTGTTGATTAAAATCTTGATATCTAAAGTTATGATATCCATTCTCATTAATGGAACTAGTGTGGGTTACTTTCATCAGAAGAAGGGTTTAAGGCAGGGAGACCCATTATCTCCAAGCCTTTTCATTCTTGCTGAGGAAATCCTTATTAGAGGTCTGTCTAACCTATTCAAAACTAATGACAGTATGCAATTTCATGTGAAGTTAGTTTATCTCTTACCTAGTCTAGCGTTTGCTGATGATTTGAGCATCTTCACCAACAACCTCCCCTCTACCATTAATAAGCTCAGCAACTTGCTAGATCAGTATCAATTTTTATCAGGGCAAGTCATCAATAAAGATAAAACGAAAATTATTACCTCAGATAGATCAACTCAAGATTGTAACACAAGACTCAACATGGCTACTGGATTCAACATAAACACAACTCCCTTCACTTATCTTGGCATCACCATCTCTGCAAACAACAAAGGGAATAATTTCTAACCTTTAATAGAGAAAATTCACAATAAAATTTATGAGTGGGACATTAAGCATTTAACGTTTGCTAGAAGACTGTCCCTAATCAAGAAATTTTTACATCATATTATCTAATACTGGATGCATAGCAATGCCCTTCCCATATCTATTATCAACAAAATTGAGCTTATCGTTAATAAATTTCTTTGGAGGTCCAAGTTTAATGAAAAGTCTATTCATTGGACCTCTTGGAATCAGCTCTGCAAGACTTTTGATGAAGGTGGGTTGAATATCAAAAGATTGATTGATATTCAACACACATTTCCCCAAAATTTGTGGTTCCTTTTCAGAAAAAACAACTATTTGTGGGCTGATATTATGCACACCACCTACTGCCATGACACCCACCCTATTAAAACTACTTATAAGCCTACTGATTCTACTGTCTGGAAAAGACTTCATTCAGTTAAAGAGGTGGCTGATAAAAATCTTAAATGGGTTATTGGTAAAGGCTGCATTGATTTCTGGCTTGAAGATTGGCATGATATGCCTCCTATTCTTTCCAATCATAGCCCTAACAATTTGTTCCTCTCTGCTAGTGTTAATACATTTTGGAAGAATGGTAATTGGGATAACCAAACTCTCTTGAACTTTCTGTCTCAAGAAAGAGTTAAACAGATCAATTGTTTTAAACTCAATATTAAACGGGAAGACAAGATCATTTGGAAGTTGTCCAATGATGGTAATTTTAATACCAAAATTACTTGGGACGGCATTAGAAAGAACAACAACAAATCAAACTTTAATAAAAAAAATTGGAATCATGTAATTCCTTGTAAAAATTCTTTTTTATGTTGGAAAATTGTCAAAAACTTTATCCCAATCGACAGTATTCTTTCCAAGAGACATATTATCACTGTCTCCAAATTCCAATTTTGTTACAGTTGTGAAGAAAATAATCATCTTTTCGTCAACTATAACTTTGTTTGGCCCATTTGGAACTAATTTTCATGTCTGTTCAAAATCCCATTAAAGAGACACATGACTATAAACCATGTTCTCCATTACTGGTTCTGGTTCTCCGAAAGAAAATTCCATATTACCCACCTTATCCCCAGTTAATTTTTTGGACAATTTGGTTTAATAGGAATAGTTTTAAGTTCAACAACACTCATGATGATTTCAAGAGTGCTGTTGATAAAATCACCAGAATCATGATGGGTATTGATTCTGGAAATTCCCTGCTCTCTAAACACTGGTCTAATATTGTAGATGCAGGTTCAGCGGTGGGGTGTAAATCAATTCATAACAGAAAGGAAAAAGTAACGTACCTGAAATGGCTGGCCCCAAACCCTGGTAGACTCAAAATCAATATCGACGGCGCTTGTAACCACTCTGGAGAAACGACTGGTGGTATCCTAGTCAGGGATGAAAAGAGAGATATTGTCCTTGGTGTTGGCTGTATGTTCGGGAAAATTACTCATTTCCAGGCTGAATGCAAAGCCCTAATAGAAGGACTCATTATTTTCAAGCGTAACAAGTGGAAGAATGTAGATGTAGAGTCGGATTGCTTGACTCTAATCAACACCCTTGCCACCGGTAATGCTGCCCCTCTCCACGACCCAATGATCTCAATATGCCGAAGCCTAATTCACCCTAGTATGTCTCTCCGTCACATATCTAGAATTCAAAACCAAGCTGCTAACTGGATCACTAAATGGATCGTCAAAGAGCAGCCCAGCCACTCTTTTAATGGATTCAACGCGCTGATTCCCTTGTTGACTATCACTATTCTAGAAAGCATGGGAGTCAGATACATTGATCCTGGCTAGACTTTTCTGGTTCGAATTATCTGAGAGTAGTTGAAGTATAACTGTTCGATTTCAAGTAGTTGAAGCAGAAGCTCATCTATTCTGATGCTGTCTAGGGTTTCGAAGTTTAATTTGGGAATTTATATTTGTTTTTTGTCAAATTAAGCCTTGGGCCTCTTCTTTGGAGTTGTTCTCAATTTGGCCCTTCTACTTGTAAAACTCTTAATGTGGTAATATATATCTCTTGCTATAAAAAATAATAAAATAAGTTTAAAATTTTAGGGTAGATATCAATAAATGCGATGACTACTTTTTTATTATTATAAAACATAAAATATAACGCAATATTATTGGTTAAAAATTATTATTATTTTCTTAATTTATTGAAAAACAACCAACATTAATTTTTTTTTTATCAATAAACATTAATTATCGCATTAATATTATTAAAGGGCAATTAAAATGGAGTTTTTTACACCCTCTAAAACGACCAATAATGTAAAACGAATGGAGTAGTTTCTTTTTATATTTAGTCATTAACCAATTTCAAAATTACTTTTTTTGTTAAATTAGTTTAGTTGTAGTCATTTTATCTTCAACTTTAT
This sequence comes from Limnanthes douglasii subsp. nivea, assembly GCA_036936605.1. Taxonomy (NCBI): domain Eukaryota; kingdom Viridiplantae; phylum Streptophyta; class Magnoliopsida; order Brassicales; family Limnanthaceae; genus Limnanthes; species Limnanthes douglasii. The sequence goes on along the minus strand of JAUPFV010000003.1, from coordinate 77,916,386 downwards.
CAAACAAATGTGTTCTTATGTTATTCAATAAGTCCACAGAACATTTGAATATCAAATGTTTATTTTTATCCATGCACAGATGATAAGACATAGCCCCCAAATGGATTATATTTATCAACTATGATAAAATACGCTCTGAATGGTATTTGAGTGACCTTGGTCAGCAAAATGCAACTATCAGTGTCATCTACGAAAACTCCGACATATCGTACAAAAGAGTACGCGACTTATTACCAATCGAGGATACTTATCAACAGCCGACTGTTAAGCGGACGGAACCACTAAAAGCATTATCAATATAACATGAAAAACATGAGGCAGACCACTCACACATGTTGAATACAACTAGGAGTGTACACTGTTTAAGAGATAAGAGTACGCGACTTATTACCAATCGAGGATACCTATCGACAGCCGACTGCTAAGCGGACGGTACCATTAAAAGTATTATCAATATAACATGAAAAACATGAGGCAGAGCACTCACACATGTTGAATACAACTAGGAGTTTACACTGTTTAAGAGAAGAATGGGATCATACATTGAACTCTATAATATGTATACGGATTGAAACTCTTTAGCCATGTTTGATCATTCGATTGAATTAATAAGAAAAAACACATTAATTCATCTCGGTATTCTAGTTATTATCATGACTAAAATCCCTTCCCAACAAATATGGTATTCTAATCTCACATATTCATCATTTAAATTACGCATATGTATACTATTTTTTTATGATTGTTGTATAAAGTTTACATCACACACCTTTAATTTCAAATATCATACCGGGATCATTTTTTTATAAATCCAACTCACAACTACTATAAAAAAATTCAACTAGACCATTATATCAAATACTTGACCATTCAATAAATGTCAATCCACCTAAATTGTGTAGACGTTCAATAATAAATTTCTTATCTTGAACATTTCTAATTTCGTCGGTGGCCAAGAAAATTATTCAAATATGACTTGACCACTCGTGGTCCAAATGGCGGGTTCTTTATCCTCCTCGTCATCCATCATTTCGTTTTTTTAATGACACTCTTTTTTCTCAATGTTGTGGTACCGGATTTGCATAATTTTTTCTAATATTTTTTTAGCCATTTTAGAAATTGTTTTACTATAGAATGAGTAGTATTAAGTGTATGCTAGTAACTCGTCAACGGAGATATGGTCGAATTAATACATGAACATTTACATGTATAGCCAAGAAGTATTGAAATTTTCGGGGTGAAGCTTGGGCCGTGACTTAGATAGAGAGACATCTCCTGGATCTAAAAAATAGACAAGTTGTCAAGACTGTTTATTTTTTAGTTGAAAAATATGTGTTAATCCGAAGCAGACTGGTCAGAAGCGAGATAATCTGAAGTAGTCTCACTCGAACCTAGTTGGACCGAAGCATGCATGACGAAATCATAAGAGTTGGACTGAAGCGAATTCTTCTACTTGTAAGGTGTTTTGTATCAAATGGTTCTCTTATTTTAGTCTTCCTATATTAATTAAATTATATATATTAATTAGGTATGTTATATTAAGTTAAGTTTTTCTATTTACAAGGTTTCCTACATTAAAATATTAGGAATGTATTTCAGTTTTTTATTAAATAGAATTAATATGGAGTGTCTGATAAAGAATAAGGGGTTTCCTTAAACCTATAAATAGAAGATGATATACAATACAAAGTGTGGCAGTGATGATATAATTTCACGGGCATAATATTTATTAAGTAGTAAAATAATATAGGCATTTGGAGAGATATGATGTGAGAGATAAACGATGAGTATAGAGCTTTTTGAATCAAGTCATCTTTGTAACAAAGAGTGATTAAGTATTTTATGTTTGAGATTGTTTATGTAATCTACTTGTTTTAAAAAAGAGTGTTTATTTCTTGTGGGTGTATGATTTATTCACAATCTGAACCACGATGAATTTGTCTCGTGTTCTTTTTTATGCTTCCTTTTATCTCTTACTACTCTCAAATAGAATAAATTATTCTTTGGGAAAATGATCAATAATACTTTGGTGCTTGACTAAATTAGATTTCCTAACAAGTCGTCTGATAAGCGTGTAGCAAATTAGAAGAAGTATATTATCGTCAATCTAAATATTGGAAAAGTATGTTTAGTCTGGAAACCAAAAGCCACAAAAGATGAGCTTTATAAAGTTTAGCCTATAAACAAATAAGAGATGAAATAATTTCAAGTTCTGGAGAATTAAGATTAACACTTACACCAAAGGAATTTTCTTCTTCTATCAATGATAAATCTACACAAGTCAATGTCGTAATACTGTATAAATTTTAAAGTTCTCTCATACTAATCTTGAAAGATAAAATTATAGGAACGGTATCCGTAGAGCCTAGCATATTTAGGATACATAATCGCTGGGAGGAGATTTACTTGAAATAGTCATTGATATATTGATTATATTCGATGAAATAATTTTACACACTGTATATGGATAGTAGCATAGAGATCAAAAGAAACCTAGGATAATTACAACCAAATCATACTCGACTTGAATTTAATTGATCCAGAGGTGGAGGAGGAAGACCAATAAATCATCCTATTGAGTTCTCTGAAGAATGACTATTAATATTTTATTGACTACTACTATATGGAAAAGACTATCATGATTGTCGAAGTCAAGAGTGCCTTGAACTATAATATATTCAAAGAAAAGCTAGTATAAATGGTGAATTCTAAAGGACATAGACTGAATGTGAGGTGTAGGTCAAGAACGATAGATTCAAGTAAGAGAAGAGGAAACTCTCAGTCAAAGTCCAAAAGTGTTGATGGGTTCAAAATTAATTTGTTGAACATAGAATAACAAATTACATATCAGTCAAAACTTTCTGAAGAATGGAAATGCCAACAACTATTTGAAGACTGAATCCATAGATGTTGCACTGTGTTTGATTACTCTGAGTGCAATGATGAGTTAATGAATTATTATTCCTCCATGGATAGCGATAAACGAGTGTTCGATTTGGGTGAAAAATTCCACATAACTTCAAATAAGCATTAGTTTAAGGAGTTGAAAATGCTTGATGCTGGAAGTGTCATCCTTGAAAATGAAGAATTATGTAACGTCAAAGAGATTGGAACATTATGCCTCAATTTATTTACATGATTTGAGAGATTTATTAACAATGTAAGGTATATAAGTGTAACCTTCGTTCTATAATTATATTAGATGAAAAAGAGTTTACATATAGGGGTGGAGAGGTAGACTTACGATATTGCAAGGCTCATTATTGTTATGAAAGCCAATATAGCTTATAATGTGTTAGTTATTGAGATATTTTTTGTAGTACGGTATATATCTAGTATCGTAATGGACTCTATCAACGTATGTCATATTCAGATGGCCACTTAAGTTAAAAAAAAGATTCAATGAACTAAGTAAACGTGGGTTGTAAGATGGTACCACTATTCAGAAGCTGAACTTTTGTGAGAGTTGTATTTTTCGTAAGAGAAATATGGTGAATTTTCTACCCATCAACTAGATATCCAATGGAGTACTTAATCACGTTCATTAGACATTAGAGATCCGACATGGCAACCTACCATAGATGGTGCAAGGTACTTTATATTGCTGATTGATGACTATTTCACAAAGGTATGAGTAATATTTTTTAAGATCATGGGTGAAGAATTTGTTGCCTTTATGAAGTGCAAAACTTTGGTAGATAATCAAATTGGGATAGTATTGAAGAAGTTTCACACTGATAATAGTTTGAGACATGTGAATAAGGAGTTCATTATATATTGTGTAAAGCTTGTCATTGCTAAAACCAAATTTAAGTAGGACTCCCCAACCAGAACGAGATTGATGATAGAATGGATCGAACCCTATTGGAATAGGTTAGGTTTTTGATTTATATAGTTGGAATGGGTCAAAGGTTTTGGGAGAAGCCATGATAAATATTTCATATATCATCAACACGAGTCCATCTACAGTGCTTAAGTTTATTTTTCTCTGTGAGGTATGAAATAGATAGAAACCTAAGGTGAAACACTAAAGATTTTACGAATGTGTTGGCTATGCTCATGTGAAGAAAAATAAACTTAGGCCAATGGTACTGAAATGTTTAATCTCGACTATCCAGAAAGAGTAAAATGGAATATGTTGTGGTGTCTTGAACATGAACGTTAGAAGGCTTTGATAAGTAAGGAAGTAAAAGGAAATTTCTTTGAAGATGGTGGAGAGTAGGGGTGTTATCGGTCCGGGTTTTGCCGGAACCGAACGAGACCGCTAAGCTTATTGGTTCAGACTCGACTAGACCGCTAAACATTTTTTTCTATTTTTTAGAACTGGACCTGACTGCTAAGTTTTCAATTTGGTTCAGTCTGGTACGTTCCGTTCGATTCGATTAGATTCGGTTCGTTCCAATTCCGGTTTGGTTCGAGTTCGGTTCGGTCCAAGTTCGGTTTGGTTTGGTCCAATTTTGGTTCGATCTGTTATCGGTCCGGTTTGGGCTGATCCGGTCTACTTAAAAATAAATAAATAAAATTATAATTTAATTTTCAATTCTTTAACTTAAATAAATAACTTAAAAATTAAAGTTTAGAAATTAGTCTTTGATTTTAATTAAAAATTAGTAATTAACTATTAATTTTAGCAATATAATATATAATAATAAATAATAGATTTTAACGGTTTTATTGGATCGATTCCTTATCGGTTCCACCAACTTATTGATTTTATCGGTTCAGTTCCTTATCGGTTCTATCGGGTTACCGGTTTTATTAGTTTGGTTCCTAATCGGTTCTACCCGTTTATCAGTTTTATCGGTTTGGTTCCGAACCGGTTTTATTAGTTCAGTTCATATTCGGTTCTATCGGTTTATCGGTTTTATCGATTCGGTTCTGAACCGTTTTATTGTTTCGGTTTCTTATCGGTTTTGGTTTTTAAGATGAAACCGCAAACCACACCGTTAAGGATCGGTCCGGTTCTCCAGTCTGGCTCTTATCGGTCCGGTTCTCGATTCCCCAAAACCGTTAATAGCTCTAGTAGAGACTCAACATAATACTTCTAGGAAGAGATTTGATGTTGATGATATATATTTGATCTACAATGTGAAATTATATACTCTTCTATCGAAAAACATTTTAGACATGGTTACACTTCGAGTTGTACATAAGAAATTCAATCACTGTATGAGCATAAAGTTGACCAAGGGTATGGTCAAGGGCTTTTAGATAATCAGCTGGGAGAGTAAATAATATATACAACTATCACGTCACAATGGATGGAGCACGAGAACTAAGAAAACCATTGCATAAATATGGTTTTACCGATGTAATTAGTTATAGTTTATTGATTAAAATTTATGGAGATGTTTTTGGGCCAGAATTATATCATGATGATATCAAGAGCAGTAATAAAGAGAAACGGCTTACGACCATAAAATAAGAACTCAGATCTCTCAAGAAGATGAAAACCTGGATTCTTCTAAAAAAACCTAAGTGTTAAAAAAATGGTTGGGTGTAAATGAAAATTTAAGAGGAAACCATGTATTCTTTGTATTAATCATCCATATATAAGGCTAGGCTCTTGGTTAAATGCTTCACTCAAAATGATGGTGTCGATTTCAATGAGATACTCTCGCCGGTTGTAAAACAAACCTGCATCAGGGTTATTCTGTCAATTTTTGATAGATTTGAATTTGAGCTAAATCAAATAAATATTACTACTTCCTTTCTACATGATGAATTGGAAGAGATAATTTACATGTATCAGCCAAAAGGTTTTTAAAATATAAATAGAAGGCGATATGTGTCTGTTACAAAAAAGCCTTTATGGGTTGAAATAATCGTGAAGTAGTGGAATATAAGAATCAATTCTTTTATGAGATATATTAAATATGTTATAAGCTTCTACAAAAACTACTTCTATTGGGAGTGGCAAACAAAGATGGAAATATAATTTATATTGTTGTTGTATGTGGATGGTATACTAAGATCTGGAAAATATATGAGGTAGATTGAAGCGATGAAAACTGAGGTGAAATAAGAGTTTGAGATAAACAATGTGAGAGAGGCTAAAAGGATACTTACTGTTGAAATCACTAGGAACTTGACGATTTTTTTTTATCTCAACAAGAATATATACAAAGAATCCTAAGGAATTTCTCAATGTCTGAAGCAAAAATGGTTGAAACTCTCATTGGTTTCCAATTCAAACTCAAAATCACTCAAACATCAATATAATCAAGATATAAGAAGTATATTTTGGAGTTATATTATGCCAATATTATTCGTAGCATTATGTATGCTATGATTTTCACGATACCTATTTTTTCCTACATTGTAAATGTTTTGAGAAGATTCATTTTGAATTAGAGAAAGCTACATTGTTATGTATTCAAGTAGCTCATGAGATACTTGAAGGACTCAGATATTGAGGGGTTGTGTTAAAATCAGAATGATACGGGTGATATAGTGTTAAGAGGGTATGCACACTCTTATTATACTCTACTTAGAGGAGTGGTTAGCTGGAAGTCTTATATATAAGGTAGGTGCATTGTATTCTAGGGAAGCCAAGTATATGACTGACACTAGAGTCATGAAGGAAGTTATTTGGGTGAATGGATAATTTAAGTAACATCCATGTTGTAAAGGAAAATGTGTTGTTGCTTAGTGATAACACTTTTTCCCTTCATTTGATGAAAAATATGAAGTTTTATAGAATAACTAAGCATGTAGACATTGTGTTACATTTCATCACAAACATGGTAAAGAAATTTCTTCGGTTTTCAAGAAGTTGGCTATGATTTACAGCGAGATAAATCCTTCGGATGCTTTAACCAAGGTATTTCCGATTTTAAAGCTCACGAACTACATGAGATTAGTGAAAGCATGGGGTGCTGATTAATTTGGTTTCTAAAGAGTGGAACATTAAAGAAAATTGAAGTTACTATAACTATAGTGGAATAATTTTGATGTATAGGTTAAAATTAACTCATCAATATAGCTATTATCGAATGAGTACATATGTGTAATTGGATATGTCATTACTATGTATAGACAATAACTATTAAAACTCTCTATGTGAAGTTTGGGTCGTTACTTAGATGCAACGACGTATGTTGGATCCTAAAAGCTGAGACAAGTTATCGAGCCTGGTGACTTTAAAGTTTTGATGAGATTTATTTTGATCCGAAGTAGGCTGGTTAGAATCAAATTGGTCTGAAGCAGGCTTATGTAAGTGAGCTGATCCAAATGAGTCTCATTTGAACCGAGCTGGACCAAAATATGAAGGACCAAAGCATAAGAGTTAGACCAAAGTAAATTTTGTCTACTTTCTATGATCTTCAATATTAATTAGGTCACATATTTTAGGTTTTCTATAATAATTTCATTACATATTTTAGGTTTACTAGAGTCATTTATTAAAGGGGTTTAATCAGAAGTGTTTGATAACAATTTAAGGTTTTTCCTAAACCTATAAATAAAATAAGATATGTAATGCAAATATGTGACACATATGAGATAGTTTCGCGAGCATCATATTTTTAAAAGTAAGTGAAATAGACATTCTTATTTTAAGATAAGTAAGGTGAGAGATAAACACTGAATAAATAGCTATGTGAATCATGTCATCTTTGGAACAAAGAGTGATTGAGTCTTTTGTGTAGTATTGTCTTTCTGTAACCTAATGGTTTTATAAAAGAATAGTTGTTTCACATTGATGTAGGATATATTCACAATTTAAACCATATTATATATGTCTTGTGTGTTTGGTTTTATTTACACTTTAATTTATCTGTTTGTAGTCTTGAAGAAGATAAATTATTCTTTGAGAAAAGGATCGACAACACCTCGACTCTTTTCTCTGACGAACAAAGATTTTCCTAACAAGTAGTTTGGTTAAGAGATTAGTAGAGGAGATTTAGTAGAGAGATTATTGAATGAGAATGATTAGAAAAATTATTGGAGGAGAGAGAGTAGTTTAGTTGCAAGATTAGTGGAGGATATAGAGTAAAGAGATTAGTGGAAGAGAGTGAGTAGAAATATTAGTGGAGAATAGTGAGGAGTTTGGTTAAGATATTAAAGGAGGTGAGGTTGTAGTTAGGTTGAGAGAATTTTGAGATTAGAGAACTTTGAAAGATGAGGAATGACTTAATGGAGAAGACATAGCGTATAAATGTTTTTTGTAAGTAGTCTTAGTCGGGTACCCGACTAAGACCAATGATTTTTAATTTTTAATCTCTTTATTGGTCTTTCTTATAAATGTATATTTCCTCCACTACTCATCGCTCATCTCTTAAACCAACTTCTTTTTTTATAATTTGATCGAAGTTCCATATTCAATCAAAGTTCCAAATTTTATCAAAATACCAAATCGAATAAATATTCCAAATCCGATAATTGCATTCATCTACTCGATAGATTTAGTAACAAGTTTGCTTGGTGGCGGATTATTACTGATTAAGGCTATGTTATATTCTATCTATTTTTCGATTGTGTTATTTGATGAGTCTGAATTCCTCATGCTCCCCGGACAAGGACAGTTCGGTCCGATGCCTCCGGACCGGACAGATCACTTCGAACACTCAGACTATAGGACTGTTCGAACTATGACAAAAGTACTAAAAAACCTAAACACTACTTGACTAAGCTACTTGCTCTCCTACTTAGAGCTCATGGGTCTTTGAACATGACCCGGGTCGATTAAACATGACCCGAAAGCCCATAAGGGCCCAAACATCAGGGTATAAATACCCAACCACCTGCATTAAGTGTGGGTAATGAGAATTAACTGCTACTAGCCAGCTTAACTATCTCTCTACTCTCTACACTAAATACACAACACCCACACACTACTGTTAAAGACCAACCAAATTACAAGCCTACCCTCAGGCGATAATTATCCACACTAAATTGGCGACCATAGTGGGAGGAGAAGGTGCCTGAATCAAGCATTCAAAACCAGCTAAGAAAATCTGTCCGAATGAATCCGGACAACCCAGAAGTACCACCAGCTCTGCTCGAAGTGGTGGGAGAGAACGATGAATACACTATCGAAGAGCGTGATAGGCTAAAGGGTGAAATAGAAGCTCTGAGGCAGAAAAGGCCAAGATGGGCGTGACAGAAAAGTCCAAAGCATCGGTTGCTCATCACACCGATAACCCCAGAGAGCATGAGTCTTCAAAGACTCATGTGAGCACTAAAAAGACTTATGCCAGTTCTAAAAAGTCTCACCGGTCTAAGCTAGTGGAGAGTTCTGACTCAAGCTCAGAATCTTCTAATAATTCTTCGGACAGTGAGGGAGTTGAAAAATCCTTGTCCTCTAGCAGGGATGAGGGTCGAACTAGAAAGAAGCAAAAGCAGATTAAAAAATATTCAAGAAAAAGGGATAGACAAGGAAAGATGAAGAGGCATATTGGTAAAGAATCATCTCATAGCCGGAAGCATGTGGACCGGATGCTGATGGATCCCTTCGCTTTTCACGATGAACCAAGTATCTTTGCAACTCCCAATGAGGGTACTGTGTTCAGTCGTGGAAGAAACTGGAGGCAATCTCCATTGTCTTCTAAAATTCTGTCCGCAAACCTCCCCAAGAGGTTTGACAGCACCAAAATAGAGAAGTACGATGGCAGTACTGATCCGGACAACCATCTGGAGCAATTTAAAAACTTCATGATGAACTTTGATGACGACGATAAACTACTTTTTAGGGCATTCTCCCAATCATTTACGGGGAGTGCTCTAAAATGGTACAACAGCCTGCCTCAGGGTTGTATTAAAGACTTCGATACTTTTTGGGTAGCCTTTCGAAGGCAGTTCGTAGGGAGTAAAGAGCTAAAGGGGAATGGAGATACAATAATCCATTGTGCCCAGGAACCAAATGAGTCCTTGAAAGAATATATAATCCGTTTTGTGAGCACCAAGAATGGGTTGGCTGATTGCTTCGAACAGGTGGCAATAGTATCCCTAAGGTAGGGTTTGAACCCAGGCAATCTAGCTGATTCAGTGACCAGGAAGAAGGCCATGACATGGGGAGGGTTGCTGAATCAGGTTGGAAAACAAATAAACGTCGATGAAACAAAGAAAACCAGGGTGCACAGGCAGGTGAGGTCTACCCCAGTGGCACCAAATCCTAATCAGAATCAGTCCAGAAATAAAACAAGAGAGACCGGACAGGGGCATCGCAGGGCAAAAGCTCAGTCTCAGCCAGCTGCTCCTGCTCAAAGTCAGCAATCTAGAAACAAGAGAGGGCCATGGGTGCAACTGGAGTGGTTCGCAGAGTTGCAAGAAAGTGTGGCCACTATTTTTGAAAAAACAAAGGAAGAGGTGCATTACCGGAGACCGGCTACACTGCAGTCTCCCAGAGAGCATCGTAATAACTCTTTTTGCCAGTATCACAACGATATTGGTCATACCACTGATGACTGCATAGCATTGAAACAAGAAGTTCAGAACTTGATTGAGAGGGGAAAGCTGGGGGCTTACGTGAAAAGAAGGGGGGTAACAGGCCTGATAACACTCACCGGGTTGTTCCAAGTAATGCGGCTCCGGACTCATTAAGTTTTTTGAGGCACTTACAATTTTTGGAGGGGACACTATGACAGCTCCTACTGCTTCTTCGAGGAAGAGGCACGCGCGTACTTTAGCCTCCCAGCTAGAAGGAGGCATGACTTCCTATCAGTCACCAAACTCATTCCCCTTCATTGTTTTCGATGAAGATGATATAAGAGACATTGCTGGCCCTCATGAGGATGCTGTTGTCATAGGAGCATCTATTGGGGGCAACGACATAAGGCGAATACTGGTGGATACTGGAAGCTCAGCCAATATCCTTTTCTTAACCACATACAAGAGAATGAAAAATCCAGCTGTAATTCAGAGTTCGGACAGGTCAATTGTGGGCTTTACAGGCAGCTCAGCAGATGTGATCGGTGAGTTCGAAGAGGAAGTGTTGTTGGGCAAGGGCCCTTTCAAGAAAATGGTTAGAATACTATTTATTGTGGTGGATTGTCCCACTTGCTATAATGCTATTCTAGGGAGGTCTTGGCTCTCTAGGATGCATGCAGTGGCTTCAACAGTCCGCCAATGCTTGAAATATGCTGTTCAGGGACAGGTTGGAGTCGTCCGGAGCAGCCAAAAGATTGCAAGCGAATGTTATGCCACTGCCCTGGCTCCTCGAACGCTGGGGGCAGTCCGTATTAATGAACAATAGCAGTTTGAGGGCCTTTCTGGGGGTGAGGGTGAAATTGATGACCCCAGAGAGACCCCTGGAGTATTGATACCGGTTGAAGAGGTAGAAACACACTGTTTGGAAGATGGGAAAAGTGTCAAGATATGGTCTAAGATGCCACCTGTTTTGAAAAATGAAATGTTAAAGTTTTTGAAGAACCATCAGCACGTTTTTGCTTGGTGCAATGCTGATGTTACTGGGGTTCCATCAGAAGTGATATCACATCACCTATCTGTCCGGAGAGACGTAGCACCAGTGGTTCAAAAAAGGAGAGCTTTTTCTAAAGAGAAGGCTGATGTCATTATGCAAGAAAGTGACAGGCTCACAAAGATGGGGCACATCAAGGAATCTCAATATCCTTTGTGGACTGCCAATCCAGTTCTGGTAAAAAATAAAAATGGCAAGTGGCGCATGTGCATTGACTTCACAGATCTCAATAGAGCTTGCCCAAAAGATTTGTATCCAGTTCCCCGGATTGATCAGTTAGTAGACTCTACCTCTGGGAACAAGCTGCTTTCCTTTATGGATGCCTTCTCTGGATACAATCAGATTCAAGTAGATCCAAAGGATCAAGAGCATACCACATTTGTCACTGACAGAGGTCTTCATTGATACAAAGTAATGCCATTTGGTTTGAAAAATGCCGGGGCTACTTATCAGAGATTAGTCAACAAGGAATTTGTTGATCAAATTGGAAGAAATATGGAAGTGTACATTGATGACATGATGGTGAAGAGTGTGGATAAGCAGTTGCACTTGTCCGATCTCCAAGAAACTTTTGCCAACTTGGTAAAAGTGAATTTGAAATTAAAATCAGAAAAGTGTGTGTTCAGAGTGCAGTCCGGGAAGTTTCTGGGCTATATTATAAGTGAGCATGGAATACAACCCGACCCGGACCAGCTTAACGCCCTATTTTAGATGGAGCCTCCTCGAAACATTAAAGAAGTACAGCGGTTAACGGGGAGATTAGCTGCCTTAAACAAATTTATCTCAAGGTCTTCGGACAGGTGTGCCCCTTTCTTTCAAACCTTGAAGGGTGCAAATGGATTTAATTGGACTCCACAGTGTGATGAGGCTTTCAATGAGATCAAAAAGCACATGTCCTCCCCCAAAACTTTGTTTAAGCCAGTTGATAGGGAGACACTCTTCGTATATTTGGCAGTTTCAAGTTGTGCCATTAGTTCTTTATTGGTAAGAGAGGTCGATGGACATCCCCATCAAGTATACTACATCAGCAAAAGTTTGATAGATGCAGAAAGACGTTACTTGAAACTCGAAAAGTTAGCATTGGCCCTGGTGATAGCTGCCAGGAAGATGAGGCCTTATTTCCAGGCTCATCCCATCATCGTCCGGACTTCTTTTCCCCTGAAGAATGTCCTCCAAAAGGTAGACATTTCAAGCAGGATGACTAAGTGGTCAGTAGAGTTGGGGGACTTCGACATAGATTTTTCTCCCCGAACAGCAGTCAAGGCCCAAGCTGTGGCAGACTTTTTGGTTGAATTCCACTTTGATAGGGATTCGGAGCAAACTACTGATATAAAAGATAAAAAAGTATGGGTCGTCCGAACAGATGGTGGGTCTAGCACTATGGGATGTGGTGCAGGGGTGTGTTTGACTTCCCCGTATGGAGACAAAATGTACCAGGCTATTTATTTTGCTTTCAGGGCATCTAATAATGAGTCTGAATACGAAGCAGCTATAGCTGGTTTAAAGTTAGCCTACATTTGTGGGGCTAAGAGGGTCAAGCTACTAAGTGACTCCCAACTTCTTATTCACCATGCCCAAGGCCAATCTTAGGCTAAGAAGGAGCAGCTTGTGAAATACTTACTCCTCCTTAAGAATGAAGCACTCAAGTTTAAAAGTGTTGTTTATGAGCACATTCCCCGGGCAGAAAATGAGCTAGCAGACTCATTAGCAACCATAGCATATTCGGAGTCGTATCCATGGATCCATGTGCTAGAAAGCCCCTCCATTCAACTTAGTAAGGGTAAAGAAGAGGAAACTTTTGAAGTACAAGAGAAACGACCTCAAGACTGGAGGTTTCCTCTCTTGCAATATCTCTCCGATGGTGTTGTGCCTCCGAATAAGTCACTAGCCAGAACTTTGAAACACAAGGCTTGTGGTTTTATCATATTGAGAGACGTGTTGTACAAGAAATCTTATAGTAAACCTCTCATGCGCTGTTTGGGGGATGAAGAGTCTCAAGTAGTCCTCTCCGAATTACATGATGGTGAGGGATCAGCCCATTGTGGGTTTAGAGCCTTAACAAGAAGAGTTTTACTCTCCGGTTACTATTGGCCATCAATCATGAAAGATGCTAAGGAATTGGTAAGAAGGTGTGACCCATGCCAGAGGTACAACAATGAGATTCATGTCCCAGCTATTCCTTTGGAATCAATTTCTGAGCCTATTCCTTTTGCTCGATGGGGGTTGGATTTAGTAGGGCCTCTCCCTGTGGCGTCCGGAGGACGCAAAACTATAATTGTGGCCATAGACTACTTCTCGAAGTGCATTGAAGCAGCCCCTCTAGCAGGGACAACATCAAAAGCTATTATAAACTTCATTTTATCCAACATCTGTTGCAGATTTGGTGTCCCACAAAAGATAACAACAGACAATGGGCCACAGTTCGACAATAGGGAAATGGAGAGCTTCTGTGCCTCAATGGGTATAAAACATTGTTTTTCTTCACCTTTCCACCCACAAGAAAATGGGCAAGTTGAAGTGGCTAATAGGACTATACTGTCCGGTTTAAAGAAGAATTTGGAAGGGGCTACTGGGAAGTGGCCTAGTTATCTACAAGAGGTCTTGTGGGCCTACCGGACAACACCTGGGGCTGCAACACAAGAATCACCCTTTGCTTTGGTCTATGGGATGGATGCAGTATCTCCCATAGAAGCAACTCTCCCCTCCTTTCATGTTCACGACTTCTCCGAACACGCTAACGAGGTGGCAATCAGAGGTCAACTTGATCTGATAGAAGAAAAATGAGTTAAAGCTCACCTTAGAGTTGCACACTATCAGGGTTTGATGAGAAGCAGGTTTGCTTCCAAAGTTAAAAGAAGAGATTTCCAACCAGGGGACAAGGTATTAAGGAAAGTCTTCTTACACACTAAAGAAAATCTGTTCGGAAAGTTGGCCCCAACTTGGGAAGGTCCCTACATAGTTGTTGAAAGAATTAAACCTGGAACATATTGGTTGGAAGACAAAGATGGAAGGGTTTTGACTCATCCTTGGAATATTGAGCATCTCCGGATGTACTTGGAGTAGTATTTGTGTAAATATTTACTTGTTTAAACATCCATGTAAATATTTGGGGGCATACTCTTTCCTCCCTGGTGGCACGGGGAGGTTTTGAATGAGGTGTCCGGGCTTTTGAATGAAATTTGATGCCTTCTTAAAAATTTTTCCAAGTGTTTTAAGTTTTGTCTTTTGTCACACTATCCGGATTGAAATAACTAAGGGCTATTTAAACTCTAGCCGGAGAACTTAAACACTCTCATTATGAAATAATTAAAGGCTATTTAAACTCTAGCCATCGAAATTGGAATAAACGATGAAAGAAGATGAGATTTGTGCAAAACAGGGACATTCATTGAAATAACTTAAAGTGCCTTGGCCTTCCAAGGACTTTTGAATGGTCAAAATAAGAACAAAAAAACCTATTCGGTCAGATACCAGACACAATTACAAAAAGAATGCCTTGGCCTTCCAAGGACTTTAGTTTGAATAAAAAGTAAACAAAGTAAATCATAAGTTAAGGTTGAGCCTTTGAAGATGGCTCACCTTCATCTACCTTCTTTCCCTTAGGATCGTCTTTCTCTTCGCCAATTTTCTCCCCAGAGTGGTCTTCATCACCTGAGGAATCACTAGAGTAGCCATACCTGTCGCCTTCGGCCATCGTGTGGTAGGGGAGGTCTTCAGGCTCAACATGAAGCCATAAGTCCCCTAGGTTCTTCTTCGGAAACTTTTCATGGAAAATTAGAACCATGTCAGACCTCACCTTGGCAAGCAGCAGCTCTTCTCTTTTGATCATCTGGTTGGCATATGCATTGATCTTGGCTTGGATGTTGCCTGTAACAAAGTATTTTTCTCCTCGGCAACCTTGGACACTGTATTTTCAAGGGCAATCTTATCATTGGTCAGGTTGGTGATGATTTGATCCTTGGCTTTGGATTCTCCCTTTGAGGTGTTAAGGTCTTTCTCCAGACCGGACAGCTTCTCCCGGAGATCTCTAATGGTTTCCTCTAAAGAGGTAACTTTTGTCGTGCTTGCCTTCTGGTCTCTCTTCAACTCCTCGTTTTCTTCCTTTAACATGTCAGCATTGGAAGTGGCAGTGCGAAGGTCTTCGGACAGCTTCTCTTTGTCAGACTTGAGATCTTTGATGATATCAGCCGGGCTCCGAACTTGTCTCTCCAACGCAAGTATAGGCTGCACATTGCTTAACAAGGAGTGGGCTATAACATCCCTTTCACTAGAAACACTAAAAGTCTTACCATTAAAAGTGACCGTGTTGGAGGTGCTTGGAGGAAGGTAAGGCCCGGCAAAGTCATCTCTGGGGAGATTGAGGAAGTATTCACCAAGCTCACCAAGACCGGTGATCTCTACTCCATCGATGTTGATATCTCCCCCCTCAACCTCATCAGTATGAAAGTCGCCCGGAATCTCCTCGGCATGCGTTGGGTCAGCAGGGTCAGCATGGACAGAAGGCTCCGAAGCCCGGAGAGAAAGCTCGTCTCCCTTAGACGTTTTCTTCTTCTTGGCCTCCCGGTCTGTGTCTTCGCTTCCCTGTTTACGATTCCTCTTAGAAGCCCTTGGAGGTTTTGGGAGGTTCGCTTCTTGTTTCTCAGTCTCTTGCTCCACCACTTCCAGGAGAGCAGCATCAATTTGGCTCTGGGCTGGCCCCTCCGGATCTGTTGGAGCATCCTTAGCTGTATCAGGAGGGTTAGCATCACCCACCACCTTTTTGCCCTTCTTCTTCTTGCCTTTCATCTTGCTCGGGGCTTTGGCCCAGCCTGGCAGGAAGAGTGTCCCATCTGGTTCATGGTTCCTCTTAAGTACAACGTCTGGAGAAGGCTGGGTGGTGAGCTCCTCCCAGGTCAAGTCTCTCCGACCTGTGGTGTTCCACAGGTGAGACCTTGCCAAGTTTCCACTGGTGAAAGCAGCGTGGAATCGGTTCCCCTATTCCTCAGCAGCCCAGGCATTAATCTTGCCACAAGTAACCTGCCCGGCTTTCTGATAGTCACTGAACTCCTTGGGCAGTTCTGCTAAGACAAAAGTAAGACAAATTAGTATAAAGTAAGTCTAAAAAGAAAAGAGAAGAGAGAGAAAAATATAAAGGCAAGATACTTACGGTCACTCCTCCATCTGCTTCTGAGGAGGCTTGGGTTCTCTCCGGATTTTATCTTCCTTCCGTTCTCCCAGGCACCACTAACAAATAGGAACTGAGTCCTCCAGTTCCTCTCCACCTCCAGCAGATCGTCCACAGCCTTGAAGCCATCCCCCATATTGAAATGGTAAAAGGGGATGTGGTGGTTTTTGCACAGGCTGGCCACTGCAGCAAACTCCTCCATTGGCAGAGGGATCCCGGACAGCCTTGATGCCATGATACATGACATAAGGGTATACCAAGCGTTGGGGCTCAACTGGCTCGGACAGAGTTTGATCAGATGGAAGTATCTGACAATCTCTGGGTCTAGTGGGAACCTGAGCCCCCAGTTGAACAGCTCCGTGAACATGACCACTTCACTCAACTTGCAGTCCATGGGGGTCTCCGGGTGTATAGGAATCCTGATCTTTACATTTTCTGGAATGCCCCACTTCGTACGCATCCTCCCCAGCTCAACAGTGTGGATGAATGCGTAGTTGATTTTTTTGTAAAGAGAGGAGGTAATTAACACTGACCTTGTGAAAACAAGGCCCTACCTTTCCTTCTAGGCTCTCTGGCAAATCTGGATGCCTCAAGTACAGCTTCTCCTTGCCCTTGTCCTTCTTGGCAACTATCTCTTTACTGGTCTGACCGGAGGGCTCAGACTTAAATGGGGCCTCTTCAACAGAGTCCTCCATCACTTCCTCCATGATTGTTGAAGGTATTTCAGCAGCTGCAGCGGGGGGAGGGTTCAAACTTGACTCAGCCTTGTCTCCGGACTGATGGGCCTCAGTGCCCCTTTGATTTCTGCTCTCCGGTAAAGTGTCTGGAGCAGAAGTTTCTGGTTGGAGATTTAGATTGGGGCCCTCCGGTCCGGACAGCCTGTCCTTGGGGGCTTTAATAGGCACCTCTGATCCGGTGCTACTGTCCTTTGCCCCCGACCTTGAGGGAGTGTTTTTAGTCCCCTGCCCTTTAACCAACCGGCCTTTCTTCCTGTCGACCAGCTTCTCAGGAGAGTGCTCCGTATCCGATCCCATTGCAATAAAGGGAGAAGGTTTTCTGAGGCTAGAGGTTGTAACTCCTGGCTCGACAGCAAGCTCCGATTCCTGAACTGAGGAACCAGAGATTATGGGGGAGAGGTTGGTTTGAAATAGTTTTCTAGGCTTAGTGCCTTTGGAAGAAGAAGAGCCTCGATCTAACTCAGAAACAGAGGTGTTTGGTCTATCAACAGGCGAGGTGGGTAACCCTGCTGCGATCCGTCTATCTCTTTCGACTTTTTGAGCCTTCTCTAACTCAGAAAGGTTGAGCCACACACCTTTGACAAGAGCGTTCCTCGCTGTATAAACTATCAAACAAAGTTTTGGCTTTAGAGAGAGAAAGCTTTGAGAAATTTTTGCAGAGTAAATTTGAAGGAGATGGTAAAACAATAGAAAGCGAGTTTGTATTTATAGTAAAATCTGAAAAAGGAAGTTGATTCCTAGGAGAATTCGAAAAGTTTGGCAATGATTAAAAGACGGCGCTGATGTCACCACCTTTAATTAAGAGGTTGCTTTTCGAAGAAGGTGGGTTCGAAATTCAAGGTGAAAAAACGGCTGAAGCAACCAATTAGAGAGTAACGCGTGTCCCACGAACTCTGGCAAAAACCGTTTTGAATTCGTGAAGCTTTATCTGTCCGGATAAACTTATAGCCCGAATTGATAGACCTGTCTGGATAAAAACTACCCCTGATGTCGGACTGTTTTTCAGGTCTTTGACAAGAGTATTTGCACAAACACCTAAAAAAGGGGCTCTTGATGAGTCCGAATTCCGCATGCTCCCCGGACAAGGACAGTTCGGTCCAATGCCTCCGAACTGGAGATATCACTTCGAACACTCAGACTATAGGACTGTTCGAACTAAGACAAAAGTATTAAAAAACCTAAACACTACTTGACTAAGCTACTTGCTCTCCTACTTAGAGCTCATGGGTCTTTGAACATGACCCGGGTTCATTAAACATGACCCGAAAGCCCATAAGGGCCCAAACATCAGGGTATAAATACCCAACCACCTGCATTAAGTGTGGGTAATGAGAATTAACTGCTACTAGCCAGCTTAATGATCTCTCTACTCTCTACACTAAATACACAACACCCACACACTACTGTTAGAGACCCACCAAATTACAAGCCTACCCTCAGGCGATAATTATCCACACCATTATTTTTTTTTATTTTTTTCATACTACTAGTTCTTTTAATGACACCAAAACAATGATGCAATTCTCATAGTAGTGCTCAATCTAGCTCTTCCTGATCTTTCGACCTAAATTATGATTTTAATAATGATGATAGAAAAGAGATGTATGGTACTTTAGATATTGGGCCACAAAATTTGACCCCATAAATAAATTATTCGAATGTTAGCGCTGTCACTAGTTTGATTTATAGGAAGAAAATGTATTGGATATGGTAACATGTTACTCTATGTACTGATTTGAATAAATCTAAGTGTAAACATTTTGATACACTTCTTTCCTACGTACCTGGACAAAAAAGTTGTGGTACAAGGATTATGGGACAATATTTAAAAAAAGCCAAAATATAGATAATTTTGGAGTTGAACTTGGGGATGAGTCCAAACGACCATAAATATGAGTACCAACAATGTATTTTTATATAGTAAATTAATATAGGGAAAAAACTATGAAATATACCCGTGGTAGTGCACTTATTTTTGATTTTATCACTAAATGGAGATATAAGATATGGATTTGGAGATTGTTTAACCCAAAAGTTGATCGCATCTCACGTAGGTCTTTGAGAACAGTGTTATACGATATTTGAAAAACCAAAAGTAACTTATTAGTGGTATGATTTCTAGTTTTCCTTGGAAAGCTTCTTTGACTAATAATATGATAATATTTCTTGACTTTGATATTATGTATGTTAGTTTACATTGGATTGATCTTGAATGCGTACTTCAGAGAAGAATTATATATTTTTGTTATATTTCCAATCATAATGCTTCACAAATTACAAAAGGTATTTTACAATGCATGTTTGATTTTAATCCTAAAGATACAATTTTGTCAAATTTTTTTAATAATACATCTTCTAACATCGTACCTATTGGTAGACTTAAAATTGAATGCAATCTGTATTTTAAAAGAACACATTAGATGTTTATGTCATATAGTTCAATTAGTCCCACTGATGGAATAAATACGATATATATAGATTTTATCGAGCTTGTTGGAAAGACAGTTCTACTAGCCATGAGCTTGGGTCATAGAAAATATAAATATAAAGAACTTGTTTTAGATAGTGTAAAGAAATTCAAAAAATTAATTTCAATTGCCGAAACTAGATGAAACTCTACTTATGATCTTCTTGCACGTGTTTATAGGTTTAGGCAAGATGTTACATTATTTTATGATCCTTATAACTATACGTCTAGAAATGATGGAGACCATTACCAACCTCGTACTGATGTAAATTAGTCATATTGTCTTGAACTAATAAATTTCTTTACCATTTTTAAAGAGTATACTCATAGTTTTCTACATAATAAAAGTCGAACATTTATTTAGCGCTTGAATGTGTTGTTAATCGTGTTATACATTTAATTATACATTAAAAAATTATATGTGTCATGATATGGTGGCCAGTATGAAAACAAAATTCATCAAGTATTTTTATCTTATCCCACACGCTTATGTCATTAGGTTTATTTTTAAGCCTTGTTTTAAATTAAATTCATTTCACCTATATATTGAAAAATGTAATCCTAATATCAAACTTGATAATGATTATAATTATCTTAAATATTGTAAAGATATTAAATCTCATTGCTATGAAATGTATAATCATTATGCTACCAAACACAGGAACAATAATGGTAGTTTTTCCCGAACTTTACTCGTGGTAATAGTAGTGGGGGAAGAAAAATTAGGCATCGTCATAAATACTTGAGAAATGTTATAAAAAGTAGAACGACGACATCAACAATTACTCAAGATGTTAATGAGTTGACCCAATATGTGCAAAGTCCGTTCGATTTGAGTTGTATAATAATAGTTATCCCTATTGATCCCCTAATATGGTGGAAGTCAAGTAACCCATTTTTTGTATTCTTTCTGGCTTAGCTACGTAGGTTCTTTGTGACCTATGTTAACATTGGAAACTGAATCTATATTTATTATGGTCTACCTATAATACGAGACTAGACTATCAAGACTTACTAGTCAAACAATTGAAGTATATGTGGCAACCAAGAACATGACTACGGTGGAGCATATGATGCAATACAAAAAATATGAAATGGAAGAAATCTTATGGATGAATCTCGTGGTGGGGATGAAGAATGACTTGAATCAGAAGACAAAATTTAGGATGAATATAATTTATAATATTAATTGATTATGGATTTTTAATAAGGTAGATCAAATTAAGAACAAATATTACTCATGGCCGCAAGAGTATACATAGTAAAAGATTTAAATCCACAAAATTCATACTTTTTCTTAAATCTCAAAATGTAAAAACACTTACTTATATAGTTTTACTATAATTAAACTATACTACCAACCAACACTTATTATAATTTTTTTTATCACTTATAACAATCAAACTATAACAACATGTGTACTATTTACAAACAAATCATAATATATTTATACTGGTTTTAATAATCAAACTATAACGAAACTTGTAGTATTTGTAATCAAACAATAATAATCAAACTATAATAATCTTATATTACTTATAAATTATAATAATCAAAATATAAATCATACAAAATGTAATGTAAATTTTATTTTTTAAATCCCAGAGTACAATGTGTTTAAAGTTTAGAAATCCTCTTGTCATTTTTTCCAAAAACACATTAATATTTTTCTTACTTAAAAAAATTAAATTAACATGAATTGTTTTTAATGCTTGAGTGTTATAATAATTAAAAATCCAATAATGTTTTAAAATGTTATATTGATTATTAAATATTTAATTATTTAAATTCAATAAAATATTTTAATTTTAATTTAAGATATTTAGTGATTATAATCGATTAGATTCATATAGTTAAATATCATGTAACCAATTTTTTTATATGGTTTAATTTTCATAAAACAAAACTATCAACTTGATTTATGCTCAATAAGAATTATGATATTAGTCTACTATGTCTAAACTTTACCAAGTAATCTATAATAATTTTTTTTATCAATTTTCACTTGGTTAAAGGTTTGATTTTTAAATATTTAGTCACTAAAAAGTTCTTCAGAGTGCTATTATATGTTATTAAATATTTAATACTTTTTAAATGACTAAAAAAAATTATTATTGTTAAATTCGTAACATGACACATAAGTAATCATAGTGATAAGTATTAGGTACATATATCAACCGTATAAATATGAGAATTGCATGAACTCATGAGTTAACATGTTAATTTCTAACATATTTTACTTATATTAATTATGGAGTAAAAAAAACTGAATATCGCTATATTTGTGCAATGCTAATTTATATAATTGAAAATGATAAAAAGTCTCCTTAAAACTAATTCAATAATACAAAGAAATACTCGTTAAACTAAATATCATTTAAACTAAAAATATCTATGAAAGTGTTGTATACATAAAAACTTTAATGTTTTTGTAAGATAATATGTTATCATGAATTTTATACTAATATAAATTATCTTGATCATATCATTTGTTTTATCATTTTTTTAGAAAGAAAAATATATATTTACCATTTTTTTAGACTCAACATTCTACTAGCGATAAAGTGTTTTAGGGTGTGACTTAGAGGTTGAGTATACCTCAAACGCTTTAATTAGTTGTTTTCATTTGATGATACCATACACCAGTCATCTTGTACTGACACCTTTTAACAAAATGAGGTTGCAGAAAGGAAACATCGTCACCTTATTGAAACTGATTTTATTTACTAGAGTTCATATTATTATTTTTCGGAATAAGCACTTTTTCCTATTGTATATGTGATTAATCGTATCTTTTAACACATAATTTACGGATTTTTACGTTTAATAAGTTATATGGACATCTTGTAAATTATTCCTCTTTATGATTGTTTGATTGTACGTATATTTTCTTTTATCCTCATGTGTAAGAGACATATCCTTAGGTTACTGACCCATTTAGCAATGTCATCGATACAACTATTGTTCCTGAGATATGTACACCAACTGATACTACTTCAACTTCAATCGATGCCAGAGTCTTCTTCTTCTGGTGCAACTATATATTATAACCTCTCAAAATATCTACTCGTATAATTATGTCAACCAAACTATCAGATTTCGCTTAATCTTATTATTTAGATGTGTTTGCATCTTTCATAACAAATATACATGATTTATATAAACATAATTATTTTTAAAAAGCTATATATGATCTTTGTTGGTAAAATATTATAGTCGAAGAGTTTACTGCTCTTTATCAGACTCATGCATAGGATATGGTTGAACTTCCACCAAGTAAGCATATAATTGGTTATCGTTGAGTTTTTGAAATATAAATAAATTCTGATAGATCCGTTGATAGGTATAAGGATTGTCTTGTCGAAAAGGGTGTTCACAGAAGTATGGTATGTATTGTGAGTAGAATTTTGCCACAGTAGCAAAAATGATAAAATATTGTACCCTTATTGATGTTGCATGTGTTTGCTAGTGGAAGATATTTCAATTGGATGTTAAAAATATGCTTCTAAATATAAATCTTCATATGTATGTTTACGTGACTCCTCCCTCCGGGTGTTACTCACCAACCATGCGAAATTTGATGACATTGGAAAAGCTTTATATAGTCTCAAACAAGCTCCTCGTGCATGTATGAGAAATTGTCTACATTTATTATTTCACTTAGTTTATGCAAATAATAACTATTTATTACTATTAAAATTGTTCTAATACTAATAAAATTTTATTATTAATTGATTTGTCATTGATTCACTTTTAAAATTTATGATTATCGTTCAACTTTTACATTTCATTAATATATATATATATATATATATATATATATATATATATAATACAAATCATTTGGGAAAAAAACTTTAAACTAAATCATATATTCTAAATATGACACACTTAACATGTATTCTAAAATTAGTATTATCATCTGATAAGTTTTATACGTGTAACTCAACTCATAATGTTACGAATTTTTTAATAACCCCTGAAAGTCAGAACAAAATATAACGCTATTGAAAGTACCTCACTTGGTTAAATCATCAGTATCTTACTAAGATATTCTTTATCTTAGTGGTCACATACTAAGCCATGGAACCAAAAATCTTGATGCTATAGTATTAAGCTAACATCACCACATCAATTGTATGTGTGGGACTCATGAAGTTTTCAATTTTTGAAACAATGTAATAATGCATTTGGATTAATATCGCATATTTAGCAACCATATATAATAATCATACACCATATCTAGATGCGGAAAATTTAAGTTTTCAAAAAATGTTATGAGGGTTTTTAGATTAAATCTTAAATAATATACACTTAGATATTTATATTCAATTAAAAACCTTGACAAACAACTAATCGTACAAATTTATAATTAAAAATTACTTTATAATATGTTTTTTTGATTAAAATTGAAAACCATATAATTACAAAAACATTAGAAGGTCTTATAGTTATTGAGATTCTTGTTAAAAAAAATTATGCTATTTTGATGATATATAAAGAGCTTGGGATGATGGAGGACGAGGTGATTCACGAGAAATATTTTAAAGCCAGAGACTTAATTAAACCCTTTCGATAAAAATTATATAACTTATAATTTAGCAACTTGCAATATATTTAAACTCATGTTCTGATTTTTTTATAAGATAAGTTTTGTTAACCATGAGCATGCCATTAACATGAAGACTAAGATGAACAATAAAACTATATATGTTAGCTACTTTAATCTCTATGAAAATTAATTTAAGATTAATACTAGAATACGAAAGTTTTTATACTCATAGAAATATTATAGATCACTTCTCATGGTTTTCAAAAATCAATATCATATACTTATAACACTAAAATATTTTTTTTCAAATGAGCAAAAACAGTACTACTACATCTAAAAATATTCCAATATATATAAAACAACATTGAAACATGTAAAATGTATCTTATATTTTAACATCAAACAAATGACTTTCGTTTTTAAATGAAAGAGTCAAATAAGAGCTATTATTTTGGTGATATAAGCTCACACATTGTTATTGCCATAACTCGAAATTAAACCTCAACGGTTGATAAAAAAATATATGATTGCTTCTCACTATGTTGTAAGACCACTTTTTTATTGCCATAATTTTAGGGTTACCTCTACTTTAATACAAAATATTTTCTTTATGGTAATTTCTTTATAAATTATCTCACATTTACAATTACATTTAGTACTTAATAAATGACTAAAAATACTCATTGAGATTGTGAAGTCATAACATATCACGTTAAGTTAGTTAATTTTACCAATACGTTTGTGGCATTTACTAAGAGCATGATAACGACTCATCTTTATTAGGTAGGAGTTCGATGTTTAAATCCATCAAGGTCTATATGGTATTGCAATTAGTCAAACCGATGTAGGTTAGAACACAATTCTCTTGATAGATGATAATATCTTATCGAGATGTTACAACTTATATTTCAAAAACTTATTTGAGTCTTCCTAAATATTTTTGCCAAAAATGGTAAATTATACATTGTTTAAATTTGTTTGTATTTTTTTATCATTTTTTTAATCACAAGATCGTATACATAAACGTTCAAGTACATACATTTTTTAGAAGACAAGTGAGTGAAAACACTAAATGATTAACATTACTATGAACAATGTCAAATATTTGAACAAGATAACTAAAATATATAGGCGAGTCATGTGGATGTAATTTTGAAGTAAAAAAATAGTGAAAAATCTGCTATACTATATGAGACTCCCTTTGAACAGCTGCCCAATATATCTATAATTTTTAAATGTACGATAAAAGTAACATGAAGCATAATATTTTTTTATAAATCAGTCTACAATATTAATTAGATTTATACATTAATTAGACATTCTTCTTAACTAGATTTTTATATAAATTGGATTTCCCATATTTATAGGATATTTCTAATATTAAATAGATATTTTATATTAATTAGATTTCATATTAATTTGGACTTTGATATTAATTAGATTTCCTATTGATTTGGTTTACTATATTAATTAGATTCATTAATTAATGGATTAAGATCGATGATAGTTGGCCTATAAATATAAGAAGATATAGCTTTATAATTTATGACGAGATGAGATGTTGGCTACATATTTTTTTTAGCAAGGGAAACTAGCTCCGGGTCTTTTAAGAGATAATTGAGGTGAGAGATAAACACTGAAGAAATGATTCCGTGAATCATGAGTGATTGAGTCATTTGTGTTTGAGATTCTTTTTGTAACCTACTTACTCATAAAAGAATTGTCTGTTTTCTGTGGATGTATGATTTCTTTACGATCCGAACCACGTTAAATTATTTCTGTGCGATTGTTAACTCTATGTTCTTTCTTGTTAACTTTATTTTTGAAATAAGTAAGAGTCGAAGCTCGTATTAACTCTTACGACCTCTTGGGTAGGTGTTCACAAACTGTTGGTCACTGCTTCGGTTGAGGTGGTTAAGATTTAGCGTAGCGAGTTTTGTTAGGACTCAATCATATATTTTTTGGATATTGATGATTTCTCTAACAAGTGGTGCAGTGAGCATAAAGATCGAATATCAATATTTGTTGTTGGTGAAGCATACAAATTAGAAAGACAAAGATCGCGGATCTTAAAGTGAAGTCAAACGCAGTTACAATGATGATTCCATGAGGGAAATGTTAGATTGAATCTATATATTGGACTAGAAAATACTTTAATAAATGTGAGTCATAGATGGGTTTGTAGTAGAAGGGGCGTCTAATGTGGGGAATGAATCTGTTGGGATTCGGCTGGAAGCATTGCAATGCTTGTCGAAACAGGTGGAGATTCAATCTAAGAAGTACATGAAGAGGTTTAGGACACACAATGACGTGGTATTAGTGAACCGGCCATTAACTAACTATTGCTCTAAATTTGGTATGCATAGGTGCAGATTCTTGAAGAGTACCTCAAAGGATGGATTAGTTGAAAAGATGAGCCATAATTTACGTGGAGTAAGGTTTATGCTTCTCACAGCTAGACAAAATAAGAGACTGAGTGAAGGAGCTGTTTTGGACAGCTAACATCGTCAACATGAGGCCTTGGACTTTCGGTCGTCATGGTGATGTAATGGGTGTTGGAGGTGGAGCTGGAGTTGAGATGGAGTTTGAACATAAGGGTGAAGATATGGATACCTCTTCGTAAGCTATTTTCAAACTAAGTTCAGGTTCAACCTCTGTAATGGAAGTTCAACCATTGTTGAATTGGGGTTTTGACTTGAAGTTTGATGGATCAAAGGCTTCAGATGTTCAAGCTGTGGAGCAGTTGTCAATTGTTGCTCAATCTGATCTTGGAATAGGTCATATGGATGAAACTACCGCTTTCTTGGGTGTAGAAGGTTAAGAGACTGGTCTATTAGGGTATTTCCTCGATAGAGTCCAAACTTGCAGGTGGACATTTATCTCTAGTGAGTAGTTGAAACATCGGGGTAACATATATTGGAATTACTATAAGCCTAGGTGGAGAATTGTTAAATCTAGGCTAAAAGTAGCGTGAAGCGTAATCTTCTTTTCTAAATCAATCTGTTATATTAATTAGATTTCTACGTTAATTAGATTTCTATATTAATTGTATTTTCTATATTAATTAATTTTCTATATTAATTGGATAATATATATAAATTAGATATTCTATATTGATTAAATCTTATATTAATATGGTTTTCTATATAATTAAATTTCATATTAATTTGGACTTCAAGATTAATTAGATTTCCTATTAATTTGGTTTGTTAGGTTGATTAGATTCCTTAATTAATGGATTAAGATCGATGATAGTTGGTTTATAAATGTAAGAAGATTTAGCTTTGTAATTTATGACGAGACGAGATGTTAGCTTTATATTTCTTTTAGAGAGAGAAACTTGCTCTCGGTTTTTTAAGAGATAAGTGATGTTGCATATTTCTTTAGAGTTAGAAACTAGCGCTAGATCTTTTGAGAGATAAGTAAAGTGAGAGATAAACACTGAAGAAAATATTATGTGAATCACGAGGGATTGAGTCTTTGGTGTTTAAGATTCTTTCCCTAACCTACTTATTTATAAAAGAAGTGTCGTTGCTCGTGGATGTAGGATTTCTTCACGATCCAAATCACGTTAAATCTCTTGTTGTGCGCTTATTTACTCCATGTTCTTTCTTGTTAACTTTGTTTTTGAAATAAGATAAAAGCCGAAGCTTGTAATAGATTCTACCTACGATTTCTCGGATAGGTGTTCGCCAACTGTTAGTCACTACTTCGACTAAAGTGGCTAAAATTCGGTCTAACGAGTCTTGTTAGGACCGAATAAGATCTTGTTTGTTTGAATATTGATGGTTTTCCGACAACAATATTATTATCCAATAATCAAGTCGAATTATATTTGAACAATTAAACTATAAATAAAACCAAGTAGATTTAGGATACTATTACCCAAACTTATACCACCTCAACTGAAATTAAATATGCGAAATTAAATTTAGAATGTATCTTGACACTAAATTTTATTAAAATTATAAGGGAATTCTATGCGAATACTCTGAAAGGTAAGAAACGGGTATAAAACTGAAATAATGGGTAGAAGTAAAGGAAATAAAATAAGAAAGGTCCATCACCCACGTCAGACCGTTGAGGTCGTCAACATCCCTATCAACTTGCCTAGACCTCTATAGGTAGCATATGCACTAGCTAGCTAGCTAGCTACTCTGCCACTTGGGGTTCTATGTCCTTTGGCTCTCTCTCTCTCTCACTCTATTATCTTCTTAACTTATCCCACTCAACATTACTTATATGTAATTCACTTCTCTTTCTCTCTCTCTCTCTCTCACAAACACAAAAATACAATCCTTCCTACTTCTAGCTCTAGCTATGTATGGTGGGAACAACAACAAGGGATCAGAAGTAAACTATTAGTACCATCTTCTTCATTTTCTCTTCCATAGATCTCTTTTTTTCCCTTTTATTTATCTTCTTGCTTTTTGAATTGTAGGTGATGTGGCCAAAACTGGTTGCTAACAAGATTCTCAAAAAGAAATTGGGCAGCAATAATTTTGTTGCTGATTTTCCTACCAACAACAAACAAACTTTCTTACCTAGTGACAACTTCATCAATGATCAACAAAAGACTTCTCATACTTACAAGTAAGCAATATATATATATATGTATATATACTCATGGCCACTATGATTGGATAGAAGCTAGCTAGATATCTCCAACATGGGCATGCAAAGTTCTTTTTAACTTTTTTTTTTAAAAAACTTCTGTAATATGAGCAGAAACTGTACCACACACATGACCTTGAAGAAGCTATACATTAAGGAAGAGTCTCATATCCTCCGTATATGGTCCCCCGTGTTACTTTTCCTTTTTGTTTGTTTTGCATACCATAGTTTCAGAACTCGATCTCAAGAATAACTCTAAATCGTATCAAATTTGCAAGTAGACCAACCAGTATCTTTTATTATAATAGAAAAGGAAAAGATAAAGTATATTGATTGCTTTCTTCTTTTTATTAATCTGTTTTTTGTGGGTTTTTGTTTTTGTTTTTTGGAAGGGTTTTTGTTAGTACATGGAATGTTGGTGGGATTGCACCAAACGATGAGTTGGACATGGAAGAGTTACTAGAGATGGGCGATACCTATTCTGATATCTATGTTCTTGGGTAATTTTCATATTTCATTATAAAAAAAACATATAAATATTGATGTTATAAGTATATTCAGTCTACATCACTCCTAAAAGCCTCTAAAAAGAGAGGTTGACCTGACTTATATAATGGATCATGTCACTGTTTCTATACAAACCCTTTACGTTTAGGACGACAATGTCCATTGACTACTAACTTATATATTGGGTGAACGTTCACACGGAACCTAATATCATCCGAAACGTGATATTTAGATAGTCAATTTTTGTATTTGGTAAAGCTCGATAGTACGAACACATTTTATTAACAAATACAAATACAGAATTATAGATGAATGAGCGAGACTATGCCAGAATCTCTCGATCCAAATAAAATCGATGCTATACAAATAACATGATTGTTTCAACATAAACACCATATTGACAATACTATCGTACAATGAGATGATGTGTGACATCTTAACAGAAATATAACAATGTTCCTGCAAACAAATTACCTTTCTATAATGCGTGCGCTCGTAGGTTTCAAGAAATCGTGCCTCTTCGAGCATCGAACGTGTTTGGATCAGAGAACAACAAGGTCTCTGGAAAGTGGAACTCCTTGATAAGAAAAACATTGAATAAAAGATCAAAATACACTGAAAACAGCAATAGTGGACAGGAGGAGTTCATGTGTGTAATAAGTAAACAAATGGTTGGAATATTCATATCAGTTTGGGTCCAAAAAGATGTGCTTTCACATGTTCAGCACCCTTCTGTCTCCTGTGTTGGTTGTGGAATTATGGGCTGCTTAGGAAATAAGGTACTACTTATTTATGATTTTTTCTCCAAACAACTAACGTCGATATAGTCCGTCGGTATTAATTGCTCCTGTAAAACATTTGATGTCGTCGCGACATTAGTTGTTAATTTGGCCGTATTTAATAAAAAAGTCTATGGTCTGCAGGGTTCGGTTTCGATTCGATTCTTGTTAGATGAAACAAGCTTCTGCTTTGTTTGTAGTCATCTAGCTTCTGGGGGTAAAGAGAGTGATGAGAAGCAAAGGAACTCAGATGTCTATGAAATTTTATCAAGATCAACCTTCTCTTCAGATCATAATTCACTTGGTTTACCCAAACACATTCTTGACCATGAGTAAGATTTTTTCACTTTTTTTTAAGCTATACACCTTTAATATTGAATCAGAAAATCACCACAATATGATTTATTAATCTGGCTAAAAATTATTTTTTTCTCTGAAGAACATATTAAACTTTACATGTACTGTGTACACTAGAAAGATTAAGACAATATTTAGATAATATTAATCAAACAGTTTCTCAATATAAATTTGAAGTCTCCGAGAAGAAAATGTTAAATAATACATGCAACACAGTATTTTGATGCTTAATAAAAAAGCTTATCACATGCACGTTAATTAACTGTACAAACAATACATGACCACATATTAAAATATCCCTAGATATTATTTCTGGTTTCGTATTGAATTTTATTCGTATGTGACCAACTGAATATAAATATATTAAAAATATTTTTGATTATTTTATGAGCCACTATCTTCAAAAATGTCATTGTAACGTAAGCTCCCTCAAAGGTAACCTTTTTTAACCTGATTCAATATCTAAGTATTAAGTATTAATGATCTTTTTGTTGGACAGTCGAGTGATTCTACTAGGAGACCTGAATTATAGGATTTCTCTGCCAGAAGAAACAACCCGATTGTTGGTGGATAAAGAAGACTGGAATACTTTGCTCAATAATGATCAGGTACATTGTCACGGTACCCAAAAAAAACTATAATTTGTTATTTGATTTATAGGTTTTTAATAGTAATTAGTTCATTGATTATCTATTTTCATGACAGTTCATCAACGAAAAAATATTCGATTTTAGTTTATTGAATAAACACTTTCGTCGCATATAGTTCATCGACATAAAATTGTTTGGTTCTAGTCCATTGACTATACTAATATTAGTCTTCCACGCCTTTTTATTTAAAAGAGTAATTTAATAAAAAATTGATAATCGATGAACTATTTGTCACGAAAATAAATAACAAATACATACAAAATAGATAGTAAAAATCGTAAAAATTAAATATTTTTTAATCACAAAAATAAATAATTAAAAAGCTATTAGTATTCAAAACCTAATTTATATAGGTAAATCTAATCGAAAAATTAATCTTTAAGCTAATAATATTTTCTGTTTGCAATTGAAATGAAGTTAAAGATGGAGTTTATGGATGGAAGACTATTTCAAAATTGGCATGAAGGAATAATCAATTTTTCTCCGACATACAAATATTTTCTAAACTCTGACGTATACTATGGTTGCCTTCAAAGCCAAAAACATGGAAAAAAACGTTCTCCAGCCTGGTAAGTAATCTCATATGTCTATTTTATCATATAGTTTTAAAAAAAAAAATTGATTAAGTAACTCAATTACAAATGAATAGGTATATTTAAAGGATAAACTTATCAAAAGACAACTTAAAAATAATATTATATAGTATAATTATAAAGAGAAAAGTACCCATTTAACTCGAATGAAATAAAATCATATAATGAAATATATAATTGAAATATGGAAAAGTCAACAATAGAAGTAATGCTGCCTTTTCTTTTCTTTGAGCATTTAATGCACCAATTACAAAAGAAGAGAATAATGGAAAATGTTGAATAGAACAAGAAAGAAATGGACAAACTTACATGTCGAGCTATCTTTGACAATTGAATTGTCCAAAACCTGTCTATTGATTCCCATTTGCAGAACTTTCGCTAATTAAGACCAATAACAATTCGAGAGATTCTATAGTGAAAATGATGGAGGGGATATTTTTTTTAGGAGTGAAGTCCGAATTTCGGTGCTATTGCATTTTGTATTTATAATAATATAAATACAATGTAATCAATATTTAGTGGACATGAGACATATAGTTTTACCACCGATTTTTTATCTTGAGTTTGATTGGTCTTTTTTATTTTGAGTTTGGTTGGTTTATCATGTTCGACGTTCGAAAATTTTATCCACAAAATATTATGTTTAAGTTTGAAACTCCAATATTATTTATTAGAAATAAAAGTGGGTGGTATATTCCTCATCCGTATATAAGTATAAATAAACATATTTCTACACTAGTATGTTATTATTCACTTTTGACACCCACACGATTTTGTTTTTGTTCCATTTCCAAAACGTCTCATACTAGTTTAGATATGTTCTTAATTATATAACATTGATTATTCTCATGTCTAATATATGTTGGGGTTTTAGACATCTCCCACAATCATTTTCTCTGACAAAGTACCACTTTACTTCTTCTCAATTGACTTTCATCCGCTACCTCTAATGAGGTTGTGCCAGGATTCACTAGGTGAGTCATGAAGCTTTAAAATGATTCTATTTACTAACTCTTAACATATCACACTCCATGTTCTTTATCGGTCCTCCAATCAAGTCATGCCCTCTTGATACATAGAGTCACATGCAGTCATAACTAGGTTATACTAGTTATCTATAGAGCGGATCCTTCATATTAAACGTGGCTGCTGATTCATCATATTCGACATACGAGAATTTCTCCTATAAGATGTCCTTTCACTACATGAAATAAGTTTTGTATTGAATTTCGTATTCCTAAACTAAATGCATAATATATTTTATATTTGACATATTATTTCATTTTATTGATTAATGTTCGAGTAATTTACATATTTGACCATTATCAATAGTATTTTCGTCATTGTGAACAAAGTTAGAGAAAAGTATCAATATATGCCTAACGGTATTTATGAAGCCAAAGTTATGCTTTTGAGATCAGGTTGCTTGAAACATATTACTTGTTTATGTACATTTTTTCTTGGCCAAACCCAAATAATTTGGTTTGGAGTTTGGTCATACAGTCGAGCCTTTAAAGTTGAGGTTATTTGTTGTTAAGAACAAAACTTCTGGGGTTTAGCGTCGCAAAATAATCGATCCCTAATTTTTTTGAATTTCCTACAATCTGACCAATCTTGTAAGCTTTAATTTGATTGAATATTTCGTAATTTTCTGTTTTTAGCCTTTGTATGGTCTAGTTATTTATATCTGGGGATGAATTTGTAGATCTTGGTTCAGTATTGACACTACTCCTCATTAAAAACCCTTTGTCGACCAAAAATTTCATTAAAAGCATAAGAGTAAGTAATATGTTCATATTGTAATGGACGTGTTTTTTCTGAAGTAAAAAATATTTCCAAATTTTATCCAAGTGAGTAGCCCCCCTAGTACTTCAAAGTCAGAATAAAATAAGGACTATTAGTAAGGGAAGTAGGAGAGTATGTGAAACCCTTGAATTGGAAGTAAAAACAATTGGGGATCTAATGAGACGTCTATGTAATGAGCATACTTAGGGAAAGAAAAATACTACAAGTTCAAATGTTGGCTAAAAAAACACTTGGCGAGACACTTGTCTCGTGCGTATTATAACATATTGGACTTTGTTTATTTATCGTTGGGCCTATATGTCAACTGATAGATCGACGAGTGTTTGAATGATTGTGATAATACATATGTATTGTATATATATTAATGGAGTTTTTATTTTACACATTTTTCTTTGTTAACTATTTGTTAAAACTTTTTCTCTCCTCGTAATCTCCTTCTCTAATAACTATCTTTGTATTTTTCTCGTTTTAAAGAAATCGAATTCTTGAGGACCAAACAAAAAATGATTGGTCTGTATCCGATAGGGATCTCACTTTTTTTAGGTTGCGAGAAATCAGAAAATACAACCGTCAGTTATCAATAAAGAACCCATCACATTCTTTGTTATTCAGTATTACGAGGAAAAATACTTCTTAAAGCCATTACTAATAATATTGTTTACAGGAATAAATAAAAATATAATACGATAAAAAATTCAAATTTGAGCGAAAAAAATAACAATAGTCTTAGAAAAATATATATAACAAAAAAATTGATAATACAAAATATATAGCAATATCGTAAAAAACTAACATAATATGGAATATGACGACTGCAGTAATGTATGTTTGTGACCAAAGATCATGAGTCCCTCTACAAACGTTCTCTTGGCTGAATCTATCACTTTGTGTAGTTTACCTTTTGGCGTTGGTTTGGAGGTTATTGCATCAGACCTAAGGTTTACCATGTGCACACTCGTTATTCCGAAAAAACAAACAGTCATATAACGTCAAATAAATTCTGGTAATAATTACTGAATTAACCAATGTTAATGGTTTCCTTATCGTACCATCTCAATAACATCAATATATCCACGTTTTAGTTGAAATCAATTTTGATGATAAAATTTGAATATTGATCGTTTCTTTTAAGTAAAAACTTGAAATTTCATTATTATAATATTTAAAAACTCACGAAAAAATAGACAATGTATAACATTTAAAATTGAGCTACAAAATATCTAACAAAGAAAATCAAACCAAACATTGATGGCTTTTAATTCTTTAGAAAAAGTTAAAATAAAATTTTCATAAATAAATTCAAAATAACAACAAATTGAAATTTGGGTGTGGCATATGTAAATAATAATAAAAAGTTATAATAAATATGGTATCTCTAATACAAATTACAGGAAATCAGAAATCCTTGAAGAAATTGATAATTTAATAAAATTTTATAAAAAAGATTTGTGAAAAGTTATATTTCATGCAATTTAATATTTAGGCCAACAATTTATTTGTAAGATTTATTAATTTTAAAAAAAGTTTAAAACATAAAAACAAATTTTAAATAAACCTTATTTTTAATAAAATATTTTTTAATTTCATAGTCCCAACAAAACAACGGTTTTTGATAGTTTTTTCTTTTCATCATCGTGATAACTTTTGTGATAGAACTAAATTTAAATTAATCTCAAATACATTATTAATTCTTCATTGCCGAATCCAATTTTTACGCTAGTAAAGCTAGTAAAAAATTATAATATCTAGATTGTCGTATCAAACAAGTATTTTGACGCAAAAAAATAAAAAATAATTGTTACTTTATTTTGAATAGTTATTATAAATTGTATAATTATTTATTCACCTTCTTAATTCTTAATTTGCTCCTCGAATTTTAAATTAATTTCGAAAAATTTTCTTATTTAAAATTCTAGAACGACCCTGACATACAATAGTAAATGCTTCTTGTTTGTGTAGGTGTGATCGGATAATTTGGATGGGGAAAGGATTAAAACAAGAGTTATATACGAGAAGTGAATCAAAGTTGTCTGATCATAGACCAGTGAAAGCCATATTTACAGCAGAAGTTCCGATTCTAAGTTCACCAACGCAGCTTCAAAACTTGTTTTCATCAGAGACAACCCACTTAACTGAAAATTCCTCCACTGATAGATTTTTGATGTAAAGGAAGATCAAAGTTCAAGCTTTAGTAGTTAGTTGTCCTTTAAAAGTGGTTCAAAGATAAATTATATATCTATTTTTTTTGTGGAGGGTGTTTATTTCCCTACTCTGTTAAACGTGTATATAAAATATATAAACTATACCTATTTTTTGGGTTTTGTTTGGGTGAAAACTTACTGTCATTTTTCAGAAGACTGATTATTTTTTGGGTTTATAAATTGGGTTTTTTTTATGTAGTACACATGACATGATAACATTTTTTAGCAGGTCTTGTCATTAGTTAGTACACATGATAACATTTTTTTAGTGATATCGAACTGCTTATATGAAAGCATGCAATTCAGAATATTTAAGTAGCATATTTGAGTTTTGTCATTGGTCTTTATACAAAGAAGACAATGTATTGCTCTCTTTTAATATAGTGGGTGATTATTCCAAGCCACTTAGTCAAAGTTCAAATCAAGTATCCCATGGCCATAAATAAGATTTATTGGTTTTCCTTAAAAAGAAAACAATTACGGGTAACCGGTCTCAAGGACTAGCAAGATATTGTCACGGATTTGCTTTTAGGTGTACTCCCAAAAAGCTTTTTGGGCAATCTAGGCAATGTGTGTGACCGATCTCACGGACTAGCATGGTATTGTCCGCTTTGCGTTCGGAGGCGCGCACGGATTTGCTTTTGGGTGTACTCCCAAAAGGCCTCTTGCTAGTTGAGGTTGGTCCACACTTATATACACTCTTTTTATGTCCAATCTTGGCAATGTGGGATTGAGGTTCCTCTATGGGATGAAGTTTATTCTTCACATCGAGTATAAAATTACTACGGACTCTTTATCTTTTGTGGTTGTATTAATTTTTTTATTGTTAAATAGTTTTGATTCCTATTTGGTTTTTTTAATCTTTTATCAATTATATATATTTAATTTGTTGTCAATATTCCAATTTTCAAACAATATTATTGACAAAAAATAAGACTATGCAAGACGAGAAATTTATTGTTTAACTA
Organism: Limnanthes douglasii subsp. nivea; assembly: GCA_036936605.1. Taxonomy (NCBI): domain Eukaryota; kingdom Viridiplantae; phylum Streptophyta; class Magnoliopsida; order Brassicales; family Limnanthaceae; genus Limnanthes; species Limnanthes douglasii. The sequence continues at coordinate 77,879,572 of JAUPFV010000003.1, read as the reverse complement.
CGATGTAACATTTCATAAACAATCGTATGTATGGAAAATTAAACATGTAAAGTTATATGTGAGCCGTTATTGAAAAACAAAAATAAATGAAAATAACTAGTTTGATACAAGTTCGAAACATGAAAAACTAGTGGTGATTTTAAACATATTTTCAACTTAAACTTTGTATTTTTATTTTCCAATTTCTTGTCAAAAAGTTTATTCATGTTTTCTCTATTTAAAATATTCATATTTACTTGTAAATATATAACATATAAAAAATTCATCGTTTTCAAGAATATATTACCATTCTTTTATTAACTTTTATCTTATTATAATGTTACAAAGTTAGAAAACAATGTAAATCAAACAAAAATGAACAATAATATTTGATGAGAAATTTGTTAATTTAGTATTTAATTGTAATTAATTATAAATAAATATAATAATGTATTTATTACTTATGTATAGCTAAATAGACTTTTTATTGGTGAACAATTAATATAATAATTATTAACATAAAAAATTTCTCTTTCTATAATAGTATTATTTGTATGTTATGGTGTTATATCCGGTCTGACATGTTTTAATGGTTTGATAACCGAGTATTATCAGTGGCATCGTCTTTGAAAAATTTGGTTCGTACACATATAATATCAGAATCATATATGAAAAGTTACCGGTTACTACTATTTATTTTACTATAGATAATGTTACCCAGGCCGAGTCCCAACGGGATCCGAGAATCTAAAAGTAGCTGAGGAATTGCATAGCTCTGGGAGCCTGCTAGATATAGCCATCCTTCAAGCTCAGTTGCGGGAGAAAGGTCGAGCCCATGTAACAGAGCTCATAATCATTCACAGTCAAGTAGAGAGCATGGTACAAGACCTTTAAAATCAAGTTATGAGGTCATGAAAATATATAAATTAAGACTGGTTTGAGGTTCATAAGGAGTTACCAGATTCACTCCAATGATACAATGTTGAGCGATCTCAATATGTTCAAAGAATGTGACACAAAGTCAGGAACGACCATCACACGTCTTCATGAGTGAGCGATAGATCTATTGACCTTAGTTGAGATTCAGAGTATATGGAGCACCAGAGGCATCAACCTGTTTGTTATAAGCATCAAAACATACCAAGAGAACGTCACCATCAACGTAAAGCTCCGACCAATATGCTGAGGTTGATCGTTCCCATAAGGTTTGAACCCGGTGTTTCCAACTCAAGTTCGACCGTCAGGTCCAACTCAGTGTAACCTTGTGCCTTCGACGCGGCAGCCCCAGAACCAGATGTTCAATTGATGTATCTATGACATCAACCTCAGCAGCATCATGTTTATATTCCTTCTGCACCATTATCTTCATCCTCTCTCGTTGTAATCTTGGCAACATCATGTTTGATAAGGGGAGAAAATTATAGACAACCGTGAGGTTAATTATACAAAATACAAGGCTTAAATTTGTGTTTTTAGTTATTAAAGACCAAAGTAAAGAAAACATAAGAAATAGAGGGGTTAAATGGTATACCCTAAGAACTTGTCTGTGAATAGTAAAAGAGTGGGGGTGAGAAATCCATCTTAATGGTGGTAATTATGTAATTTAACCACCTACCTCATGTACTATATAAAATACATTTCTTTTTTGGGAAAAGAGCCAATAATTAATCAATTATTGCTACATTTATTACTTTTGTGTTTTTCTCTCTCTACAAAACATTGATTTCATTATTACAATCACTTCATACGAACATTTCTTAGACAGACCATCTCATGCAAACCTTTCCGCTTCTGAACTTACCTAAGGATTTTCTGAGTTCATCGGTTGAGTAGCATGGAATGAGCATTCTAGGATAAGGGACCAGTTGTTGCGAAAGTTTGATCGCTAGATATCTGCAGGTGTGGGATACCTTATTCCACAAGAAGGTCTGCCAGCAACAATTTGATTTGAGATATTAAACCACCTCCAAATCTTCTACCGTGCAAGATTGATAAACTCTTCAGGCATGAAAGAGCAAAGAGGGAATTTGGGGTTAACATTTTCTCTCTCTAGAACACACATTCTCGACTCAAGGTTAAACAAAGATCAAATGGTGTAAACCTATAACTAGAGATGAAAGTGAGTATTTATAGTGAAAGGGGACAGAAGGCGAAATGTTAAAGAAGTTTTGACACATTTCCCATGTCACAAACAGCTTCAAACAACGCACTGGCAGGCTTTGGTAGGGATACGACACGTGGCCAGAAGTGATATTTTTCATCTAAAACATCTCTGACTCTATAACGGCTAGACGGAAGCACGGGAGCTCAAAAAAAATGATGACTTAGGTGAGGTCATCATGACCAAGGGTGGGGTCATAACTTTTAACACGTTTTAAATCACGTAATCCAAAGGGTAGCACCTAAAAAATTTATACGTAAGGCACAACCAGCAAAGCCATCTGATTCGAGAAGGTTTGAATGTTATAAAATATGAGGAGATTCGAAGAATAACTGCAGTCCTCACTCAGATATCTTCATGAGGACTGAGGGTTACTGATAAGGGGAGAAAAATATAGCTAACCGCAAGGTAAATTATACAAAATACAAGGCTTAAATTTGTGTATTTAGTGATTAAGGACCAAAGTAAAGCAAACATAAGAAATAGAGGGGTTAAATGATATACCGCAAGAACTTGTTTGTAAATAGTAAAAGAGTTTGGTGAGAAATTCATCTTAATGATGGTAATTATGTAAGTTAACCACCTACCTCATATACTATATAAAGGACATTCCCTTTTTGGAAAAAATGCCAATGATTAGTCAATTATTGCTACATTTATGCTTTTTGTCTTTTTCTCTCTCTACAAAATACTCATTTCATTATTACAGTCACTTCATACGAACATTTCTTAGATAGACCCTCTCATACGAACGTTTCCACTTCTGAACTTACCTAAGGATTTTATGAGTTCATCAATGTTCATTTTTCCCTGTTATAGAACTAAATGAAGATAATGGAGAATCATGTTGCCACTAGTTATGGAGAAAAAGTTCTTACTTTCATACCACTTTTTGTCTGGAGACAACTCATTCGGCGACCAAATTCACACTCTTCACTAACAATAAATATCTCTTCTTCCATAACTTGTTTGACTCAGGTAAATCAATCATTGTCATGAACTCTTTCAAGATCTTTAGATGATATAAGAGGAACAAATTGCACATGTATTACTTGAATATTTAATACCAACTCTTTAATATGGAAATGATTCCTGATAAGTCTTGGATGCCATTATAATTTCCACTATATTTTTTCCAGGAATTCGATATTTCCTAGATATAAGGGGAGGTGTAACAAATAAAAAACCTCACTAGCTTGGGGTGCATGGGTAGTCGTAGTCCTCAATCAAAGATATTGTTGTAAATCATAACCTCGTCTATTCTGGTCGAGGCAAAATTTCCACTATAAACATGTATTCGAACGGTAATCGTAGAAGGAATCCCATATTGGGCCTTAAATCGCTGAAAATATCTAGTGCAAGAGTAGATATAGTCAACATCCATCAGGTTATCCTTGAGATTTTGGTTGATTTGAATTGAGAATATAGCGATAACTTCATGATGGGTCAAGCTAGATTGGGATTGTTGGAAGTTGTTTTTCATTTTTAAAGTTTACGATGTTTAGATGTTGAATGTAGTGAATTCGTCTCGTAGTACTTTCACTATCGGGATATTGGATTGGTTGGCAAGAGGCAAATGAATATCTTGGATCATGAGATCTTCAGAGCTATGGGCCTCAGATGAAGACGGGTTAGAACTAGATCACATCGCATTTAACTGAAAGGATTTATCTTAATAATCGTAAGATATGTTTTTTATCAGACGACTTCACTCGGTGGGAAATAAGATGATCTAAAAATTCTAGCATTATTATCACTCTAGATTTGGTATACAATTGTGCCAAATCAGGAACGCCGGATGTACCGTAAAGTGGATGGAGGCCACTTGGACGCCTCAAGGATCCAAGAGTCCCAATTACTATTGAGGCTTAGAGAAAAACCAAGCTTGGAGCTTGCGAAACCCCAGATGCTCTGAGTGTAACTACAATCATGGAGGATCCGGTTAATGAATTCTAATGCACAATTGCATAAGACACAATTCGATGGGGGTGTTCAGACCCCAACTCAAAAGCTTATCACGGGTAGAAAGTTTTCTTTTGATAGAAAGCCAAATGATGAAAGAATGGCGGGGAATATTAAACTTATGCCATACTAAACCCGCCCATATGACACTAGATTTGGGAGTACGAATGACATTCTAGGTATCCTTAATAGTAATTTAATGATAACTCTCCTAGCAGTCCAAAAGTGGACATCGTTGTGAAGAATGTTGGGAGGAGGGAGGGAGAGGCTGAGATGCTTAATCTCCCGAATGTTACGAATGTTTCTAGCACTGCCAGTTCTAGAAACTGTCGCCAATGATATCGGAGACCTTGATGTTGCTTCTCATACAAGAATCAGGAACAATATTGTGCTCATATTGATTGACCAAAGAGGTTGACAACAACCAAGGGTCAAACCAGAAGGAGGTCTTCTCCCTATTACCGATCTCAACCATATACAAATTGCTAATGACAGGCCTCAAATTTAAAAACATTCTCCACGTCCATGATGAAGAAGAGTCAATATTTAGAGACCATAAATTTTTTTCTTTTATCTTCGCAGTGTAAATCAAGTCCCTCCATATTGAGTTTTCATGTTTACTAACGATTGACCACAACTGTTCAAGGACAGCCGCATGATTCCAAACTTTTAAGACTATAATTCCAAGGCCGTCATCTAAGAAGGGCAAGGTCACAATAGACCATGCCACTTTAACACCTGTAACCTTCATTCTCGTGGCCAAATCAGAGAAAATGATAGAGAGACTGAAAGAGTTCTTTTAGAACCCTAGCAGGAAGAATAAAGATCGAAGACCAATCAACCTGCCCAGCAAAAAAGACAGATTTAATGAGTTGAAGTCTGCCCGCATAAAAGAGGTATTTGGAAGTCCATGAGACAATATGGGTAGTGATTCTGTCAAGAAGAGGTCAGAAATTGTTATGTGAAATTCGACCAAGGAGAAGAGGGACTCCAAGGTACTTAAACGGGAGGCAACCAACCTTGAAACCAAGGATATTGAATAAATTTGATCTAAGAGTAGGTTTAACCCTAGAGAGGAAGATGTGGCTTTTTAGGGCTAACTTTAAGGCCCGAGAGATTAAAGAATTCATCAAGACCATCATTGATAAGATGGAGGGAATTAATTTCACCGCGATAGAAAATCATTAAGTCATCAACAAAGGAAAGATTGACAATCTTAAGCTTATGATACTTCTAATTGAAACGAAAGTTTACATAATTACTTTTCTCATTAAGGATATTAGAGAGAACTTGCATGGCCAAGACAAATAAGAAATGGGATAAATGATCACCTTGTCTAAGACCGTTTCTACTATGGAAAATCCTATGAGGGTTAACATCAATATTAACAGAATTGGAAAAGGGCGACAATACATTGAATGATCCAGCTAATCATCTCGTATAGGAAATTCATGGCCACCATGATGTCAAGGATAAGGTGTCATTGAACACTATTAAAATCTTTCATCGGGTTGATTTTTAGAGCGACCCTAAGAACCTTGTAGTTAGTCTGATAACCCCTAAGAAGTTCTTGGGAAAAAAGGATATTATCCGTAATATTACGGCCATCACAAAGGCCTATTGATATTTGTCAATTAGATAAGAGGAATAGCCTTTGAACCTGTCGGCAATGATCTTGGAAATAATTTTGTAGACCATGTTGCAATACGAAATTGGTCTGAAGTCCTCGGCTCTAGAGCAATAATCTTTTTTTTTATGGATAAGGGAAATAATGGTGGCATTCCAAATAGGCTCAAGACGACCCGAATTAAAGAATATTAAGATCCCATCGCAAATATCTTTTCCTATTAAGTTCCAAGAGTTCTTGAAAAAACCCGCATTAAAACCATCAGGCTTTGAGGATTTATTGCTATCAATACTTAAAATGGAACTTTTAATTTATACACGCAAAACATGAAGAACCATTGAAGATCAGTCATGAAGAGATACTTTAACAGAAATAAGCGATGAGATACGAGCGAACTCTGGGTATGCCGGGAGAGACCTAATTCCAAGAAGGTTAGAAAAATAGTTGACTAAGATGATCACCACCTCATTTGAGGAAGTGGCGAGATCTACGTTACTATTAGAGATATAGACTAGTTCATTTCTTAAAGCACGATTTTTAATACTATTGTGAAATAATTTTGTGTACGATCGCCAAGCTTGATCCAAGTCTCTCTAGAATTTTCTTTATAAAAATATTGCTCGTCACGACTAAGGGAGATATAGACGGAAGAAACATCACCTTAGCGGAGACCATTGAAGGATTCAGAGGGTCATTAGGTAGAATAGATTGAATAGAGAAAATATGGTTTTGGGCAATACATACCCTAGAGCTAATATTACTATATTCTTTTACGATTAAGTTCACAAAGGGATAATTGAAGCCGAGTGAGCTTTTGGAAAACCAATCTCATACCGTGAGCAAAGATCGGAAGGTTTCAGGAAGAAGACACTAACTTGTTATAAGAAGGATAAGACTGCCACATATTAAAAAACTTAAAAGGTTTTTTAATACGTGTCCTCGAGGAGAAAACAATAAGCTTTACAATGGAGTGATCAGAGGAGCGGGCAGATCCAAAAGGGGCAGTGGACATGTGAAAATAATCATCCCAAGAATTATTAACAAGAACTCGGTAAATTCTTGAAGCTATGGGGTTTAAGGAATTTTTATTGATCCAGGTGAAATGAGAACCATACGAACAAAGGTCACTCAATTCAAAATGATAGTAGAAAATATTGAATCCATCAATCTCACCCTGAGATAAAAAGTTAGTACGTTCATCGGGGTTACGACTAGTGTTGAAGTCACCGAGAGCAACCCAAGGATAATTACAACAAGAAGTCAAAATTAACTCAAAGGTCAGTCCACAGATGGTGGTGCTCGGGGCCATCGTTGAAAGCATGGATAGTCGAGAGGAAGAAGGGGACAATTTTTTTTAGACTACAAGCTTTGCAGTGAATTAATTGGGAGGAAGAAGATATAATACATATGGAAAAGACACTAAGGTTCCATAAAACCCAAATCCTTCATAACCTATGAGACAAGTGATTAGTGACATACCTATAAAATGGACAATCTTTCTAATGATGGAGTTAACATTATTTAAACGGACTTTCGTATCCACAAGAATCATAACAGTGATATTATCCCTGATGATAAAATCAATACCGTCTTCAGATATAGTATCAATAACGTCTTTTGATATAGTAACACATAAATGAACATGGTCATAACAAATTCTAGCCATGTAGATAACTTTAGTTTCGTTAAAAAAGTTTGACCAAACAGAGTTGTTGAACCGAGTGAATTTAGAGACAGCATGACCATCAACCTCTAACTAATGATCCCTTATAACATCATTAAAATCTTCTAAGTTGTTAACACAAAAGGTAGAAAAACCAACCAGTCCATCAGTCGATGAAACTTTATTATTTTGATTTGATGTTTTTAATGGTCGTCTTAGAAAAAATTTAGAACTCCATATTAATGGTCTTTCTCAATAATCAATGCAATATTAAATATTAATTTAATAAAACAATGATGTAGCACCAATGAAATATTTTTGTTTTTTATTTTTTTTAAAAAGAAATGCATTTATTAGAAATCTATTTTTTTCAAACAAAAAAAAATTATGAACAACGTTTATTAATTCCCGTACCAATACCTTAGACGTCCAATATACTAGTAGAAAGAAGGGAGTAATAAATAAAAGTGAAACGTTACTTCTAATTTTGAAATGAAAGAGAGGCAATAATAGAGATCCATTTTGATTAACAACTCGTAAAGATAAAGATATGATTAAATAGTGCAAGTGGGTTTTGGTAGCATGCTGGTGACCTACTGGTCCAAACAGGATCTGGTGTTGTGGTTGTGATTGTGAGGCGACCTTCGAGTGTAAATGCATTGATTTTCTGATTGAAAAACAAGGCTTTGCATTTGAATTTTATATTGGTTTCTTGAAATTGGTTAGGTCATTTGGAAAAGTAGGAAATGTATTATATCGCGTTGTGATTAATTTATCTAAAATTTTACCTTATGATTCAATATTAAATAATATAACCAACAAATTTATTGTATATTGAAGTATATTATATATATATATATAAGTGTTTGCTATTATTCAATATTAAACTCTAATAATCTAAATTTAAAAAGAATATGAGATAAAGACTTGTATATTTTATTTTAAAAAGATATAAAAAGTTACTTATTTAATGAAAATCTCATGGTACTGAATTTCTCAAATTGACCAAGAAGCTTCATGCCAGATCAATGGAGATTCAGGAATATGAATTATTGTTAAAGATCACAATGGAGACATTACGATAGGTTTAACTAATCTTTATGGAAAGCTGAATCCTATCTTTTATGAGTCGAGAGCACTGCTGGATGGTCTTTTTCTCTGCAATAAGAAAGATTGGAATAAATTAGAAATTGAAACTGATTCTCTAATGCTTGTTAACCTTATAGTGGATAGGAATTATCATGATCCGTTAAAAGATATATTACATTGCTGTAGAAGACATATAAAGCCTACATTGACTATTTCGCATATCTCAAGGGTCCAAAATCAAGAAGCCGACTAACTTGCATAATGGACCCTAAAGTGCAAAATGAAAATGATTTTTTTATAACACCAGACTCCAAACTGTTTGAACGCTACAACCTTCTTCGAAAGTTTGACCTAGGGTACTTAAATTTTGAAGATTAATTACCTATATTTTTCTGGAATCCGAGCTAACGAGTGTCTACCCTTGGTACTAACTAGGGAGCATAGCTTGACAAAAACCTATCTTTCTCTTTATTTGCAGCATCTTTGAGAAAGCGAGAGCTTGATAAATTGATTTTTAATGGAAGAAGATAACATGAAGATCAAAGACATGGAAGGGAAAGACTAGATCTGCTGAGAAAATATAACTTGTTGTAAAGTTCCGAATCTTAAATCTATCTGAAATTGAGGGTTTAAGGGTGTGAGGATTTTTGAAATCGGCTTACTATCTCTGGAATTAGCCTACTTAGAGATCGTTCTCTGAATTTCGGAGGAAGCACCATCCCAGTTCATCAACTAACCTGTTGAGCTCCATCCATAATGGAAAGTTCACAAGCTGTTCAATATAGTGTTCTCTGGGGAGTTATCTCCTCAATCCTGAGCCTGATCTCTTTTCAGCTAACACCTCGAGAGGTTATGGTGAACAACTGCTAGTTTTGGGCAATAAAATTGAGTGATAAGAATGTTAGAGTTTCATGTTTAGTCGATAGGGTCGAATGTCGGCTCTAGAGATGTTAGAGTTTTATCTGGTAAGAGATCTTCTTTAAGAGATGGGCGGATTATCCTGCCCAATTCTCTTAGAAATATATAACGCCATTTTTCGGCGATTATTTTATCGTCAATCAAAGTCCTTTTAATACAAAAAATATTATATATAAATGTTTTTTAATTTTAATTATTTTATTCTTATATATAATTAACAATTTGTATATTAAAAATAAATTGAATATTTTTTAAATATTTAATTAATCTTTGTGGATGATTAATGTTTATTATAATTAATTATTTTTAAAAATACAATGGAAATAAAATTAACTACATAATTCATCACAAAATTTATTTGGCGAGTAAGAATTCAAACCCGACGTAGGATTTACACCGAATAGTAGGTTTCAGTAATAATTAGAAATATTTGTATTCATTAAAACTTAACAAAAAAATAATTGTTTTAATATGATAGTAAAATTGCATCGCAAACTTATAGGTGGGAAGTTTCGAAGGTCTTCTTTTAGAGTTTAATTTCATTAGTCCCAAATACTTAAATCGCATGATAAGTTTCATAACCAATCTTGTATTCATAAACTTATAACTTCTCTTTTTATTGGTGAAGGTTCGAATAATATGCATATTTAGCATCTATCAGTAGCCTCCTAGTTTTTGTGAATAAGTGATGGAGGAGTTTGTATATGTACCCGGCAGACCGTGTTGAGTCACACTACTTCTTTTTTAGATTAAGTTGCATGATCCATAGTCATATTGCCCCATCTATACATATTTTAGGGTGTATGATAGTGGTGATGGCAAAACCTGGCTAGAAAGATGTAATAATAATTACTTACAAACATTGAGTAATTGGACCTTATGATTTAAAAAGTACTATTTTGCATGCCCAATTATTTTCTGTTTTAGATTTAGATTTAGAGTTGTAATGACATTAATCTCTCTTAAGATATCTGAGCGTTCGAGGGAAAATTTCATCC